>JAKRGJ010000002.1:1995637-2439539 GCA_022392945.1 Ophiostoma australiae | reverse complement strand
GTCATCGTCATCGTCATCGTCATCGTCATCGTCATCGTCATCGTCATCGTCATCGTCATCGTCATCGTCATCGTCATCGTCATCGTCATCGTCATCGTCATCGTCATCGTCATCGTCTTCAGTATCGTCGACGCCCACAGAGACCACAGAGACCGCCGAGATGGTCGTCGATCTATCTATTCTGGCACACGACGAAAAGGACATTGGCGAAGCATGGAAAGTCGGGCTGGCCGACATCGAGCCGAGCGTCTCGTCGACGTCAAAGTCGAGCGCGGGCAGTCGGCCTCGGAAGCTACAGAAACGGCAGCGAGTGGGGAGAGCGTGATCCTTTTGTTTCTTTTCTTCTTGCTCTCTTCTTGCTCTTCTTCTTTTCTTCTCTTTTTTCTTCTACTTGTTTTTCTTTTTCCTCTTCTTTTTCCTTCTTCTTTTCCTTGTCATCGCTTCCCGTCTTCGGTAGATACCCAATCATTCAATATAAGCAAGCCGATTGTGCTGCAGCTGCTGCCGTCAACAAGTGCAAACATTGAACTACAGCCGGCATGTCTGCTCCGCGGTTGTCTCTCCCAATGTCGCTTGTCACCATCTCTCGGCCTGAGGCTGGCCTGCCTCCTGGTCCTTCCTATTCGGTGCTGCTTGACGTTCCTGCTGCATTGTGTGTCTCGCTCTGCTGCTGTGCAGTGTTCCTTCCCTTTCGCATTATAATTCGTGCTTGATTACAAATCATCACCGACGTCTTCTGTTCTCCCGTGTGCTTTTGCTTTTCCTAAACATTTCTCGTCACTTTTCAACCTGAAGTGCTTACTGTATTTTGTAGTCTGTAGTGAGATGGATGCACACCAAAGATCGCCGCACGGGAATAACATCGGGGAAGCTAGGCCCTGTCCTGGCATGGAGAAATGGCAGAAACGCGAGCGCGAGCGGTGGGGGAGCGACAGGGAAGAGGAGAAGCTGGTATCGCTCTACAGAGTACAGAGTACATATCTAGATATCTACTCTGCGATTCTACTACGGCTGTCATTGCTTCAGTAAATCAACCATCATATCGGCATCCCTGACGGAACGTCGTCGTCGTGGCTACGGCCCGCGCACCACGGAGTTCCGCTTGTGGGGAGTCGGCGCACGCAGAGTACGATGCACTGAGCAAGGCGAGTGACAAGCAGAAAACAACGAGTGCCATTGCTGTGGACGGAATCGACATGATAAACCACGGGAGCTGGATATCGAGAACTATGGAGTGCATGGCAAACGGGAATACGCGGGAATAAGGATGCACACAGTAATGCGGCAGCCATAACAGGCAGGAGCAGCCATTGCGGATAGCGGCACCTTCTGGCCGGGAACTAACAAGCTCCAGCAGGCCATGTGCCATGAATGCGACTGTCCTGGCGCCCTTGCAAGGACATTGCAAAGTACTGTGCTTTGTACGTAGATCTGAGTAATTCTTGGCTTGTTCAAGGGCAACTCTGTGATGACTCTTTGGGCCCTGTGAAGTGCAGCCCGACTGCGACCCGTTAGCGCCTGCAGGCCCTCCTCAGCCCTCACCGTCCTCCTCGGCGCATCCGCTCTTTGATGGACATTGGCTTTTGATTTCTGTAAACAAATAAGTAAAGGTTTCTGTGCTTATTATTTACTTGTTTATCTATTTCATTAACATCAAAGGCTGTCTCTTGGCTTTATCTTACTATGTATTGACATCGCCCATCTGCTGTGCTTCCCCCACTCTTGATCTCTCGCGAGATTGCTCTTATCCTCAACGTTGACGGAGGATTATAATCCCTTCTCTTTTCTCATTTCTGCTCTCTCTCTTCACTCTTGTCTTCTGGTCTATTTCGTTTCGTTTTTCTTTCACGCCTCTTAGTCTCGCCTTGTTCCCCATTGCGCTTGTTCTATTTCCCAATCGTTTATCTCCAGGGAGATCCACATACGGAGATGCTTTTTTAGCCCGAGCAGACAACGGTTGTGGTTTTTCGGCCATACTATTGAGAGTTCTTGAGTCATCTCAAGTGTTTTGATGCCGGTTTTGATCTTGCCATTCTTGTTGCCGTTGATCAAAGTGCCAAATAGAGTGCAGTCCGTCACTGAGTCAGACAGGGCTCGCGAGATTATAAAATAGATCCCTTGCCTCTTCGATGACCGGATAAGGGCAACTCAATCTTCTCATCCGATCACATCACCGACTCTTCGACAGTCGACGACGCTCCTCTGCGCCAGCTGAGCAAGACATCTCAAATCCACAACACGCTCGCAATGGCCGCTCTGCCACGGTCCAGTCTGGACTTGTCTGCCGCCAGGGACGAGTCCCAGATGGCAGACAACTCCAAGGCAAACTCCAGGGACGGCACCCGCGTGTCCATCTCAGACGCCTCCGATACGGCCACCGACGTCCGTGCCGGGTCCGATTCGGATATGCCCGTACCCGTCTCCAGCATCTTGGGAACCGCAAACGACACTGACAAGACGGACCATGCGTCCCTTCCGCTCGAGTACCGCTACTTTACCTTTGACACCCAGCTGCCATCGCCAAACATCACCTCCTCCTCTTCGTCTGCTTCGCCACCAGCACAGCCAGACCTCATGCCCTTTGTCGACCCCCATCTGTGGCCCGCCGCTCGCAAAAATACAATGCTCGCCCTCTCCTGCATCGCCACCTACCTCACCGCCTACTCTGCCGGCGCCTACTCCCCCGCCTCCCAGCGCATGGCCGACGCTTTCGACGTCTCGCTCTATGTCGTCCTCTTTGCCGGCATCACCACCTTCTGCATCGGCTTCGGCCTCGCTCCCATGCTGCTCGCCCCCTTTAGCGAGTACAACGGCCGCTACCCCGTCTTTGTCATTGCCGGCTTCGTCTTTGTCATTGCCCAGCTCGTCTGCGGCGCCGCCCCGCACATTGGCCTCATGATCGTCGCCCGCATCTTTGTCGGCATCGGTGGCTCTGTCTTCAGCACCATGGTCGGCGGCGTCATTGCCGACATGTGGCACGCCGATGGCCGCAACACCCCCATGACCCTGTTCAGCGGCTCCGTCCTGCTCGGCACCGGCAGCGGCCCGCTCATCTCCGGCGTCATCACCTACCGCACCACCTTCCCCCAGAACCAGGCCGACAGCCTGACCAGCTCCAGCCCCAGCGATCCCTGGCGCTGGGTCTTTTGGCACCAGGCCATTGCCGACCTCGTGCTCATGGTGGCGCTCGTCTTCTTGTTCCACGAGAGCCGCGGCTCCGTGCTGCTGTCGCGCAAGGCCCGCGCGCTCAACCAGTGGTACGAGGCGCGAGAGGCCGCCGGCTTCTTTGGCGTCTGGATGAAGGCCGACGAGCTCGCCGCCGCGCCCGAGCGCACGCTGCCTGCCGCAGAGACTGCGGCTGAAAAGGACAAGGAAAAGAGCTCAGAGCCCCAGAGCCGGCAGTCGATCGTGCTGTCGCCCGTGCCCCCGGCGGCCACCGGCGCCTCGCCCCAGCTGCACCGCGTCCGCTGGATTGTCAAGGACGACGAGGACCGCACCACGCTGATGCGCACCATCAGCATGTCCGTCTACCGCCCCTTCCACATGTTCTTTACCGAGCCCGTCGTCTTCTTCTTCTCCGTCTGGGTCGCCTTTGCCTGGGCCGTCCTCTACCTCATGTTCGGCTCCATCTTCTTGGTCTTTGAGACCACCTACGGCTTCGACATGGAGCAGGCCGGCTACGCCTTTTCCGCCCTGCTCATCGGCGCCGTCGTCGCCACCGTCGTCGGCCTCTTCCAGGATCGCGTCGTCATGGCCCTGGCCCGGCTGGTGCTGCCCGCACGTCTCCACACCCATGCGCGCCTGCAGCCGGGTGTCCCCGAAGGCCGCCTGTATGCCGCGTGCATCACGTCTGCACTGCTGCCCATCGGCCTCTTCGAGTTTGGCTTCACGGCCCGCGAGGACATCCACTGGGCCGTGCCCATGATCGGCATTGGCCTGTCCACTGTCGGCATTTTCGCCGTCTACCTGGCCACGTTCAACTACCTCGCCGATGTCTACCACCGCTTTGCCAGCTCGGCGCTCGCGGCCCAGAGCTGTGCGCGCAACATCCTGGGCGGCATCTTCCCGCTCGTCATGCACGCGCTTTTTACGCACCTCGGCACAGCCCACGCAGGTGCCGTGCTGGGTAGCATCGGTGCTGCGCTGACATTTGTGCCGTGGGTGCTGGCCATCTTTGGCGAGTCTATTCGCCGCCGCAGCAAGTTTGCCATGTCCTTGGCTTAGGAGATCTTTTCATTTTAGTAGACGTCTTGGGAGGTGATGAAAGCATAAGCATAGATAATACCCATCATAATAGTAATAATAGACATAGACTTGGTTTTTCTTAAAGTACATACTTTGATATGCCGCACAAGCAATCTTCGTCTGGCTGCTGGTGGTGGTGGTGATATCTGACAGTCAGAGCCGTAATCCGCAATCGCAGTCTGATCTCTGTAAGCCGTGATCCGCTATCTTGTGTTAGCTGTTAGTCGTTAGCTGCTGCCAAGGACCGCACAAAACCCCGCCTCGCGTGCAAGAAGATGATATCCTTTATAACTCCCGACAGTAGCCGTTCATTTCTCATCTCATTCCCATTCTTTCCATTTCAACTCCCTCGTCTCACTCGTCCTATCCATCTGTGCACAACATGGCTCCTCGTCTTGTCTTCGGCGCCGGTGGTGTCGGCACCACCGAAAAGTCATTTACCTTTACCTGGGACACCCCCGAAAAGGTTGCCGATCTCCTGCGCGAGCTCAGAGCTCTCGGCATCTCGCATCTCGACTCTGCCGCCAGCTATCCGCCCAACAATCCGTGGAATACAGAGACTCTGCTCGGCCAGAGCGGTGAATTGCGGGTTTCCAAAGACGAGAATGCCCCCTTCACTGTCGACACAAAAGTGCTCGTCCCGCGCGTGAGCACAAATATCCAGAAAGGCGTGCCCTTTCTGGCGCCTGCCGCCATTGCCAGCTCCCTCGACAAGTCGCTGCAGCTCCTGGGAACCACTGCCGTTCACACTTTCTATGCACATGCAAATGACGGTGTGACGCCTCTCGCCGACCAGGCCGCCGCCTTTGACCGCGAAGTCAAGGCCGGCCGCTGCAAGCAGTACGGCCTCAGCAACTACTCCGTGTCGGCTCTGCGGTCCTTTTTCGCTGCGTGCGACGAGCACGGATACACCAAGCCCGCCGTCTACCAGGGCATGTACAATGCTCTGCAGCGCACGGCCGAGGACGAGCTGTTTCCTCTCCTGCGGCAGCACGGCTGTGCATTCTATGCTTTCAGTCCGCTGGCGGGCGGGTTCTTGACGGGCAAAGTCACGGCAGCTCGTGACAGCCAGGACAAGGAGGCTGGTCTCGAGCGGACACGGTGGCACGGCACGAGCGCGTACTCGGTATACACCAACACGTTTGACACGCCGGCCATGCATGCGGCGATCCGGACGCTCAAGGCGGCTTGCGATTCGGTGGCCGAGGGCGGTCCGGCATTGAGCCTGCAAGAAGCATCGCTGCGGTGGCTTCTGCACCACTCGGCGCTGTCTGGCCAATACGGCGACGGCATCATCTTTGGAGCCAAGACGGTGGAGCAGATACATAGCAATGTAGCCGAGATGCGTCGTGGGCCTCTGCCGGAAAGTGTCCGCCTTGTCGTCGAGAGCATGTACTCCGAAGCAACCAAGAAAAGCGAGAATCTGTAAGTAGCAATAAGCCGGTACTTCGCCAACGTTTAGTAATCCACTGTAGTTATTCAAAACATCCAAGTGTTCAATGCATGCAAAATGTCCAAAATATTCAATATAGTCAATATATTCAAAATAGATGAACCTGTATCTTGCTGCCGCTTTGGCACGTCATTCTAGCCGTACTCAGCAGTGCTTTTGCACTGTGCTTGGAAGGAAAGGACAAAATCAAGAAAGACATAAAAAACCTCCCGGGAAAACATGTAGATTGTGAAGAACACCGTACTTTCCCCATACTGAACTGGTTATATAAGTGTGAGGAACCGAAGCATAACCAAAACATTACCCAAAGATAACAAAACTAAAATCAAAATAAACAAAAACAAAAACAAAAACATCATCTGGTATAAAACGGAGCGGACTGGAATAGTATCCAAAAGATAATAATAATAAAAAAAGACCTGTGATATCTCACGGCGGCGTCACCAGTGCAACCAAAAAGGCATAGTTACTGAGCTTGAGCGAGATAACCCGCCTCTTGGGGAACTCGGCATTGATCACAATACGGCCATTGCTGAGCGTCTGCTCGCCTATGGTCTCTGACAGCTCGGCCCAGCGCACACTGGGCCGCACGCGGTGCAGCTCCGACACAATCATGTCGCTCCAGACACCCGAAGCCACGCCATTCTCAATCAGGAAGAACGGGTTGAGCGGCGGCACGGGGAACTCGAGGTCGACATAGCGGATGCGCAGGTGCTCGAGCCGGTTGAGGTGCTCGAGCGCGCGCACACCCGATAGCACCAGCGCTTCAAAGGCCCGGATAAAGTTGATATCGGTGGCACCGGATCCCGACGTGTGCCAGTGGGTGACGTGGCGGCAGCAGTTCTTGACATTGAGCTCGATCGACTTAAGGCGCGTGTAGCGCGGGTCGGTCAGGGCGGCGGCAAGATCAAAGAAGAACCGACAGACACGGCCAGTGTAGGACAAGTGCTGCAGCGCGGGTGTAGCCTCGGCGAGCGAGGTACAGAAGTGAACCTGGCTTGTGACCTTGAGGAAGAAGGGCGGAAGCGAGGTCTCCTGGCGGAAGTCGCCCTCGAGACACAGGTCAAGAGAGGTGATGTTGGTGGGCAGGCTGGGCAGGATGGCGAACATGGACAGGTAGCTTTTGGACTTGGGCTTGCTGTACGACCCTCGCCAGTCGCTCAAGTTGGGCAGTGCTGCAGCAATGTGATGAAAGTCTTGGTAGCTGCGGATCAAGTTCCACTGGCCTTTGCACACAAGCGTGCGCACCGTCTTGATCACGGGCATGGCCGGTGCAGGCAGTGCAGGCAGTGTCGAGGAGCCCAAAACGCCTGGTGTGCCAGGAGAGAGCCGTTGACGTCTGAACAAGAGTGCCTGCGGTGCCTTTTTGCGCTCGCCTCCCTCGAGGGTGAGCACGCTCAGTTCCGAAAATGTGTTTTTGAGAAAGAAAAAGGCCTCCTCGAGCGAGCTGTTGTCCGAGGGCAGGGTATAGGCCGAGCTGGAGGGCTCGTCAAGGGGGCGCAAGATGGAGCGCGAGACTTTGGGCTCGAAAACAGGGAACCACAGCTCAACATGTTTGACGTAGCCCTGCAGGTGTGGATGGTAGTTGAAGTGGACAGTGGCATCGGCGAGTGTGCGGCAGGCCGCCTTGAGCTTGAGGCGGCAGTAGAGGCGCTCCTGGATCAGGGTACGCCAGGTGCGGGTGAAGCAGGCGAGTTTTGTCAGGCGCTTGTCCGGCCAGCTCTTCATCATGGGAGATACGGCGCATTCAAAGACATAGTCTAGGATAAGCACCTGGATCTCCACAGGCAGGTTGCACAAGAAGAGCTTCTGGTCCGTCTTTGGCTTATAAGGGTTCTTGATGTGGTCGTCATCGGGTAGTGGGGAGGATGATCGTGATGATGGAGGTGTGGTCAGTGTGTTGAGGTCCATCTTGGACGTTGCCATGGGGCCGGACAAACTAGCGGCAGAGGCAAGGATGTTCAGCAGACTGTCGTCTAGGTGTCCCTCGTCTTGCTCACTGATTGAATCCACGTCCATCGCATCGTCCTCGTCGTCTGCCGCATCATCGCCATCGCCACCTTTGAATCCATCTTGGAATCCATTCTCAAATTCCTTTTCAAAGCCGTCTTCAGACCCATCTTCAAACCCATCTTCAAACCCATCTTCATACCCTTCCCCATCTCCATTCCTATCGTCAATTTCCAACCCCCCGTCGCCGCGCAAATCTTCATCCGATAGCACGCCTAGACATCGCAAATCGTCTATCCGCTGGTCAGGCTGTGGAAAGGGTGTGCTACTTGGGCGCGTGGGGGGCACAAAGTCGTGCGATCGGGTTTCCAGATCGGGTGAGGGACTGGGTGGGCCCGGTGAGACGGGGTTTGACGCCGTGGCAGTGATGGCAGCCATATCGACAATGTTGTCGACGGACGGGATGCTGACAGAAGCGGGCCCAGAGGCGGGGACACTGACGTTCAGCCGCGGTGGCCGCGGGGCGCGGGTGTCGATGGAGAAGGGCGATGTGGAGCGGCTGTCGACGTCGATATCAATTTGGGTGCAGTCGTTGAGATTGCTATTGTCGGCGGCGGCCGACGTCACCGCTGGCTGCCATAGAGGCATGGTCGATCGAGTGGATTGTGCAGCCGGGAGTCAAGACGCAAGACGAATCCGAATTCGAATTGTGTTGCAGATGCAGTTGCAGATGCAGTTGCAGTCGCTAAAGCCGGCTTACGTTCAGACAGTGGTTTGCATGACCGGGATGCGATGGTCAAGGTAAGGAGACAGCCAAGAGAAACAGGCACGCCGAAGAAGAGAGGCCGCAATCGAGATAAGAGCGTGCGGGGTGGAGGATGTTGAGGAAGACCGTTGATAAAGTGCCAGATACAAAACCAAAGAAGGCTGCAAATCAAGAGATCAAAGAAAAAGTACTAGGGGACCAGTTGGCGTCTGTACTCTGTATTGAGATCCTGTAATTGGCGAAAAGGCTCAAGGGCCTGGACGTCGAATGTGGAGAGGAACGGCTGCAGTCTTTGTCTGTTTGTCGTGCTTATGGCGTAGCGGGAAAGGGACTGGTGACGGACAGGCAAATGGTATGTACGCGGGTGGGCAGACTGGCAGATCGATGCTGTGCTGGCAGACTGAGTTGGGGTGATTGGGCACGTTTGCCGTTTTGGGTTGCCTTTCTTTTTTTCTTCTTTTTGTTGTTTTTATCTGTATTCTGTATTCTGTATTCTGTTTTCCTTCTTCGTTTATCAGGTTTGGTTTGTCAGTTTGGGGTCTGGCCAGTCGGGCGTCTGGTGTGGTCTGGCCGGCGGACGTGGGTGGACAGGTCTAAAGACCGGTAGACCAAACTACAATCATATGTATGTAGTACAGAGTAAAGACAGGCTGAGAGACCGAGGAGACTAAAGACCGCGAAATGTCTGCCGTGAGGTCAGGCTAGGGAGGATGGTCGCGTGAGACTTGGCTGGCTGAGATTGGCTGGTTGGAGACCGTTTTGCGGGTGTTTCTTACGGTCGCAGGCGAGGGCGAGCAAAGGCGATTCAAGAGCCTGAATGAGGAGAAGAGGGGAGGTGAGGAGTGGGAGGTTGAGGCGAGGAGTCGTTGAGGGCCGGGGGCGGATGTGTGTGGCAATGGATGGATAGACTGTGGGGAGAAACGAGTGTCTTCAGCGCGGCAGGTAGATATGGCGAAAGGCGTTGACGTTGAGGACGCCAGGGTCAGTTGATAAGGCAGAGAAATGGAGGGGAGTAAGAGTCTGGACAAATAGACCAAAATACAAAAAGACCGAAATACAAAAAAAAATGAACAACAAGGACAGCAAAGGGAACAATTGCAAAGGAACGAGAGATTACGAGGGATGATGGTGCAAATAGAATGAGGAAAGGGCTGATGCAGAGGAGTCCAGGCCAGGCCAGCCAGGAAATGTAAAATGAAACGGCGGCTAACTACATGGGAACATAGAACATAGAAGGGCTATGTGCAGGCTGGACAGATGGTGTGAGATCAAACGGGCGCAAGGCGGAATCGACGGCTGCTGGGGGGAGTCGATGATGATTGACAAAGTGTAAGAGGCAAAAGTGAAGCCAAAAAGTGGGAGTAAACGGCAGGATTGCAGGATGCAGTCGAGATGGGAAGTGTTGAGGGGTGTGCCGAGGGCAAACGAGACAGAATGCAGGATGAGAAGGAGCACGACCAGCTCGGAAAGAGCGATGGGCGGGCAGACAGCAGACAGAGCAGACAGCCTCATCTCGGCTGACGAAAGGAGAAGGCGCAGTCCGCCGTCAAATTGCTCCTCCTATTTTCGGTCTTCTCGTTTCTATAGTAAATTCTTCAATTTCTACTAGCAATCGCGAGACTGATCAACCCATCGCGGAAAGAGCGACCAGACGTGGGACCACATGCGCCTTTGCCATTTCCCGTGTCCCAATTCACTCCTCCTCCTGCCATCAAAGGCATAAAGTGATCTTACATTGCAACTGTCGCAGTATGGCGCCCCACAAAAGTGTGTAATTTCCATTTGCTGCACTAATACTAAGCAATAAAGCGACAGAGCCCATATTTCCCTGGGACGAGGCCCATAGATTCCCGCGCAGCCCATAATTTCGGAAAGACCCCGCTGACGAGCAGATACGCGTTAAGTGGTTGCGAGTTTGCAAGTATTTCGATGGTCACGTGACGTTGTGCAGTCGAATCGGCCTGCAATCTGCTCATCTGCATCGCGCTCATCTCATCGGCGTCGATCAACAGTCCAATCTCGGCCAAGAATGGCGTGCATAGGGGCTGGCGTACTCTGCAGATGGTCTTGTGATTATGTGATCCTGTGTTTTTGTGCTCTCATATTCTTGTGTTTCTGGGTCAGCGTGTTTACTACTTGATTACAGATTCAATGGCATTCTGCATCAAACAGAAGCCATGCCTCGACAGGCGCCGGAATGCTCCGTTGATGAAAGCAGTTGCGGGGAGGCATCACAGCAGCTGTCAACAAACACGGCCAATGTGGTAAGAACTGGCCATTCTTCGTAGTGGTCACATTCAATCTGTCAACTGATGTCAACTGATACGGTGTATTACATAAGTGGGTCCACTTTATCTGCATGTAAGTTGACGAGACACAACGACACATCGACTGTAACCAACATCACCACGAATATTGTGAGCAATCTTGTGGTTTTGTTTGTATCTTATTTTTGTATAAGATACGCATTTATGTTAGCTATGTAGTGCCGACATTCCAAGGTGTGAGTTTTGTTTTAAAAAAAAAGAATAAAGGTTCTTTTGTTTATTTTGAAAAAGGATATAAAAATTGAAAAAGAAATGCAGAAAACATCACCAAAGTTTAATAGAATATAGAAAACAGATTCCAAAGACTAAAGCATTCATGACAAAATAGACTCACGGAGTTATTGATACCAAAGATGGACTATTAAATTTCAAGTATAATATACTTCATAACTTCATAAAATTAATCAAATGAGCTCGACATAATGTATCAATAAAACAAAAACAAAAACATCTAATCAATAAAACTCAACAGACAAAATATATACTCGAGCCTCTATATGGTGCTGCTATGCTAGCCTGCTATGTTATATACACTGCTCTATAGACCAAACAACCGTAAACGTAAACATAAACCACTCAAGGCTGCCTACAGATTGCCTACGGCCGCCTACAGGTTGCCGTTGTTGGCAATGCGGCTCGTGGTGCCCGCGACATTGTTCCGCACAGCCGCGCCCGTGGCGTCGGCAAGCTCCTCCATGCGCGCCAGCACGGCCGCCGAGTCCGTCAGGCCCTCCAGCGACATCAGGTACGCCGCCAGGCCCGCCACGTGCGGCGACGCCATGCTCGTGCCCGAGATGATGTTGGTCTCGCTCGTGCTCACCGCGCTGATCCACGACGACAGCACGTTGACGCCCGGCGCAAACAGCGCCACCGTGGTGCCAAAGTTGCTGAAGCTCGCCTTGCGGTCGGTCAGCTGGTCGATGGCGCCGACGGCGATGGCGCCCGCGGCCGAGGCGGGCGAGCTGTTGATGGCGTCCTCGTTCTCGTTGCCGGCGGCGACGACGGGCACGACACCGGCGGCGACGAGGCCGTTGATGGCGGCGTTGACGGCGCGGCTGCGGCTGCCGCCGAGCGACATGTTGAGCACGGCCTTGCCGCTGAGGCCACTGGCGGTGGCGTTGGCGGCGACCCAGTTCATGCCGGCAATGACGTCGCTGTTGGTGCCGCCGCCGTCGGCATCGAGCACCTTGACGCCGACGAGCTGGACGTTCTTGGCAACGCCAAAGGTGGCGCCGCCAATGGTGCCGGAGACGTGGGTGCCGTGGCCGTTCTCGTCGGTGTCGACGGTGTTGGCAAAGTTGGCGCCAAAGGTGGCGCGGCCCTCGAACTCGGTGTGGTTGGCCTGGATGCCGGTGTCGATGATGTAGGCGGTGATGCCGGTGCCGGCGGTGCTGTCAAAGGTGTAGTCAAAGCCGGCGGTGCTACCGGCCGTGTCGACGGCGGCGCGGCTGATGCGGGACAGGCCCGAGGTGGCGTTGGTCTCCGAGGTGAGCGCAAGGGCCTCGACGCGGGCGTCCTGCTCAATGTAGGCGACCTCGGCAGCGTTGTACATGTCGATCATGGTGAGGTCGTCGGTGTCCTTGACGGCCATGGCGCGGAAGCTGTTGACGCGGAACGAGCGCATTGTGGTGTCGACAAAGGAACTGGCGGCGGCGGCGGCCGTGGCGTTCTTGTTCTTGTGCTTGTGGGAGCGCTTGATGTTGGCCATGTGCAGCTCGCGTCTCTCGAGGTTGCGCTTGGCAATCTTGACCATGACGTTTGACTGGTAGGTGTCGATGACATCGTCGGTCATGTTTTGGTTGTAGACGACAATGTACGAGCCGGCAATGGCGTTCTTGACGTTGGGGTTGCTGACGGGCACGCCGAGGATGCGGGAGGTGGAGGTGGAGGAGGAGGTGGCGGAGTTGGAGCGGTGCGGCTCTGGAGCCGGGGCCGGGATGGCGAGAACGGCCGAGGCGGCGACCAAGACGGTCAGCAGGGTAGAGAAAACCGGAGCCATCTTGTAGTATGTGTGGTTTGTGTAGTTTGTGTATTTTGCTGTAGTTGGTTGATGCTATCTGAGGAGATATTACTGAATCAGATGTTGACCGGCGAGATCTGATGTCGATTAGGATGAAGTGGAAGAGATGAGAAAAAGAAAGGAAAAGAGAAAAGAGAGAGAAGAGAAGAGGTCAAAGGAATGACTGAAACGAAAGACTACCAGCAACTATAAGTTGAGTCGGAGAAGATGAAAAGGTAGGAAAGGTAAAGCTAAAAGAGAAGAGAAACAATAGACCAGATGCTATGCAAGAAGAGAATGAAGATGAGACAAGGAAGACGGAAGAGAAGACAAGAAGACAACACAAGAAGACAAGAAGACAAGAAGACCAGAGGGAAAGAAAACAAGAGAGAAATCAAAGGAAGAGAGACGAGAGACGAGAGAGGAAACAAACACACCAGCGGGAATGGCCAGCCATTTAAAGCGAGACAGGCTCATATCGATGCAGCAGACTAGCAGGCTCAGACCCGGGCCAGACCAGACTGCAGACTGCCACCAAGACTGCCACCACGACCAAGAATCAAACAAGCATCGTCAGCACTGGGACCTGGGGACCTGGAGACGGTCTCATGTGCGCTGTGCGCCGTGTGGCCCAGCCTCGAGCGGACATGGCGTGCAGGGTATTAGTGGGACAGGGATGAATAAGGGGAAGCTGTATTAATTAACTAGTTTATATTAATTTTATACAACAGAGGAGGCACCTGCTATTCTACTATTTACATACTCGTTGACAGGCCAAGACCGGCCCTGGCGCGCCCAGGAAAATCGTCAGGGCCATGCGGCGGACAGCGCGAGAGGGTGTGGCGGGAGAGAAGCAGAAGACGTGAGACGACAAGACACCAAGACACCAAGACACCAAGACAGACAAGAGATGTCCAAGACTTTTGAATTCCTAGACTGCTGAGGGTGTGCTGCTGGGAATTCCCGATCACGGCCAGCGATGGAGACTGGCGATGCCGTTGCTGAGTCTCGATGCGGCGTTTGAGCAGATTGGCAGTCCTACTTGCCTAACCGGGCCACTCAACAGCAGTCTCACTACCTGCTTAGTGTGCATATTATTAATACACTCTACTCCACGAGCACACCACGCTGCAGACTGCACCACTGTCTGGCATTCTGGCAACGCCAAGAAGACGTACGTACACAAGCATGTCACCTCGTATGCAGAGTCGCAGATGGCAGACAACAGAGATGGAAAATGGCAACAACAAACCGCCACAGCATACAACAGCATACCCGCAAACTCTCGGCGTGTCGCAAGAACTCTTGGTACCCCTTTGCTGGAAACAGTACGTAATGAGTATGTAATGGGGTAACTGGGGAAGAGGCTATATAACTGCTACGGTCAGAAGTGCCTGTGGATTATTAGGTCGGAGGCGAGACTGGCTGCTGCTGGGCGCCCTCGTTTTGGCCAAGACCGGTGAAACGTCCAAGACTGATGTAAATAGAAGCGCCGCAGATGAGCAATGCGAGCCAGTCGTTGGTTGTGTTTGCTCTGAATTGTTTGATATTGTCTATTATTTGTGTTTTTAATTTACTATGTACTGTCCTTTATTCAGGATACTTATGTTTGCGTTTGTTTGAGGTTTGATTAGTGCCGCCGGCAGGACGTCGCAGCAAGATTTAAACGACCGAACGAAATAAAAATGAAGAAGAAGAAGAAGAAGCAGAAGATGGCACAGAAGAAAAGGAGATCGACAGCCGATAATGTTTCGCGTCGTCGTAAGGCTCGCTGTCGGCTCGCTTGTCGCTAGGCTCGCTACAGGATCGACCACTAAAACATCGTCACACGTCCAGACGGCCGAGCAGTCACAGCACCTGCTCTCATACATAAATACACAAATCTACAAATGTGCGCAATTCGCCTTGGCCGAGAGACGGGTCTCCCAGTCGCGGCGCATCCGGATTCCGGACTGCTTGCTGCTGTCTTTCGACGTTGATTTCAGCACATCTTCGGCACAACAACAGTCACCGAAACAGAGCGATGCAAGCATGCTCTGTTAAGACTGAATTGCAATTTGACATCCGTGCTTGGAAAGAGGGAAAGAGGGAAAGAGGGAAAGAGAGAGAAGAGAAAGAAGGGAAGAGAAACAGAACATAACAAAACACAACACAACGATCACTGTCACTGAAATTAATAGATTCGTGGCTCGTGAGGTGCCGTACGCGACGACACTCAACTAAAGACAAAGACAACAAGCCAAGCGACGAGAGGCATACTCACCACCCTTATTATGTCGCAAGGGTAAGGTAAAGGATATGTGGATGTGAAGGCGAAGAAATGTGAAAGATTATATGTCGGTAGATGGGCGTAGATGTTGATGTAGATGTAGATGCAAAAGTGTAGAAGAAGCGTGAAGGAAGCGTGAAAGAGTGAAAGAGTGAAAGAAAGAGATCAAAATTAAAGCATCGCCGGCAATTGGATCTGCAAAAAAATAAATACCAGTTAAGAAAAAAGCCAGGACTACAGCCTACAGCTCCTCGTGCACGGCCGCCGCCAGTGACGGCGATGCAATGCCGGCAAAGTCCAGGATCGACTCCATGTGTGCACCCAGGAACCAAGCAGCACCAATCTAGGTTGTTAGTTGTCATGTTCGTTTTGCTTTGCGTTTTCCCCTCTTCTTTTCCGGGACTGGCCGTCTTTGCATCACTCACCATAATACCGCCGACCACCACGAGCATGCCAATGACACAGCCCACCAGCACAAGGCTGTCGCCAATCGGCGCCGCCTCCGCGCCCGCCTTCTCGTTGGCCTGCATCTCCTTGATGTTCTGTGTCGGGAAGATGGACTCGATAAACTGCTCAATCTTGCCGCACTGCAGGCTGATCGCCGTAAAGTTGGGGTCGCGCGGGTCGTTCTTCTTGTGAATCTTCTTCAGGTACCGCCGGAACACGTCGCACACCACCCGCAGGTTCTGCGTCGACTCGCTCATCAGCTGGCACGCATCGCCCTTGGTGATCTTGATGTGGCTCTCGAAAATCGCCCCGTTCTGGAACACAAGCTCCAGCGTCGCAATGGCCATGCTCTGCGGGATCGCAACAAAGTTAAAGACGCTCTGGTCGCGGATGCCGGCCATGTAGAACAGGCACTCGTCCGCGTGCTTCAGCGCGTTCAGCACCATCTCCGACGAGCACGCCAGCGCCTTGCGCCGGAACTCGGGCGCCGGGTTGAACATGTCCTCCCACTGGTCCACGTGCTTGCTCCAGATCTCCTTGGGCCAGAACCGCCGCTTGTCCAGGAAGTCCTCGTGCACGTCGCGGATAATGTTGGTCTTTTGCAAAAACTGGCCCATCGACTCCGTCAGGTTCGGCCGCTCCAGCAGCGCCTCGTTGGCCAGCTTCGCCTCCACAAACAGCCGCGTCAGGCCGTCGCCCACAAGGCCCGCCACGTAGTGGCAGTACAGCTCGTAGTCTGCCACGCTGTTCACGCCGTTGGTGTTGTGCTCCGCGTTCACCGCATAGTCCGCCATGCCGTTGCCCATCTTGGTCGTGATGTCGCGCACCACCACGTAGTACTCGGGCTTCATCCGCTTCAGCTCCACAATCACCTTGTCAAAGTTGACCAGCAGCTCCCGGTCCTTCTCGTTCGGCCCGTTCTCCGTAAATGTCCACCCGTCCTGCTCCATCAGCGTGTCAAACTGCCGCAGCAGCGGGATCTTGCGCTCGTTCGACAGCGTCATGTCGTCCTCGATCGTGTCCAGGCCGCGCAGCGCCAGGTAGAACAGGCACACTGGCATCAGCAGCTCGGGGTTCAGCTCCTTGATCACCGCCGCGAAACTCCGCGACGTAAGGTCCAGGTAGTGGAAGCATGCCGTCTCCGTCGCCGACTCCTTGGACGGGTCGCGCACGTGCACCGGATCATGCCATAGCTTCCTGGTCGTTGGTTAGTCTCGATGTGCATTCTGGCATTCCGAGTCAGAAGAGGACGTACCATTGGATGATTGACCGCAGCTGGTTCGGGTGGACCAGGAGGTATGCGACGTCTTTTAAGGAAGGCATTGTGATGTGATGTGTGAAGGTAAGAAGATAGGAGAGAGAAGAAGAGTAAGAGCGCCGGCGGTCGTGTATGCGAACCAGGCGTAATTGAGTAGGTTGGTCGTGGGTCGGCCGGGTATCAAAGGAGGTGAAAACGAGGATGCGAGAGGAGAGGAGAGGAGGAGAAGAGGAGGAGAGTCTGCCGAGAGACAAGGAGTACAGGCAGTGAGATTGTGTGAGGGATGGTGGCACAGACGGGGGAATATTAAAAAACGATATACTATAGTAGTAAGAATAGGAAAGGAAGAACGGATGAATGAAGAAAATAGGTGCAGAAAGATAGGAGGAGAGTCAGTAGAGAAGCGGAGAGGAGAAGCACTACTGAGGAGTTGCCAGCGTCGTGGTGAAAAATAAGGTGAAAAGAAATTAGACCCAAATAGACCAATAGACCAATTAGGCAAGAACTCGCCAGGATGCAGCTGCCCTCGGCCGGGTAATCTCAGTGTATGGCTAATAGGCTGTTGGCCCTGTAACACAGCTCACTAGAGGCCTTGAGTGGTACTGTCTGCCACCAGCCAGATAGAAACGAATAGTGGGTCTTTACTAGCCGATTAGCCAATGGCGTGGCCTTTAAGCCCCTGACTAGAGGTGGAGGGAGACCCACCAGATGGAGACTGAGGACAGATTAGGGGATCTAGCAGTCTCTGTACTGTGGCGGTTTTGGCGGGATTGAAGAGAAGGGAAAAGTGTGGCTGGAGAAGGCGGTGTGTTACAACGGCCTATTTGCACTGTGTCTTCACGGGTGAGACTACTATGTACTGATGACGATGACGATGGAACAGGGTGGGAGACGGGCGGTTCGTTTCACACTGAACTCTATTGAACCAGACTCGGATCAAGATCGGACTCACTCTGTTCCCTGATACGGTTGACATGGGAGACCGGCAATACATTGTTGCACAGACGCCGGTGTCATCGTGTCTCACTCAACAGCCTCGCCGTTGTAGACAGCGTGTTAACCGTTGTTCGCAGTCAATGCGGATTAGTGGTGGTTTTTCGTTGTTGCTGTGGCCTACTATGTACATGCTCAAGCTGCATGCAGAAACAGAAAAGGCGGTATGCTCGTGTGGTTGCATGCAGTCGATTCCAAGAGCTGTGATGAGAGATTCAGCACCGGTTATCACAATCAAGCACTGTGGCGATCACCGTGTGCATACTCAGTACTGCCCGTGCCTTCCTCAATTGCTACGTATTAACTGTTGTCTTTCCTCTTTTCTTTGTCAGCATGCTTATTAATACTTATTTCACTGCCTCGCTGCGCCGTCATGTCTACTCCAACACGAGACACCACTCGTATTTAAATTTATTACTATTCACATTTAACACGCATTCTCACACTACAATGCAATACTCCGTATCATGCCTGGCCTCATTTCGTATGGAATGGTGGTGGCGTCGCCGTGCTAGTGGCAGCTTCTGGCAGCTAGTACTGTGTCCCATGTACCTCTGCACTAACGTAGTATAGCCAGGTACATCTCCATTTGTCAGATCGCCCTTGCTATGGATAAGGCTTATGAATGCCCCTCTCTGCGCTGTGCTGTGCATGTCCTCTGCCACCACACTCCCACCTCTGCGGCACATCTGCCCCCTCAGCATACCCCTTTCCACCTACACACCATCTGCCAGCTAGACAGTTCCACAAAAGGACCTGCACATCCCTTCACCGATTGTTTCGCTGTCTTCTTCTCTCTCCTTCTTCCTTTATCTTCTCTTCTCCCCCTCTTCATCCTAGTCTCCATCTGCATCTCTTTCTCTTCCTCTTCTTCATCCTCATCTCTCCTCACATCATCTATACCCCCTCTATACCCCTCTACCCCCACACACATCATGTCTTCCACTTCTGCTAACCGCTTCCTCATCTGGGGTGGCGAGGGCTGGGTCGCCGGCCACCTCAAGTCGCTCCTCGAGGCTGCCGGCAAGGAGGTCTCCACCACCACCGTCCGCATGGAGAACCGCGAGTCTGTGCTCGCCGAGCTCGAGCGCGTCAAGCCCACCCACGTCCTCAACTGCGCCGGCTCGACCGGCCGCCCCAACGTCGACTGGTGCGAGGACAACAAGGAGGCCACCATGCGCTCCAACGTCATCGGTACGCTCAACCTGACCGACTGCTGCTTCATCAAGGGCATCCACATCACCGTCTTTGCCACCGGCTGCATCTACCAGTACGACGAGACCCACCCCTGGGGCGGCCCCGGCTTCAAGGAGACCGACATTGCCAACTTTGACGGCTCCTTCTACTCCGAGACCAAGGCTCACGTCGAGTCCGTCATGAAGAACTACTCCAACTGCCTGATCCTGCGTCTGCGCATGCCCGTCAGCGACGACCTGCACTCGCGCAACTTTGTCACCAAGATCTCCAAGTACGAGCGCGTCGTCGACATCCCCAACTCCAACACCATCCTGACCGACCTGCTGCCCGCCTCCATCCTGCTGGCCGAGCACAAGGACACCGGCATCTACAACTTCACCAACCCCGGCGCCATCTCCCACAACGAGGTCCTGTCGCTCTTCAAGGAGATTGTCCGCCCCGACTTCGCCTGGAAGAACTTTTCGCTCGAGGAGCAGGCCAAGGTCATCAAGGCCGGCCGCTCCAACTGCGAGCTGGACACCACCAAGCTGGTCACCAAGCTCAAGGAGTACAACTTCGAGGTCCCCGAGATCCACGCCGCCTACCGCGGCTGCTTCGAGCGCATGAAGGCCGGCGGCACCGTCTAAGCGGGCTTTGCTGATGCCTGAGGTGCTGCAATGGAAAAGAAAAAGAATGGGCTGCTGGGAACTGAAAATAGATGCCAGCTGGATGCGACGGAAAGCTACGAGGCAAGGCTGAGGAGTGCTGACTAAGAAAACGAAACAGGAAGGCACGGCGACGTGGTCCTCGTCGGATCTAAGCTGTCTGTCTTGTATCTCTATTTCTCTATTTCTGCTCGCTTCTCGTCTTCCTCTGGTCTAATGTCGTCGAGAAGTAGCCGTGATTTTTTGACATTTAATATACACCACAGCGTGGATTTCTTTTGTTGATTACTGATGTTGACCTCATGCTCTGATCTGACTATTGCAACTTGCCTGCCCTGACGCTCGGACTTATGTCGTCTGTTATGATTCACGCAGCTCAGCCCAGCGACCCACGGAGGGGAACTCAATCGGAGGGGCTACCACACACGTGTCGTGTCATGTGACCATCAGTCGCCGAATTGCGACTGCCTACAGCGTCCCGCCACTGCCCCGCTAGAGAAACGGGGAAAATAGCAGCAACGAGGATTAAATTAAATACAAGAATAAACAAGTAAATACAAAATGTGAAAAAGTCGCTGTCACAAGGAACGAGAAGAGGAACGGCAGGCACGCTCGCAATGCTGTGGACAGCGGCCGTAGTTCCCCTGCGAGATGACGAAACGCCTATCCTCACTATGTGCTATAATTAAATAATTTAACTTTCTGCAAAATACAGCCACTGTAAAGTGTAAACGCGGCACTGCCATCGACAACGTCAGGCCTCCCACTTCCACCCGACCTTTGTATATATTCATACACGACCCAGTCACCGCATATCTTGTTGTGACTGCCCTACGACAATTTGCCCCGGCGCAATCCGACCTCGTACTCGAGTGAATTACGCCTTTGATACCCAAAACCCCGACGACAACGACGACGACGACGACGCGACGACGACGACACGACAACAGCTGAACTGTGACCGACATTGCCTTTTTTGCTCGTCTCTCCTTTCTGTACCCACCACACACCAACCGCCATCATGGTCGTCGACACCTCCTACTACGACCTGCTGGGTGTCTCCGTCACCGCCACCGACATCGAGATCAAGAAGGCCTACCGGAAACAGGCCATCATCCACCACCCCGGTATGTCACGCCTTTTCCACGTAGGCCATAGTCCAGACAGTTCAAAAAGCTAACTGCCACAGACAAGAACCCCAACGATCCCACCGCACATGAAAAGTTCCAGGCCATCGGTGAAGCGTACCAGGTGCTCCAGGACGGCGACCTGCGCAAGGCCTACGACAAGTACGGCAAGGATGCCTCCAAGCCCTCTGAGGGTTTCATGGACCCGGCCGAGTTCTTCACCGGCATCTTTGGCGGCGAGTCCTTCATCGACTGGATCGGCGAGATCTCCCTCATGAAGGACCTCACCCAGACCATGGACATTGCCATGTCGGAGGAGGAGGCTGCCGCCGCCGCCGAGGCCGAAGCTGCCGCCGAAGCCGCCGAGGCTGGCGGCGACTCCGAGTTCCCCGGCACCGACGAAGCCGTCAAGGAAAGCCTCAAGACCTCTGTCGCCGACGAGACCGCTGCGACCGCTGAACCCAAAGCCAACGACCCCGACGCCAGCACCGCCAGCACCGCCACTGCTGCCGGTGCTGGCAGTGCTGCTGCGAGCCCGCCACCCACGTCTACGACCTCTACTTCCAAAGCCTCCCCTCCGGCCTCTGGCGCCACGTCCGGTACTGCCACGCCCAGCCGCTACGCCATCCCTATGCGGCCGGCCCTTATGGACCGCTCTTCCGAACAGGCCGAAGCCGAAGCCAGCGCCGCTGCAGCCAGTGGCTCCACGTCGGACGACCTGGCCGGCAAGAAGAAGGACAAGAAGGGCAAGGCCAGCCTCAGCAAGGAGCAGCGCGAGCAGCTGCAGGAGCTGGAGCGCGAGCGGGCGCGCGTGCGCCAAGAGCGCGTGGACACGCTGGCCCGCAAGCTGCAGGACCGGCTGTCGGTGTGGACGGAGACGGACCGCGGCAAGGACGTGACGTTTGCATTCATCGAGAAGATCCGCCTCGAGGTGGAGGAGCTCAAGATGGAGTCGTTTGGCCTGGACATTCTGCACGCGATTGGGCAGACGTACGTGTCCAAGGGCACGGCCATGCAGCGCAGCCAAAAGATGTTTGGCATTGGCGGCTTCTTCAGCCGTATGAAGGACAAGGGCACGCTGGTCAAGGACACGTGGAACACCATTGGTTCGGCCATTGACGCGCAGCAGACCATGGAGGAGATGGCGCGCATGGAGGAGCGCGGCGGCGAGGAGTGGACCGACGAGAAGAAGACCGAGTACGAGCGCCGCGTCACGGGCAAGATCCTGACGGCGGCGTGGCGCGGCAGCAAGATGGAGATCCAGAGCGTGCTGCGCGACGTGTGCGACGCCGTGCTGCACGACAAGAAGGTGCCGCTGTCCAAGCGCATGGAGCGCGCCGACGCGCTGGTGCTGGTGGGCGAGATCTGCAACCGCGCGCACCGCACGCCCGAGGAGGAGGGCGACTACATGGCCTTTGAGCAGCTCGTGGCCGAGGCGGCCATCAAGAAGGACAAGAAGAAGGAGAAGGAGAAGCAGGCCGCGGCGGCCGCTGCGGGCGCGGGCACTGCTACTGCCGAGGGCGCTGCATCAGCAGCAGGCACACCACCGTCTGCCACGGCGACGGCGTCGGCAGCCGCAAAAGCAGCCACTGAGGGCGCAGCCGCGCCGCAGTCCCCGCGGGCTTAGAGGCCGCGCGGGGTGACGGCGACCGGCCAAGCCACGGAGGGCATGCATGTCCGTAGACGGCGAGCCCACTAGATACAAGCAGTGAGCTGCGTCTTGCGTCTTGCGTCTATCTTCACCTGGCTTCTGGGTTGTCACCACACATTATTCCCCTCCCCTGTCCACTCTTCTCTTCGTCTCTACACTTTCTGTTTATAGCATAGTATCCGTCATGTTTATTATTACCACCCCTGTCATCCTGTATCCGTCTTGTTCTTTGTTCTTGTCTTTCGTACCCTACCTTTTCTAAAGCGCCAGCCTCGCGGACAGCTCAGCAGCAGGTCCAGCCAATTAGATCTCTCGTTTCGATTTTGTCCCATGTCCCCCATGCGTTTACGTGATTGTGGTGCAACAGTGTATTCTATTGGTTGTGCAGTGGTTGTTTATAGTAACAGAAATCCAGGCTTTATTGTAGATCCAATGACGACAGCCGATGGTAAGACGACAGGTGTGAAGAAGACAAATGAAAAGAAGAAGACAAAAGAAAAGAAAAAGAATACGAAAACAAGACAAAAGTGGTATAAGTAGAAGAAAAGTAAGAAAGAAAGAGATGTACAAAACAAGGATAAAAACAAACGTGCTGGGTATCTGTTTTTGTTGTATAGACGTGGAGTAGATGTGCTTGTTGTAGACGTGACGGCGACGTCGAGCATTCGAGCAAAAGGCAGACGACGTAGATGAGCGATGGCCGATAATAAACGGCAAACGGAAACGAGACAGATATGAACCAAAAAGACAATAGACATGACGCTATGCAATGCTGATAAAAAGAAAGAAGAAAGAAGAAAGAAGAAAGAAGAAAAAAAACAAGTCATGATGTTGGAACAGTCATAAATCGTTTCCAAGAAGGCTTTGCATAAAGCAGATGAAGCTGAAAATTGGGTGTTTGGTATTGAGGCATGCATAGTCGTTAGAAAGAGGGTGGTCTTTGTTTGTTATTGTCGTTGTCGGTCGTTGTCGTTGTCGTACGGTTTGTTGTTTACCCGTGTGGGTAGTGTTTCATCGTCTGGAGATACTTTTGCATTATGCATTCTGCGTTCTGCTGAGTTTTATACATTCTGCGCTCACGCCGGAATCATAAACGCCCCCTGCGCCGGCTTGGGCGTCGTCGATGGCGTCGACGCCCGGTCCAGCGGCAGCCCGTCGGCCGGCGGCACATCGCCGTCGTCGAACCGCACCGTGCGCGAGTGCGTCACCGGGCTGAACGACTCGTCGTGCGTGTCCGACTGGTCGGGCTCGTCGGGCGGCAGCTGCAGCACAAACGACGGCGTGTCTGGTGGGTAGTCGGGCTTGTGTTCGGAACTGTACTTGGTATCGTTGTGGCCCTTGCTGCTCATGTGGTCCATGTCGACATCGACGGCACTGAATGTGCTCGCATCGTCGGCGCTGACTTCGTCGAGGGCGTGGCCAAACTCGTCCGCGTCCTTGTGCAGGAATTCGTCCAGCCGCAGCGTGTCGTCGGCCGCCGTGCTGCCGCCGTCGCCCACAACACTGCCCACGACGCTGCCCACGACGCTGCCCATGTCGCTCACGCCAAGAGTGCTGCCGCCGTCGCCCAGCATGCTGTTGGCATCGTGGTCCACCGGCAGCGTCGCGCCCAGACCCAGCTTCTCGCGCTCCTCGCGCTTCCGGTGGCGCTCTTCGACTTCGTCCTCGGCCAGCACGCGACCGCCCAGCTGCACCTCGCTGACGCGCACCTGGAACGCGAGTGCCTTCTTGCCTTCGCTGATCAGCTCCTCGGTCCAGTTCATGCAGCGCTTGATGCTCTGGTTGATCTTTTGGCTGTCGACGAGCAGCTGGCGGTGCTTGGAGAGGTCGAGCTGCATGCGGCGCTCGTCGCGGCGACGGCGCGTGCTGTTCTTGGCCGTGGATATGTTTTCGTCGCTGTCATCGTCGTCGTCCTCCTCGTCTAGGTCGTCGAGATCATCAAGGTCCTCGTCCTCGTCATCCTCATTGATCGATGCCTCCATGTCCGAGGGATACTCGTGGTCGAGACCGTCGTCGCCATTCATGGCTAGGATGCGGTCAGTATCTTGGAGCGGGCCCTCGACCGTCGACGACGACGTGATGCGGCTTGTGCCGGTCGGGGGCTGGATGGCCGAGAGTTTGGAGCCGGCAGGACCGCCCGGGTTGGGCGCCGACGACAGGCGGCCTGCGCGCGACAGACGCCGGAACTGGCGGATCTCGGCCTTTTGCTTGCGCAGCTGGCGCTCGAGGGAGCGGTTGATGGCTTCGAGCGATGCATTGGTGATCTCGAGATCCTGCACCTTGCGCTCGCGACGCGCGTTCTTGACAAGGTCGTCCAGCGGGTTCTCGTCGCTGTTGCTGTTGCTGTTGCTGCTGTCTTTGGCAGAGTCGTCTGTGCCGGCATTGGAGTGCACATTGGACGCCTTGTCGTCGCTCTTGCCGTGGTTGCTGGCTGCATCATCGTCGTTCCCGTTCCCGTTCCCAATCTCTCCATCTTCGTCGTCACCGGACTCGTCGCCAAAGTCTTCGGCCGCCTGAAAAAGAGACGCCAGACCGCTCGTGGCCGTACCTGGTGCCGCCGTGTTTCCGCTTCCACCGACGGCAGGGAACGGATAGCCCGAGGGGAACTGCGACGAGGCTGGCGACGGCGTCTCCGAGCTTGGCTGCGACGTCTGCATAAGACGCGCAACCGTGGGCGGGTCGGCGACGGTGAGACTCGCCTTGCGGGAATGGCCGCCGTTGGAGCTGCTGTTGGAGCCGACGCTTGCACTAAAGGTGCTTCTGGAGCGGGTCAGCATGCTGTTGGCGTTCGGGTTGGGGTTGCCAGGCGAGGCCGGGCCCAGCGGCGGCGACGCCGCAGCAGCTGCATTGAGGGACAGCGAGGCGGGCACGACAGCAGAGCGCGTGCTGTCGCTTCTCTGAAGGGGGTAGGACGCCAGCTTCACGGGCGACATGGGCCGGGAGTTCTGGTTTTGTGACTGAGGCGGCAGAGACTGCTGCTGTGACGGGGTCTGCACGAGTGCAGGGGATGATGCCGACACGAGGCCGGCGGCTGCCAGCTTGGGCGGCTGCGACGACAAGGACGGCTTGCGGTCGATAGCATCGCCATTGGCGTGCACAAACTTGGATGCCAGGTGGTCTGTGGGCTGGGACTGGCCCGCCATGGACATGGACGCCGGGATGTGGATGGGCGAGGCCAGCGGCGGCGTCGGTGCCGAGCTGGCATTGCTGCTGCCGCCGGTGGCATTGCCCGTGCCTGGCAGAGACTTGCCGTTGGCATAGAAAAAGGTCGAGGCGCGCGAGAGCGAGCCCAGGGCCGGCGAGGCGGCCAGAGTGGGCAGCGCCGGCGTGGATGCAGACGACGACGGCGGCACGTTGGCGTCACTGGCATAGAAGAACTTGGAGTCGGGGTCGGCCGAGCCTGAGCCCGAGCCTGCAATGCCGAGGCCGGCGTGCGTGGGTGTGCCCGTGGGCGTGGTGCTGTCGACACGGCTCTGGCGCGAGCCGGACCGCGGCGTAATGTTGTTGAGGTACGGTGGCACGGGCGAGGCGACGTCGTTGTGGCCGGCCGACGACAGTCCGGTGCTGCGGCGGGCCAGCGGCGTCACCGTCACGGTCTGGTAGGGAGAGGTGGACTGGGACTGCGTTCCGGGGCCGGCAGTGGTGGGTGTGCGGACGCCCGGTGCAGCCAGTGACGGCGTGATGCCCGAGGTTGTAGTCTGTGAGGCAATCTTGGGCGTCAGGGGTGCGCGTCCGTAGGGCCGCGAGGCCAGAGTCGGCTTGCGGGGAGTGCTGTCCTCTTTGTAGCCCATGGCGGAGGGGGGCGCCTTGAGGGGGCGCATCGTGGAGAGGGTGATGGTTGGTGTCTTTGGGGTTTTGGGGGTGTATGGTGTCTTTGCTAGTCGGGGCGAGAGGATCGACGAGCTGACAGACAGGCTGGAGATGGTCGAGGTCAGCGAGGACGTGGACGGGCTTCGGTGCAGAGTTATGGTTGGGTGGTGCAGGGGAGGCCGGGACGACAGGGCGGCATTTCGGTCGCGGCTGCGGAGGGCGTTGCGCGAGGCGGCAAAGGAGGTGGTTGCAGGAGCAGCAGGAGCGGTCCGCGGGTCCAGAGAAGCCGTTCTGCGCACAGTGGCCCGTTTTGTAGCTGTGATAACGGGCGAGGCCGCGGGCTTGCTGGCGACGAGGCCGGCGGAAAAGGGAGGCCGCGAGGAGACCCGGGACGAGGCGGTGGAGGATGTCGAGGTGGTGGATTTCTTCTGTGCAGAGTCAGACACTGCGAGTGGCGATCGGGCACGGCGTGGCGGGTTGTTAGAGGTGTGTGTTGGCTTGTGCGAGAGGTTGGGCGAGCCAGGAGAGGTTGAAGATCGTGAAGATGTGCAGGGCAGGTGTGGTGTGCTGGCGCTGGTGCTGCTGGCGGCGGTAGTGCTGGACCGAACCATGGTGACCGTTGGATTAGCGCAGCAGACCCCCAGGCACCGCTAGCAGACAGCAGACAGCAGACTACAGTAGACTCCAGCACGCCAGTAGTAGACTGCAGCAGATTATGTAAGCCAATTGCCCCAGCGCAAAAGTCCCCAAGATCCAGCACACCAAACAGCACTCAGGGATATGTCTAGGGCGTCTTTTTGGTGTCTTATTTTTGGTGTATTTTCGGCAATGGTTCTTATATTTTCCTGTGTTTTTCGTGAGTGCGAGGGCGTCTCGGCGTACACACGCGACGGCGGGCGAATTGGCCTATATATTGGAATTGCGCGCAAGCGGTGTGGGTGGCTGGCTGGCCGAGTCCAGGGCCTGCGGTTTCCGTATTGGGCCTATTGGCACTCTCTGTACGATGTAATAACTCCTCTATCCTCTATGGGGATACACCGCTCATCTGCTGGACCCCACCAAATAAAAAGTATCCCCCTGTATTACTCTGTAGCCCACAGATATCGATTCTGCCAGGGGGCTCCTGCTGTATTTGGCCGTGGGCTGTGGTCATAAAGCTGTGAGCGCGCACGTGATCGTATTGCCGACCGGAACTGGTGCTGTTAAATTGGATGTTCCTGTCTCCAGTGTGTTGAGTGGTACTCTGCCAGCCATAGAATAACTCGTGGTAATCAGTGAGGAATGCATTCAGATGATGGCAGGATGTTTACTTGTATATACATAGGAGCACGAGCAAAACACGCGTGGGACGCGTCCGAGCAGGCCGTGCCGCTGTTGACATGGCTGGCGAGATTTGGACTATTCACACTATAAGATACCAGAGACTGTGATGCAATGCAGCAAAGCACGGGCAATTTAATAACCGGGCAAATATACCATTTACCTTGTACCTGATCCTGGAATTCTTGGTTCTGTTTACGCCGTCCTGCATTCACTCAAAGGGACTGTCGGCTTTACGAGATCCCTGCCAAGGTGCACATCAGGCTGGCTTGAGGCGTGGAGATGAGACGAGAAATTACTGATATTAACGAGTACGGGGATGGCTCCGGCTAGTGGGACTCGAGCTTTATTAGAGAGTCCTATTTATATCAATAGAGAGGACGAAGTAGAGAACGTGTCTGTCGGTGTTTGTCTACCCCGTGGTGGTGTATTTACACTGCTGCTGCGTGCCAGAGAAGAGGAGATGTCGAGTCTTTAGTTTGGCCAGGCCGGGCTAATAAATAGTAAGTAATCAAACTAGAGTACTGTAGCAGTGTCCGAAGTAGTTGTTAGAGTACATAGTACTTTCTAACAGCCGTCTCGTTGCCTGGCATGTCTGCCGAATTACCACACAATCTTGCAAATAACAAGAGAACACGAAAACCCAGGAACAGCAAATAGCAATAAGATGCATTCATGCATGGACGCCAGGAACAACGGCTGACTGGCACGGTTCATCCGGGAGCTTGTGATGGGTGCAGGGAACAAACAGTGCGGAAGCAATGTAATAAAACCAGTCTTATGCGTGGCGTGGTGTATAGTGCAGATAGTCGGTAGTATGCAAAGCTCCATACAGCCATTATATAAGCAGGCCAGCTGTCGCTGCAAGCCTGCCAGGTCACCTGTTTAGGCGTTGGGCATGTGCAGGCGCCCGTCACGCTTGTGGAGGCGGCCCCATCAGGCTATCCACACATTACCGCGCATTTGAAATCGGCGCCATCTCTGCACCGGGGATCATCGCATTCGTGATCGCGCTGCTTCTCAAAGGGTATCGTCATTAGTACCCGACGGACAACGCACAACCCACCATGGGCGTCATCGGGGTCACTTTAATCCTCGCATCCATCGTCCTTCTCATCATGTACCCCCAGTCATGGCGCCAGCTGGCTCAGCCATTCCTCCAGTGGCGAGGCGGCCAAGGCCAAGGCCAGGCCGAGACAGCGGACGGCAGCAGCAGCGAGGTCAAGAGGCAGGCGGAGACGCAGACAACGGAGAAGACACTAGACAGCGACCGGCTGGCTATGCCGCCGCCTCCCCCGATAATACGAAACGAGCCTCCCCAGAT
Organism: Ophiostoma australiae; assembly: GCA_022392945.1. Taxonomy (NCBI): domain Eukaryota; kingdom Fungi; phylum Ascomycota; class Sordariomycetes; order Ophiostomatales; family Ophiostomataceae; genus Ophiostoma; species Ophiostoma australiae. The sequence continues at coordinate 2,410,759 of JAKRGJ010000002.1, read as the reverse complement.
TGTGGCCGACGAGGACGATGAGGACGACGAGGACGATGAGGACGAGGCGACGACACCAAAGGCAAACCCCACAGTCGTCGCTGCTGCCGTGCCCACATTCTCTCTCTCCGAGCCCGGCCTCGGTCCCAGTCTTGCTGCTAGCAACGACGACGACGACGACTCGGACCCCGAGGACAACATGCCGCCGCCCATGTTCCCCTCGCCCTTCTCGGCCCAGCGTGCAGGCGCCTCGGCCGACCCGTCGCGGGGGTCTATGCTGCCTCCAGCACGGCCAGCTCAGCCGCCGTCCCTGTCTGCGCCGTCGTCGGCACGCCCAGGACTGGGAATGATGCCCCCGCCATCCCTTGCGCCTCCACAGTCTGCTGCCGCCGCCGCCCGCCGCCAGCCGTCTCTGCCCGTTCCCAACCGCAGCCCGCCGCCACGGTCTTCGCTCGCCGCGCCCTCGCTGCGGCCCCCGGTTGTCGGCGGCTCGCTCGCGCCGCCGCCGAGCACCACGGTACAGCCCACACGCCCCGCCAAGAGCGGCCGCAACAAGGTCATGCTGACGCCCGGCCACAGCCCGCTCGACTGGGCGCGGCTCACGGCCGACCCCGTCGGCAACAACCTGCGCGGCAGCGGCGTGCCTGCCGACGCGCCGTATCTGCTGCGCATCACGCCGTCGCAGCTCAAGCAGATGAACGGCCGCAAGGGCCGCGATGCGTGGACGGCGCTGGGCGGCATGGTGTACAACATGACGCCGTACGTGCCCTTCCACCCGGGCGGCGCCGGCGAGCTGCTGCGGTGTGCGGGCAAGGACGGCAACAAGCTGTTCAACGAGGTGCACTCGTGGGTCAACTACGAGAACATGCTGTCGGCCTGCCGCGTCGGCATCCTCGTCGAAGAGGGCGCGTCCACCATCAGCCCCATGGAGGAGATGGACTAGTCTCCCTCGACATTGTAGCATAGACAGTCAGCATGTAGTATAGCATAGCATAGGCCGGCCGAGCCGAGTCGATCCCAGCCGTTAGATACCCATTAGACCATTGGTTGTCCATAGATTTGTATTTGTGTTTGTATATTTTGGAATCTGAAATTTGTCGAAATGACGTTAATCTTGATACTACCATCACCTCCGGCTCTTGAATTTGAACCGCAGCCCGTCGTCGTCGTCGCTGTCGCTAATGGCTATCGGCGCCGAGCTTGCCGCCATGGCATCCGTGTCCGTCGAAGCCGCTGCACCTCGCCGTGGCCGTTTCACCGGCGACTGCAGTCGTGCCGACGCGGCCGGTGCTGCTCTCTTGGCCCGCGTGGCCATCGTGTCCTGGGTCGACGCCGGCGGCGCGCTGTCAAACAGCGACGAGCCCGTATCGCCCGACGGCGGCAGCGCACCGCGTCGCGAACTTCGTGTGGCTGCCGTCCTGGCCGCTGGTGCAGCAGCCGTCTGGCTCATATTGCTGCGAGTCGGCCGCGAAGCCACTTTACCGGCGCGCGTGCGCGGCAGGTCGGGCACGGGCACCTGTGATGCGGCCCGGCTGCCGCGTGTCCCTCTTGTGCCGACAGACAGTGAGTCCATCTCAGAGTCAGATTCAGAGTCGCCGTCCTTGTCCTTGTCCTCGCGGTCGTGGTGCTCAACTTCCGGGTCTGTGTCTGGGATGATCTCGAGATTGACCATGCCGGACCCGAGACTCTCGCCGCCACGCGAGCCTGAGCCTGAGCCTGAGCCTAGTCCTGCACCCAGTACGGCCCCGGATGACTTGGGCCCAGAGGCAAGTGTCGATGGTGCTGGTCGTCTCAGAGATCCGGCCGAGTTTGTGTTTGTACCAGGTACCGACACTGATGTGTCGGCACCGCCTGCCTCGATCGGTTCAGGCTCGTCGTGGCCGGCTATGCTCGTGTCGTCGAGGTCGTCCGCATCCACAACGCGTCCGCTCGGTGTCCCGCTGCGCCGAGACGGCAGGGCAGCAGTAAGGAGCGTGCCATTTCGTGTACTCCCACTTGCACTCTTGTTCCTGATCGAGTTGGACCCGCTGCCTCGCCACACGCTGGCATCATCGCCGTCACCGCCGCCATGGCCGTCACCGCCCTCTAGCCAGTAGTCGTCGCCAATGCCATACTCTTTGGTCTTGGCCGGCTCCAGGCCGACAAGCACGCGTTGCGGTATGCGACCCACCACATCGCCCTGCTTCCGGAACTTTTTGAAATTCGCCCGGCCGTTCCACCGCGGGTTCCACCGGCCATTGGCAATATCTTGCTCGCGGCTGCGGCTGGCTGCCTCTGCGGCCGACCCGGCTACGCGGACTGTGATTGTGTCGACCAGTGTCAGTTTACGAATCGCCGCGGCATCGATCTCGTCGTCGGCCGTGTGGGCGTCTGCAAGGCGTTCGCGGTCCGCTTCCAGCCGGCGCTTTTCGTCGGCAGCTTCACGGTTGCGCCGGGCCTGGCCCAGAATATCGTCCGCGTCAAATTTTTCCTTCTTGACTTTTGTGTCCTTTTCCCCATTGGCTTTTGTGTCCTTTGCGTCCTTTGCGTCCTTTGCGTCCTTTCCGTCTTCGTCCGAATCGCCTTCAACAATGGGTGACTCTCGTGCGGGAACTGCATCTATACCAGCCGCGATCCGTCTTCTCTTAACAAGAGCTGCTGTCGGCGCAATGTCGTCAATGACGTTGTTCTGGGCGTCGGCATCAGCCATGTCATCATCATCGGGAGGGTGACGTTTGTTGTTTTTTGCCTTGGGCGCCTCGTCTACGGCTGGTGTTTGTGACATGAACATGTTCTCCTCAGTGTCTGGCTGCTGTTTTACTGCTGGTGCGCCGTCGTCGTCGCCCGAGTCCAGGTCGACATCAAAGCCTTTGAACCGGCTGGCCGTACCAGCTCGCCGGGAGCGCGCCCGCCGCGTCGACGACGTCTGGGACATGCTCTGGCTTAGTGCTGGAGGGGGGGGCGCAGGCCGCTGCACCGCCTCTTCTACCGCGTCGACCGACGGCAGAACATTTTCTTCGATATTTTCCTTAATGTTCCCTTCAATATTGCCTACGATATCCACCTCCAGTGGCCGTCGGAGCACGCTCGGCTCGACGGCCAGCACGGCATCCAAGAACTCGCGCTGGTCAACCAGGCGGTGGTCCAGCCGCAGGGCCACAGCCGTCGTGAACCGCGTAAACCACTCGACATGGTCGCCCTTGGCGGGCACGTGCCGCACGACGACAACGCCGCGGCCCTCGCTGCCGTCCTCGAACTCGCCCAGGCCCTTTTCGCCCGCCACTTCCTTGACATACCGCACAAAGTCGTCCACCGCGGTCAGGCCCGGCATCACGCTGCCCAGCAGCGCCTTGCCGCGGCCCTCGGCTATGGGCGGCAGCAGCGTATCAAACTGCTTCTGATCGTAAAAGACAAACGTATACCCGTCAAAGATGTTTTGGCGCCGCGCGTCAGGGCTGTATGTGCTGACGGGGCGGTCGCTGGGCTCGTCGCCGCGCGGCGGGAGGTATTCGAGCGGGTCCGGCCAGGCCTTGTCAAAGTCGCTCTCGAGGTCGACTGCAGGTGCAGAGGCAGAGGCAGCCGCTACAATAGCGGAGATGTATGCCTCGGTCACAATGTAGTCGCCATTGATGAGAGCCTGCAGGCCTTTGGAAGTGTTGCGTTTCTTGGCGACGACGTGCGTCGTGCGCGCGCGGTCAAAGTCGGAGAGGTACTTGATGTCGAGCGGCTCCAGGTCCTTCTTCAGCTGCAGCCACGGGTCGGGCAGCGCGCGCAGCTCTTTGGACGAGAAGGAGAAGCTGAAGACGACAGGGTGCCATGTGATCTGGAAGCGGTCGGCCATGTGCCCCATCTTGAGGTCGTTGCTGTCCTGGATGAGCACAAACTTTTGGCCGCGGATCTGGGTGCCGTTGACGACCGTTCCTATCTTGGTCGCCAGGTCTTCAATGGTCACGACAGAGCGGCTGCCGGGGTCGCGGCCGTCGCCATCGCGCACGCGGTCGACCTCGATGGTCAGGTGTTTTCGAGAGATGGTCTTGTCGGAGATGACGAGCTGGCCGGCTGTAGATTGTAGATGTGGTTAGAGCTTGTCGGCACTTGGGCTATGCTTTGTCTTCTTCTTCTGCCACTTACGCTCAGCTCGTGTGCGGCCAAAGAGGTACCGCTTTCCCGGACGCAGCCACAGCTTTCTGCCTGTGCTTGTTAGTCGTTACTCGACATATTCACGCCATAGTCTGTCGATCCTCCACTCGCAGTCGTTCCCAGTCGAGGTCTCACCTTGGAAGGCGTTGCCGGCGTTCTCGAGGAGCCACATGGCGGGCTGGATGGGCTGTTCTCAGGGGGATGACATTAGCAGAGGTGGCCGATGCCTTGAGTCCGCTCACCAAGTTATGGATTAATGGCTTGCTACCTTTCTGCCGACTGCTATCCTCCTCTGTCTTGATGTGACGCTGAGCTGAGCCGAGCTCGAATCGCGCTGGCGCGAAGTGACAGGTGGGGCCGCGTCCAGCTTTAGGCATCGACGCGCGTGCACGTGAGCACTGTAAGTAGGACGATGGCCAGGCCTTGTCAATTCAGTGGTTTTATTTTTGTTTATAGCTACGCCATTGTTTCTAATTTATTGTTGATTTTCTTAGCATGGAGAGTTTATGATTTAGGTTAGCCTCATTTGTTCGTCCCAGAGAAAGTAATAGTTGACCTGTGGAATAGGCTTTTAAAATTGCTGATAAAAGAAGATTTAAACAATGTTCATAAATAAAAAACGGGAAAAGATTTCACAAATAGTGACAGTTGCTCAACTCGTTCTTACAGATTTGCTTGACATTTGTTATTCAGATATAACCAATAGTACTTCAAATGACCTAGAAAATACGAGAAAAATATTACGACAAAATTCAAAAGAACAACTTTTATATGCGAGAGATCTATATACAAGACTAACAAACAGAACCTACTGTCCTGCGTCTTCGACAATGACGCCGAGGATCCAGCAGTTGACCAAGAAGAAACCCAAAGACGACAGCCACAGCCCCGGTACAAAGGTGCTCTGGCCCAGGAACTCGAGTGCAAATCCTTGCTGCAGCCACGCCGCCTGGCCAAGAATCCAGAGCACGAGGGCCGCAATGCCTGTCCGCGGCGACCGGACAAACGTCGAGCGCGGCAGGTAGACCGGCAGCAGCACCATGTACCACAGGAAGTACTGGCTTGTGCAGACCTTGTTGAAGGTCACAAAGGCAAACGTCTGGGCGAGCATGGTCGATGCCAGGTCCTTCTTTGCGAGCACGAGCGGCAGCAGGACGGTAGCGAGCAGCAGCTGCGGGAAGAAGGCCAGCGACTCAATGGGCGGCAGACTGGATGCCCCGGAAGACGCAGCATTGCCGCCCGCCCCGGCTGACGACAGGTACAACTGCGTGTTGTAGGGGCTGAAGTTGTGGCGGTGGTCGATGCGCGTCACATGGTGGAGGTATGTGTGCTGGACAAAAGGCGTCCCATAGCTGTATTGTTAGCGTGCCGTTGTCTAATGGGAAAGTATAGCAACTATAGCAAGTATAGCAACTATAGAAAACGTATGTGTAGTGGAGTAGCTTACATCAGATACATGACCGCGTTGAGGCCGAGAAAGGTGGCGAGACTGGACACGGCCAGCCGCACACGCGCAAGCGTCACAAACGCCAGAGGGCTCCAGCTCTTGGACAGGGGCGACGCTGTTGCTTTCGGGGCAGTCTTGCCGTTGGATATGGCGCCCATTTCTTCGTCGTCCATCCACCAGACAATGGCGGGCGCATAGATAAAGGGGTAGATCTTGAGGTGTACACCGGCGCCGAGAAGCAGGCCCGAGAGCAGCGGACTGCGCGCCACCTGCACAGCATACAGCAGCGCCGCAACAAGCGCGCCAAGGAGGCCCTCGGCACTGCCGCGCGTGCTGATTGCGGCCACCATGGGGTTGAGCAGCCACACGCTGCTGTAGATGCGGCTGCGCACGGCAGTCTGGGCGGCGTCGAGAGTGCCAGCCTTGACAAACTGCTGACGCAGGACACGCTCCAGCAGGTAGCCGGCAACAAGATCGGCGGCCGCAAACAGGATCTTGCCCGACGCAAAGAGCAGCTGGTTCAGCGCCGCACTGCTCGTGGTCACGGCCGTCGGCAGCAGCAGCCACGCCAGCAGCGGCGTGTAGCGGTACGTCTCGCGGTCATAGGGGCTGCCGCTGGCGCCGCCGCTGGCGCCGCCCGAGTGCACAAAACGCGACGCATCCGTGAATACGAGATAGTCGATGTCGGTGTACTTGACGGGCGAGTTGGCGTCCTGCCAGAGGCCGTAGACGAGGAGGACGACGCGCAGGACGGCGGCGGCACCGTAGACGGCGGCGGCACTGCCAAAGAAGGACGCGGCAATGCCCTTGGATTTGGGTCTTGAAGGCGACGTCAGCATGGCGGTGCTGATTGAAGGAGGAATCGCCTCTGGCGCTCGTCGTGTTGTCATGGTGCCAAGGTGTCGCTCGAAGTCGACGTCGTTGAAGCCAGTTAGGAGTTAGCAGAGTTAGGGGCCGAATCGGGCAAGACAGCACTAAATGGCAGAGCTACGGTGGAGCACACAGGGGTCCGTCTGTGTGTGGAGTGCAAGGCTGGAGACCCACTATTCCCGGCTCCTGCCTCGAGCTTTTTTTGAGCTTCCGACGACGTTCTTTCCTAATAAAGAAGTATTTATTACTCAGCTGGATTCTTGATTTCAGGCTTCTACCCGGTTTATAGACAAACCCCGAAAGACGGTATACAATGGCCTCGGAGGGAAAGAGACGCTGGGAGGGCGGCGGCCGCAGCGAGCCGTTTGCTAAGAAGCCGGCGCGCTTTGCGGGCTCAAAGCCAAAGCCGGCCGCGCCCGTCTTGCGCAACCAGTACACACCCATGTTCGAGGGCTTCCGCGACCACATGGACGCGCACCACGACCGTCGCGAGCGTGTTGTCAAGGCATCGCGCGACATCACGGCCCTGAGCAAGAAGGTCATCTTTGCCCTGCAGCGCGTGCGCCGCATCCACCCGGAGCTGCCGCGCGATGTCGAGAGCGAGACCAAGACGCGCCTGGCCGAGATCAGCAAGCTGCTAGCGAGTATCGCGCCCGAGATGCAGGGCATCAACCGCGGCCGCTATGGCCGCATGCTGTTTGGCATGGAAGAGCTGCTGGAGGCGCTGACGTTCATGCACTACCTCAAGTACCAGACGCTGCTGAGCCCAGAAGAGGGCCGTGCACAGGTCGAGGGCATGTGCCGGAGCGCGGTTGAAGCAGAGAAGAAGGCGGAGGCAGCAAAGGCGGAGGCGGAAGCAGAGGCGGCAGAGGCGGCAAACGCAGCGGAGGTGGAAGAAAAGGCGGCGGAGACAACACAAACAGAGGAGCCGGCAACAGAACCAGCTGCTGCACCAGCAGAGCCCACAGAGCCAGCCGAACTGCCGGTGATTGCACCCGATGACAACGACTACATCATGGGCGTGTTTGACCTGTCGGGCGAGATGATGCGCTTTGCCACAACATCAGCGGCACTGCGGGGCGAGCTGGCAGGTGGAAGCGACCAAGATACCGCAAAGAGCCGGACAATCGTGGGCGACATGCAGGAGCTGGACAGCTTCTTCCAGATGCTGCCGCAGCGGCACGACAAGTCGTGGAAGATCAAGATCGGCACGCTGCAGACCTCGGTCAAAAAGGTCGAGCGGCTGGGCTACGATCTGCGGGTGCGCGGCAGCGAGATGCCCAAGGGCTGGGTGCCCGATGCGCCCGAAGCCGACCATGCGCCGTCGCCATAATGGTGACTAGTATCTACAAAAGACTTATTCACGGTTGGGCGCACATGTACTACTATGTTGTTCTGATGTTTATACCACGTTTCAATCACATCATTGTTATGTTCATTGTTATATTATTGCCATGTTTATTGTCATGATATCTTTTTTTCGTCTACCATGTCTGCTTATTGTTGTTGTCTTCAAGTCACTTTACATACTGATGACTGGTGGACGCCGGCTACGTCAGAGTCGGGACGTCCCAGTCGACCCACGACGTCATGTCGACGGTCGCCGAAGACTTTTCGACAGCGCCAGGCTCAGGGCCAGTGCCCAGCAAAAAGTGGTTGATATACGTTGTCAAATCGGCCTGCTGCGAGCTCGGGAACTGGCAGTGCGAGTGCCCGCCCACCAGAGAGAAGCCCATGTTGTTGGGCGCGCCCACGCCCTTGTAGATCAGCCGCGCCGCCTTCATGCAGCCTGTCGTCGACACGGGGCCCAGCCAGTCAATGTCGTTCTCAATTACAAACAGACCGCGCGGTGCCGCCAGAGCCGCCAGCATGTGGTGGTCCTCGGGCATCGTGTTGGTCTTGGCCGTGTAGCTGTTGAGGTTCTTGGAGAACCACACATTCTCGCCCACAATCTCGCCCGCCGTCTGGATGTTCTTGCCGCTCGACTTTTGCTGGTCCGAGATGCGCCAGCACGCCGCGCCGCCCGACCCGGACTCCTGCGGCAGAATCAGCGCGATGCGGTCGTTGAGCGCGCCCACAATGAACGCGCCCTTGCCGTTGCGCGAGCAGCCCGTGACGCCGAGCTTGGTCGGGTCGATGCCCGACGTGTCCTTGACCTGCTCGAGCGCATCAATGAGCCGGCCCACGCCCCACGCCCACGCTGTCAGCGCACCCGCCGAGTGGCTTGCGCCAAAGAGCGTGTAGAACTTGCCCTGGCCGCGCGACGAGCCCGACGCCTGCGACGCGAAGCCGTCATTGTCAAAGTTGATGGTGCCGACTGTGCCGGGGATGGGCAGCGACGAGCCTCCAATCGTGATGATCGCGGCACCGCCCGACGACGGCTTCTTGATGGTGGTGGAGAACGACACCGACTTGCTGCCGACCGTGATGTCGACCTTGAGGCTCGACCCGGTGAGGGTGCCCTTGACGGAGTCGGGCGGGCCGGGGAAGTCGCCGAGCTCGTACTGCTGGAGCGCCTTGCTGATCTCTTCGCGACGGCACTCCCACTGCGCCTTTGTGGTGACCTTTTCGCCGCTGGCCGTGGTAAAGGGGTCGGGCAGCTTGCCGTTGGACACGGCGGGCACGCTCGCGACAGCAGCGCATGCTTGGGTAGTGGAAAAGATCTGGCTAGCGGGCAGGGCCACGACAGTGCCAGCCAGCAGCAGGGCTGAGAGGTGAACCATGGTGTTTGTCGGGTGTGATTTCGGAGTGCGATAGAGATGGCCTTGTCAGAACAGCAAAGCGAACGAGACGCCATGAATTGCGACAACTCGGCGACGGCTACTTATAACCAGAGTCGACTATCAATCGCATCACCAGTAAAGTGTATAGTTCGCCTGGACGGCATGCTGGCCGACTTGGGATGAGGGGAAGGGTGTATTCGCATGCACCTAATATACCGGGTGATGGGATAGATTAAATAGATTGGATGATCACCAGCGAATGCCCTGCCGGGTGAATACTGAATATTCCCCCCTGCTACTGTGCGGATCTGAGATCGTCTCATCACGAGGGCCAAGAAATGTCCAAACTTCTTACAAACGGCGACTGGCCTCCGTTCGACTGTCCGATACCATACGCATGACGTCCTGGCCAAGATTTTATAGTAGGCTACTATAAAACAGCGGATATCAAAACAAGGTACATACCTAATGACGGAAGCCCTGTCGAGGGGGCCACTATGGATATATGCAGCCGCAGTGGATGTGCATTCACCCGCGGCCGACTTAATCTATTGCTGAGATGCTGAACCGCTGCCAAAACCGCTTTTCTTGCTGAGGGTAGCGTCGAGGGAGAGGGTAAAGGCTATAGCTCGATGCCGCCATGTCTACAGGTGCTCCTCGAGTCATGGATACCTCGACATCTATCGCCAAGACTGCCTCACAAACCGGAAATGCCTCAACTGCTCAGACTGCTTCTCTTGTCGATGCCTCTGGCTGTCGTGGCCCACGGCGGCCTCGCCAACTACACTGTCGGCGATCCCCCGACATGGTACCGTGGCTTTGACCCCGACGAGAACGCTGCCGAGCAGGACGGCCAGCCGTGGATGGTGCAGCGCAAGTGGGCATCCATCGACCCCATCTTCAGTGCCGACGACCCCTTCATTGCCTGCAACAAGCCCGGCACGCCCGGCCCCGCATACATCCCCGTTGAGGCCGGCCACAACCTGACGGCCGTCTACTGGTACTGGCTGCACCCGGTCGGGCCCATGAGCGTGTGGCTGGCAGCGTGTCCGCCTCTGTCAGAGGGCGGCTGCAGCAGCGTCGACGTCAACAAGGCCGGCTGGTTCAAGATCTGGGAGGCCGGGCTGATTGCAGGCACGGGGAATCTGGCCGAGGGCATGTGGTACCAGAAGCAGTTCCAGAACTGGGACGGCTCGCCCGATCTGTGGCCGGTGGCGATCCCGACGACGCTCAAGTCGGGCCTGTACATTGTGCGGCACGAGATTCTGAGCATCCACATCGAGGACAAGCCGCAGTTCTACCCCGAGTGTGCACATCTCAACATTACGGGGGACGGACAGTCAGTGCCGCCGGCGTCCTTTTATAAAACGTTTCCCGGTGCCTACAGTAGAGACGGTATGTTGAGTCTTTTTGAGACAAAATATCTCACCAAGACAAGACTGACCAGCAGATCCCTCGATAAAAATCAACATCTACTCGGATATGATGAAAAAGACATTTAACTACACGATACCAGGCGGCCCAGTCTGGGATGGGTACGTATTATTTATAGACTATGACCTGAATGCTATCGAACAGTATTCAATAATAGGAAAAGAAGACGCTGACTATATAGGCTTCCCGTCGACAAGTATTGCTTGGGGTGCTAATTTATACAAACAGAGAGTAGCAAGATAACAAAGAACAAAGATACCAATCATCAAACATCAATCATCAACCTTTGGCCAAAATCATCAGTCGGCAATCTCGCCAATCAGCCGTGCAAAGACACCGTCGCGGCCCTGCCGCAGCAGAGCATCGTAGGACCCGTTGGCTGCAACAACACCGCCCTGCACGACGAGCAGCCGGTCGCACAGCCGCATCATCGCCTTGGAGTGCGTGGCCACGACAATCGACATCCCGTCTGACGTCTTGCTCGTGAGGGCTTGCTTGCCCACAGGCACAAGCCGGCGGATGGTCTGCCGGATCGTGTCGGCAGACGACGCATCCAGGGCCGATGTAGGCTCGTCCAGGACAAGCAATTGCGGCTGCCGCAGCAGGGCACGCGCGACACACACGCGTTGGGCTTGGCCGCCCGACAGAGACGAGACGGCCGCCGCTGTAGTCTTGCTCTCGCCGCCCTGACCGTTGCCCTTGCTTGTCGTGTCGTCGGAAGAAGCGCTGCCCGACCCACCACCACCGATAACAGTGTCGTAGCCCTCTGGCAACGAGTCGATAAACTCGTCGATGCCAGCAGCCCGCGCTGCCGTTTGTAGCCGCGACGTATGCCGCAGAGGCGAGTCCTCGCGCAGCCCGTAGGCCATATTGTGTCGCACTGTCGCAGGGAACAGGTACGGCTGCTGCGGCACATAGGCCATGCGCGCACGGACGCCGGCCGTGTCCAGGTCGGACGACGACAGACCATTAAACGAGAGCTTGCTGGGCAGGTCCTCGTCGGCATAGAGACACAACAGCAGAGACAATACAGTGCTTTTGCCGCCGCCAGACGGACCGACTATGCCGACGAGCTCGCCGGGCTGGATCTCGAGGGACAGGTTGCGTAGAATGGTCGGCTGGGACGGCGGAACGTGCGCTGTCTTGCTGGTGTCGCCGGGAAATGAAGATGCCGAGGTCGGGTACCGGAACGCGAGGCCGTCCATGCGTACAGGGAAGATGGATGGCACACGCAGTTTCGACTCGCAGTCGGGGTGGTGTTCGTGGCTCGCGTAGAGCGGCAGGCTCGCATAGGCCAGCATCTGGGCGGCGACGGTCTTGGAGGCGGCGATCTGGGGCACATTGCCGAGCAGAGCAGCGCCTGTGCCGATACTGAACAGTAGCAGATTGACGACCTGGATGAGTGCGTTGACCGATGCCGTGTCTGTCAGCATCGTCGTGCCGTAGTAGAACACGAGAGCCACCAGCCAGTTGGGGATGCCCTGGTTGATGCCGTACAGGATGCCAGTGCGCCAGGCACGCCCGAGCCCGATGCTGTAGGCGGCCGCCGTCGTGTCGGCGAGCTGTGTGGAGGCAAAGTAGTCTTCGAGCGTCAGGGCGCGCACAACGCGGATGCTGGGGAACACCTCGCTGAAGACGGCACTGACAGCCTCGGCGGCGCGGTTGGACCGGCCCTCCCAGGTATCGCTGATGCGCGACGCAACCTGCGTGGCCACAATGACAATCAGCGGCCCGGCAGCCAGCACGACGAGCGTGATCTTCCACGCGACGGCCAGTGCCCAGATGATGGACACGACAACCATGCCGCTAGCCACGAGCAGGATGGGCACGAAGACGCTGACAATCTTGCGCATCTCCTCGCCGCCACGGTCCAGACACTCGACAATCGTGGACGGCGAGATGGCCGACTCGCTGGCGCCACGATCACCTCCACCGCCCCCCTGCGCGGTCACCCACCACGACTTGGGCTGGCGCATAATCCGTGTCAGGGCCTGTGTGCGCATGGCATTCACCCAGGAGAGGCCGACGCGCTCTGCGAGGTAGAACGACGCGAAGATGGACACGCCGTCGACCACTGACAAGCCCACCAGAATCAGCGCCCATGGCCGGCCGGCGGCCTGCTTGTCGACGCCCGGCGGTGCCCAAAACGCCTGCAGCATGCGAGCAAAGACAAACGAAAAGGCCGGGTTGCTGGCAGCCGAGACGAGACAGGCCATGCTGCCGAGCACGAGATCGAGGCGGGCGGCGCGGTCGACCGATGGCCAGACTGTCCACAAAACAGACATGAGCGAGACTGGTTTCTCATGAGGGTCTGCCTGTGACTGTTTTGACCTCTTTGATCTGTTGCTGGAGTTGCTAATCATGGGCTGCAGTCGGTGCCGCTCGTTCATCGTGGCGCTCCTCTCCTTGCGGCCGGTAGACGAGCCCACAGTGTCATCCAACCGAATTGTCTGCGCCCGCTCACCCCGCTCGCAGATGAGGTCCAGACTGTTGCTGCGGCGCTGCCCCACGAGGCCGGCCTCGCTGTCGTCGTCGTCTGTATCGGCATCCGTCTCGAGAACCACCGACTGCCTCGGCAGTGCTTGCGCTGGGTCAAAGAGGCGCGAGAGCTGGTGTGCCCTGCTCTGGCGGTAGCTGGGAAACGGGCTGAGCAGCACATTGCCGCTGCCGCCCTGCTGCTGCTGGATCTGATGAAAGGTAAAGGGCGCACTGAACATGGATGTGCGCTTGAATATGCCACTGGCCGCCTGCGCCTCTCGGGTGTACCCTGCAGGATGGGCATCTGTCTCGTCCGTCCCATCCACCACCGCATCATCATCGGCATCGCCGACGTGCCCAATCTTGGCGACGGGGCTCTGCAAGGAGTCAGCCGCCGTGTCTGCGTTGATGCTTGCCGACTGCACAAGCGCATGCATGGCGCTGCCCTCTTGCTTGGCCATCCACCCAAAGTGGCCCTCTTGCACCAGCCGGCCCTGCTCCATGACATACACATAGTCCTCGTGCGCAATCTGGCTGATGTCATGCGTGATGATAATGGTTGTGCGGCCGCGGCGCCATGTGCGCACTGCATCGAGCACCATCTGCGCGCTCTGGGGGTCGAGGCCGCTCGTTGTCTCGTCCAGAAGCAAGACCGCCGGGTTGCGGATCTTGGCCCGCGCGAGGGCGAGCCGCTGGCGCTGGCCGCCACTGAGACTGGCACCGCGCGAGCCCACAAGCGTGTCCAGCCCCTGGGCGAGATTCGTGACTGTCGACTGCAGCAGAGCCGTCTCGCAGGCCATATTGATATCGTTGCGGTCGACTGCACCAGGCGCGCTGTCTTTCCCGCTGACACCGAGGGCGACGTTCCAGCCAAACGTGCCGTTGAACACGGTGCTGGTCTGCTGGATAAGCGCCACGTTCTCGCGCAGCCAGCGGCGGTCAATGACCGACGCCGAGATGCCGTCAATCAGAATGCGGCCAGACGTTGGGCGGTAGAACTGCACGAGCAGATCAGCAATGGTGCTCTTGCCAGACCCGCTGCGACCGACGGCAAAGGACACCTGGCCGGCTGGGAAGTGCATGCTGCAGCGGTCGAGCACTCGCATGTCGGGGTTGGAGGGGTACGCAAACGTCACGTTGTCCAGCACGATATCGTTGGGCGGATACTGCGGCTGGATATTGCTGTAGCGGTTGATGTTGATGTTTTCGTGTGGTGGCTCGGGGTCATCGGTGGTGGAGAAGATCATCTCCTCGAGGGACTTGCCGGCGACGGTGCCTTTGAGGACGGTCACCCACTGCGTGCCGAGAGACTCGAGCGACTGGAAGGCGATGAGCACGGCATAGAACGCAGTCAACACATTGCCGGCTGTTGTCTGGCCCTTCTCAACCAGCGTGATGCCGAACCAGAAGCCGACGACAAACAGGTTGATCATCCACACCTTGATGTAGCCCATCTGCGCACATGCCGACAGCGCCTGTCGCGTGTAGTGCTGGGCCGCACTGCGGATGTCTCTGAGATACAGCCAAAGCTCCGTGTCGTAGCCGCCGTACACCTTGACGAGGTCGATGCCGGCGAGCGAGGCCGTCGCGTGCTTGGATGCATCGTTGAGGGCGCCGCGCTGGCGTTCGGCGGCCTGCTTGAGGCCGCGGCCCAGCAGTTCGAGGACCACAATGGACACGGGCACCGTTGCCAGAAGGATCAGCGTGAGCGCCCACGACTTGACAAACGCAACAACGAGACACGCAACGCACACCATTGCGTCCGAGATGATGTAGCCCAGCAGCTGCGACGTCGCCGCCTGCAGGTCGCGGATCTGCGTGTACTGCTCGGTCATCAGGCTGGCCATACCGCCGCGCCGCGTGTCGAACCAGACCATTTCCTTGTCGAGCAGGGCCTGGAACAGCCGCAGCCGGACCGTGCGCGCACGCGTCTCGCCGTTCACAATCCACAGCGACATGAGAAAGCTAGCGGCTACGGACATGCCAATGCCCAGTACCGTGAGCTCGAGACAGCCCTTGGCGACCTGGTGCAGCGTCTCGCTGGGCGTCAGCGTTCCGCTGCCAAAGTTGGTGACAATCTGGAAGATCTCGCCGAGAAACAGCGCATAGACAGTCTTGGCTGCGGCGACGGTAGCGGACGCAGCGGTGGCGAGCAGGAATATGGAAATGTCTTGTCGCGTGGCTGCGACAAAGAGATGCTTGAAGCCAGCCTGGTCCTTCTTGTCCTTCTTGTCTTTCTTGTCCTTTTTGTCTTTCTTGTTGTCTTTTTTTGCTTTGCCATTCTTATTCGGTTTTGAGCTGGACGCAAATGCGGGCGACACTGGCGATGGCGGTAGGATAGGTCGGTGGGATTGCGACGACTGGCTGTATCGATGGTAGTCGGCCGTCGTCGACACATCGCTAAAGGCGCTTTGCGGTAACGTAGGGGAATGCCTTTGTCGCCGACTGCTGCCTTGGAACGAGGCGCCATTTTGCGGCTCAATGTTTATGATGCGCGGCCTCTCTTCAATGTCTCGGATGCGGACAGACCGGACGGGCGGCGGCGTCGGCGGTGGTGGTTGTGGTGTCTGGAGTGGTCTGGGATAGGAGATGTCCTGTTTGCGGATGGTGGCTCCGGCACCGAGGGCCGGCCGTATTGAGCGATGTGGCGAGTCCATTCTGATTGTTAATATAGAGGTTAAAGTTGATCTCTGACAGCGAGGCCAAAAGTGAAGCTCTTAAGTTTGTCGATCACGAACAGCAGCTCAATGCAGCCAGACGCCGGACAGCTGCTGCGCCCGCGAATCCGAGCCACTTTTGTATCTAGCACCACCTTGTGGCCACTCGATAATACCACGCAACCAAAACAAAGGCCTCCCGCGTGGGTGGGTGGCTGCAATGCGAGGTTGGTGATGCGCGGCTGGCATTGTCTTTGTCGGATGTTAGTATTGTGCAGGTGGAATTGCCCGATTGGGAAAGAACAATACTAACAGCACATCCACATTGTAAGAAGTGCGGATTGTGAGAATGACCACACCACACTCTCCTTTGCAATATTCCGGAATGAATGCATAGTCACAATGGGCTCAGTCCACATATATCCAATATGATGTGATAAAAAATATAAGATTGAATTCAAAACGCCGGATACTAACCTGTCGGCTGAACAGATATCGCGGCGACAGGCTGTGCCTCTATGTAGAACGGAGAAATGCAGGGGAATGGTTATATATGAGAGATGGCCGTGGCGGGGGGTGTGCCAGGGCCATATGTGTCGTCGTCGTCTCCGGGTTTGGATGTGTTGTGGTTGTGTTGCTTGACGTTGGCTTGGGCGGCTGGAAGCTTACTTCTTGGCCTCGGCCTGAGCCTTCTCGTAGATCCAGTCGTTGAGACCAGCGCGGTTTCTAGCTTGTTAGATCCTGCGTCGGACATAGTTGGGGGAATAAAGAATAAAATGGACTCACCTTGCGATCTCAATGGCGTAGAACTGCATGCGCGGCACTGTTGTGTTCGTTAGTATTAGTCATCATCATTGCTTACATAACCAATCTGTCCAGCATCGACTCACCAAAGATGACGGTGTCCTGGCCGTACTCAAACTTGGGGCCGGAGCGCATCATCGTGCCAAAGTTGTAGTCGTCCACCGACTTCTCGTACGCCATCATGAACTTGCGCCACCGCTCCTTGCCGGCCTTGCTCTTCATCTCGTCCTCGTCGATCGTCGCCGCAGGGTCGAACTCAGGAAAGTCCTTGTTGAGGTGCTCAATGATGTCGTCGTCGATCTTGGTCAGGCGCAGCGACGAGCCCTTGACGCGCTCCAGGATCTTCCAGTACGTCTCCATGTGGTTCACGGCCTTGACGGCAAACTGCTTCTCGATCTGTGCTGTTAGCATGACGTCGCATCGCATCGCAATATTCAAGCTGCCGACTTACATCCTCAAAGTTGTCTGCCTTCTCGGCATCAAAGTTCTTTGGTGTTTGCTGCATCTTGGCGGTTGTGTGTGTGTGTTCTTTGATATGTGTCTCAAGTCGTGGGTTGACAAAGTGTGTCGTAAGTGTGGTCGTCTGTCCGCGATCGTTGCGCCGTCGCTCTGCCTTGTATTTGTACGTCACTCAAGCTCTTCGATAGTGGGGTATTCTCCTCTGTACAAGCCGTGGGGCTGCCGTTTTTTTTCTTTCTGCCATTACAACCCTCCACCGCCTTCCAGAATCGGCAGGAAGCTGCAAGAACCTACATGAACCAAGCTGACTAACAGGCACGTGACCCTAATTGTTTTGAAACTTTTGGACTTTTTGTAGCCTTGCCGGGCTTTGTTATGGTCAAATTTCATTAAATCTATCGGTCAGATTAGCGCTCTGACAAAGCAGTCCGTATACCTGCAAGTGAAGCCACATCTAAAATTTCAAGCTGTAGCTTACGCCTGTTTCCTATATTATCTGCCCCACTTATAGATGATTATATAATCTCGACGTGTAAGTCGGTTCTGGCGACGTTATACCGAGAATATATCAACAAGAAACCAATCATTCTACGCCTTTATATATTTGATGAGCCTTGCAGAGATGCCATATTATCAGGGGTGATACACCATTGAAGAGACTAAAACTGCAACTATGGAGTAGCACATGACAAGATGTTTATCCCCGATACTGGCACATCGTCATCGTTATGCTTTGATTGAATTCCGATTTAAAGTCATCAAATTTCACCCTAGACACTAAGCCAGAACATCAAAGTATGTATCAGACAACAACTAAGTTCACAGGAGTCAAACCCAGAACACTGTGCCTAATGTTTACCTACAGAAGTCCAGGTAAAGCAAGTTTTGTGACTACGCCGTCACGATAAACGACAACTGCTATCATAAGACATATATCATCACGATTGCATCGTTCACCAGAACAGGCAATACTGTATATAGATGAAACAGGGTTTAGATTGCATGACGGACATCGAAGAATTCTTTCCACACACAGTGCACATAGTGAAACGTCTTGTCATATAACTATATACACTGCACTACACTATATCGCCATTTGCGGCACAGAAAATCACATCTGTCACGGCACGTACTTCGACCGGATTATAAATGCACGTTATTACTATAATAAATCACCGAGCACTTGGATAATCAATGCTGCCGACTACCCAGAAAGCATTAAAGCTGAAAAGATCAACCCAATAAGTATTTGGACGCTCATTGGGACCTAGGCGTTTCAATTTCCATATGGAATCTAAAGGATGTTGTAGTCTGGGCGGTGCTCTGAATCTGAAAATGAGGTCAGTGTGTATACTAAATTTCAGTGGCCAAGGGATCTGTAGCTGTGATTGCTAAGAATACTTACAGTGATGCTGGCAGACGTCATGGGGCCATTAAGAGCAACAGAGAAGTTTGCCTGGGGAGTAGCAGTCTGCTGGCGATATTGGGGGGCGGCAACTGGACTCGAATACGGTACCATGGCCCCCGAAGAGCCACCCGCGTTTCCTCTGAAGGTCATGCTCCCGCTGGCCCGGTTGCTACTGATACTTCCGCTGCTGCTGACGCTTCCGCTACTCCTGGCACTGCCGTTGCTCCTGGCACTCCCATTGCTTCTGGAACTCCCGCTGCTTCTGACACTTCCGTTGCTGCTAACACTCCCGCTGCTTCTGACACTTCCGCTGCGGACGCTACCGCTACTTCTGACACTTCTGCTGCTTCCGCTGTATTGGACGAGGCTGTATTCGTTGGCCCCGAAACCCCCGTTTCGGTTTCCCGTAGAACCAAGCGCGCCCGGGGGCACAAACTGCGTGTTGCTGCGATTCATTTTCGCCCAGCCGGTATGTCAACTGCTGGCCGAGTGCTGGAATTGTGCTTAAATCGGATAAGACGGCGATTTATCTTTGTTGTGAAAGAAGTTTCATAGGCTAGCGCCCAGGTCGACCTCGACATAAAGTACTGGAGAAGTAGTTGGTGCAGGAGTAAGTGCAGCAAAAAAGGGAGAAGGCCTTCAATTTATAATAGCAAGATTCTCAACCCCGACACCAGAACTGTAGGCAGACGAGAAAGCCGAAGCCTGCATTGATTTCACAATCATATGTGACCGGGGATAGAAATTGCCGAGCTTGATGCCAGCGAAGCAACTGGTAGTTTTAAATCACGGCCTAACAACAAAGACCTACATGCCGAATTGCACATTTCTCGTACTACAACCTCCAGTTATAGCGGGTGCTAGGACAGCACAACCAGCCCAGGTGCATATTGGTTATCGTGGTGGCGTCCGGTTATCCAATGACATCTTTCATAACCCCAACGTGCAGTTTCAGACAGTGTCGCTGGAATGGACGTGGCAACATGGCTGCTGGATTTGATCACACGACCTGCGAACCACCCCCGGACATATGAACTGGGATCTTTTAAGCGATTGTGTCTTGAGACAGTGCATCTGGACAGTTATGGTTGAGCCTATGAATACTAGGATAACGCTCACGACGTAGTTGCCCAATATGAGCTCGTAGCCTCTTCCAGAACTTGTATGATAGAGACGCGGAAACAATCCGGAGTCGTATAGAAGATGTAGAAATTACAGGGAATATTATCAAGTCCTTAACTCGCTATTGCCGCTCCTTGAACACACAGCGACACACTCGCAAGATCTGTGATTGTTTAATATATGCTTGGATACCTGATCATGCTCATAACACGTTTGACGACTGTTGTTTTCTCAAATAAATGTGGCGTCTGCTACAAATATTATATATATTCACACTCGCGTAGTTTCTAATCATCTCCACAACTATTTTCGCGAGCTCTATACCCGCGCTTGATGCAATTAGCGATGGACAGCAGCCCTCTATTTATAACCTCCAAGCAGGGAATATTCTCCTGTCTAGGTCTTGTGACTAAAGACTTATTTATTTCTATTGAGCCGGCTAAACTTGCCCGTGTCAAGCAACACCAAGACAAGCTGGCACAAATTAAAATTGCGCAACTATGCTTCAAGTCAAGCCGATGATTATCGGACACTCTCTACTCTAGGACTTTGAAAACGCAATAATACAAGAAACAGCAATTATGAAATCATAAATCACGCAGTCATTGGATGTTTTGTATTAATCCCTCTGCCGGTGTATCAGGGTATACCTGGTATTTGTATATTCATGGAACGCAGTGGTGCATTAATCGACGCCGCATGATACACCTATCAGCTGCTCAAGTGTAGTTATGCTCGGCAATATTGGCTGTTCGGCTGCAAGTATTCGTTCTGCCTGCTTGCTTTCCGCCCGCCCCGTTCCGAAACACTGCGGCTGCTTCACCGTATCCGGTATAATCATTCTCTTTTGTTTTCTTCTTCAGCCGCAGCATCTGTAAAATATGGCAAAAGTTTGATGCACGCACCCTCGTCAAACTAATTTGTTGTACAGAGACATCGTGAACATTTTAGACTTCTCTGCAGAGACAGGACAGAACATCTGTCAACTGCAAACGACTAACTACACCCAATAGCAACTGAAGTAGTAGAAAGGTGCCTTGATATCTGAAATATTTTAGTCTTCTATGGTTTAGAGATGCATTCTTTGTAGTGTCTTGCCAGTGTAAGGGGCGAGTGGAAGCCCTAGAGAAGTATGCACCGGGAGGGATCAGCATACAATTAATTCATACCAAGCAGACTCAGATAGTCGACAAAGGTTACCCTGGAAATATTCCGCACCTCAGCACACAAATCGTACACCCTTATGTTCCAGGAACTTGCCATTGGGGCATTCCCGACTTCCATCCGAACCAGTCGCACAAGATCAATCTCTCCATCTGCATGAGACAAATGCCAAACTAGATCATATCATCAAAGAACGAGCCGATAGAACAAGGTGAGATGCATCACATCAACGAATCGCGATCTTGCGTTACTTTCTTGCATCTTGCATAATACCGGTCAGGCGATCCAAGACAACCCATACACGGGCTGACGCTGACGCTGCTAGATCGAAGCACAGCCAACGCTGGCTGACTGGCTTGCGGCAGAGACAAGGTGTGTAGTAAGTTGACTCGTCCAGGCAATGGGTGAGCTTGGTACTTGGGTAGCTGACTTTAAAGGCTCTCGGGGGGTAAGGTGTTGGTTCCCCAATACGACGCTGCCAAGTGGACTAACAGGGTCGTATCAGCTCGCAAAAGTATGTAGTGAGGTAGCGAACATACAATATGCCGCATGCCACATAGTGACATGTTACACTGCCTTGACAGGATAGGATGGCATCCTAGTCGGCGGTGGTCGTCCCGATGGTCATAGCTGACGACCAGCTTTGCTTCTTCTCACACTCATTTATATTCCTACGATAACCTTGCCTCTCGACCCCTATCATTCTTGGAAACCCCTCCTTTCCCAGGACATCGGAAACAAGCAGCCTCTACACCATGTACGCCCGACGACTATACTTCGCCGCCAGTCGACGGCGCCAGAGATTATAGTCTACATCATGGAATCTGTTTGATTATACGCTGGCACGAGTATATTTACCAAAACCCGAAGAACCATCATCGCTTGTTGGCGCAGATATGAGTATATACGTGCTCCTGTTCTGTGTCAAAATGGTATGATTTCGCGACGTTGTCTGCAGAGAAGAGCAAGTGAACTACTTCTGCACAGACAAAGCCTAGTATCATCGCGTATCGCCATCCTCCAAAGAGCGGTGTTGGTTTGATGGGGTAGTATACAGGTCGCCCGTAGTCTGTAAGTGTTCATGTGAGCATCAAGACAAAACATAACGACGCTGATTGCCTGCACTGCAATGGACAAAATACTGTAATACTAGCCGACGGTCTAGTGACTATATCTGACTTGGAGGCGAAGCAACAAAAGGAAACATAAACGAGCAAAGACGGCAAGAAGACACGCAGAGCAAGAATAGACGAGCAATGTAAGGGGATGACTGGCCAGAACAAAGAAAGACAAAATAAAAATGAAATAAAAAGTGAAAAAAGAGTGCAAGCCGCAGAGACAGCTGAAATGGGACGATGTGCAGATGATTTCTCCAAGATGGGAACAACCCACGCCGCTCGACTCCTGAGCTACAGAACGACTGGCAACCCAAGGCACACCACCTTTGTTGTCGACATGGGCCGAGACTCTGTGGCCGTGTCCGATATTCATCGACAAGTCAGAACTATTGTATATAGTACATATTTTCTTACACAAAAGAATGTTGATATTGCAACTCAAAAGAAAAAAACCCATACGAGGCAGCGCCAACGATGATTTATTCTGTACAATAACAAGGCCCAAAGACAAGAAGCGACATATTTGAGACAATAGAAATGGAAATGGAAATGAAAAGGTACAACACCGAGCTTAATCGGCAGCCCAGCGACTCTGAACAAGACAGATCATCATTGCCTCGGCGGCGACATAGAGAAGATTTTCGATGCCTCTGTGCCCGGTGCTGCTGCTGGGAGCATTGGTGTCAAATACGGCAGCAGGGCGGCACGCACATGATGGGCGGCGATGATTCCAGTCTCGCCATAGCATCTATGTTTCTATTCGTCTTTCGCCCGTCAGCAACCATCCTGAGGGGGGTTGGGCGTCCCTTTGCTGGGGTGGTAGGCGAGTCGGCATACTGGGGGCGTGTAATGCATATACTCTATCGAATTTATTCGTTTATTTTCTGAAATGCATAGAAATGGTCAGGTAAGGCAGTGGTGATGAATATGTGAGGCGAGTGTGAGCCAGGACAGCTCAGATGAGTGAGCAGGAGAACCTCCCACGCCTCTCCGACGACTATAAAGCCGGCTCTCTTTTTCTCTCTTTCTCGCCGACTTTCGTTCTGTTGTCCATCACCGACCTTCATTATCTTCACTGGTCTATTATCTTCCACCCGACTCATCAAATCTTTTTTTTCGTTCAGTATGATGGCTACTGAATACCTTTGCGGCGTCATGGACGGTCTCCTCGACGAGTATTCGGCCGGCTATGTCGAGGTCGGCGCCAGTGTCAGCATCCAGCTCGTCTACCTTGTCTTTGGCATTATCGTCGAGCGTGTCCGTGGCAAGTACTCCAGCGAGACTACCTGGACCATGCTGGCCGAGAGCCTGCGCAACCACGTCGTCGCCACGGCTATCCACATTCTCTATGTCATGGCCAACGGCGGCAAGCCCGCCCTGACCCGCACCTATGCCATCCGCCCCTACCAGCTGCCGGGCTGGGAGGAGTTTGTTGCCCACCTGGTTATTGGCCTGCTTCTGCGTGACTTCATCTTCTACTTTATCCACCGCTTCTGGCACGTCCAGGGTGTCTACAAGGCCGTGCACTCCAAGCACCACGAAATCATCTACCCTACCAAGCACAACGTCCTCACCATCAGCTACATGGGTCTGTATGACTTTTTGTTCCTCTATGGCATGCCCGTCATCCTGGTGGCCAAGGTCCTGGAGATGAACCTATTTACCACCATGATGTTCTCGTTTGTTTCTGCCGTCGGTGAACAGTTCAAGCTCATACTGGGCGATGAGGGCCACGACGAGCACCACCTGAGCGGCAAGGGACCGTATGGAGTCTATGGCGTCAGCGACACCGTCTTTGAGTGTGAGCATCTTTTGCCTTCATTTTAGAAGTATTTTGATAATGTACAAGTCTAACAGTTGTATAATAGTTTTCGAGGGCCAGGTTACCAAGGCGGTGAAGCAAGCCTAAGTAACTGGACACCCGGAGTTCTTTTGCTGGTGGTGTTCATCGTGGTTTCTGCTTTAAAACCACTCGGACTCGCGACATTTGGTAGCTCCAACCGCTGCCTCAACTCTAGGTCAGCCAAGCCGAACTGAGGGTGCCCTCGGCGCTTTTCTGATTTTTCATCTCCTCCTCTTTCGCAATGTCAAATATTGTTGATCTGTTCATCATCTAGATGGTTCTTGTTATTTTGGTCCGCAGTAAATGCCTCCATGTGTTCATCTTTGAGTATACTCTTTATATGTTTTGTTCACAAATCGAGTTTTTGCTCGAACATCACGCAGTATGGTGCAAACCAATGCCATGTTCTACTGCTCTGTGATTTTAGTATTGCCTATGGACGGGTATCAAGTCAAGGCGGTATATTTATGCGACATGTATATGGCTTTGTTCGAAAATCGCCTCGGCTATCATAATGAGCATCTTTAACGTCTATATCACGTTGGCCTCTAGTCGATTCTGATCCTGCAGTCATTGACATATAACTCTGTGCCCACGTGTCCCATATTTGCCTTGATAACCTGAGCATTGCTCCCATCTTCTGTTGCCACTTGTTCAATAAAGAATCGACTATTTGTCACCACGATGACCCATGGGGGTGCCATTCGGAACTTGGCTCTGAACCACTTGATGACAGCTGCCTGGCCTGCACAATCCAGGTTGTCGAATGCCTCGTCAACAAGCACATAGCGCGTGCTGTGTGCGCTTCTGCGACGTTCCAATAGCAGAAGGGCGAAGAAAAGTGCTATATCGACACGTTTTCGCTCGCCACTGGATCGCTTGCTATAGGCAGATGATAAGTGGGCAGCAAGCCTAGAGGAGAGCCCACCATCAACAGCGTCTTTGGACACAGTGTCGAACAACAGGCGCAGCATGCCCGTTACCAGGTAATCATGGCGCTTGTTGCCGTAGAGCACCTCGAGTATATCCTGCAGAAGGACGTTTAGCTTTTTGAGAGAACTCCGGCGAATGTACTCTCGGAAGTTGATTGTCTCCTTCTTCTCGGTAGGATCGAAAGATAGCTGCGAAGATGCTGGAGAAGAACGATGTGCCAGAGCAGACGACCAGAAGGCGAACACCTCGCGTCTACCCGAAAGCTCTTGGAGCTTCAGGGCCATGTTGTCATGTTCTAACTGCAGGAATTGTATACACAGATTCTCCTCAGCAGCCAAGTCCTTGTATGACTCTGCTTCACGGCGTTTGTTGGCGGCCACTTGCTGCGTTGCTTCAAACTCGCTTTGTATACGGGTAGCTTGGGCAAGCTTCGCGCTTGCATCTATGGCGTGAGCGGATTCTGTCTTTTCTTTATGCACAAGCTGCTTCAACCGGTCTTGGCTAGCTTTGATGCCCCCAAGGAGATGATTGACTGCCGCTTCTTGATCACTTTCGCGGTCCTGGAGTGATTTTGAGGAAACACCACATGCCTCAAAGAGTGTTCGCAAAAGACTCGTCAGAGCCATAAGAATGCGGCCTAGCCACGACTCCGGTTTTGTAAGTCCCTGATCGTTCATTTGAGCATGCGAGCATTCAATCTGTTGCAAAGTGTCTCTCTCAGCCTTAATATGGTGCCATATAGCCAAAATCTCGAACTGATACTTTACTCTATCTCTGTAAGCTTTGGCTTTCGTTGCACGGCCTGGCATGGCTAGCGATGAAGTAGCTCTGTCAGCCTCACTAGACGGCCGTGAGTACGCCTGTTTGTGAGTTTTAAGCCGCTCCTCTTTCTCTCCTTTTGTTCGCACCAGGCCTTCTAGCCGGACCTTGGCATCACTCAGGTCAGTATCGGTATCTTTCAGGAGCGAGTTCGACGCCTTTTCGCATTGATCCAACATGGAAAGCCCGAGAGATGTCTCGATCAAGTCACGCCGCTGCGCTGGTGTCGAGCGAAAGAAACTGGCAGAGCCATCTTGGCTAAGCACCACGGTTTTGACAAATGTGTCGTAGTCAATACCAAGCAGCTTGTGGATAGCGTTTTGGGATGTGCTCGAACGAGGATGTTCGAATCCGTGTAGAGGCTTTCCGTTCAGCTTGACGATAACCCGATTCTTGTATATCCTGTGATTGCGAAACCGCAAAATGGTGTACCCGTTGGAAAACTTTAGCTCGACAGAGCAGTCCTTGCCTGCTATGTCGTTGACAACATCTCTGACATACATCCCATCCCGTATACACTTGCCGAATTGGCACCACACCATGGCCTCCAGAATGGTGCTCTTTCCAGAACCGTTGTTGCCAGCTATAAACGTTATCCCGCGTGGAATGTGACGCTGAAAGTTGACCCTGACGGTACCATTCACACTCAGAAAGTTGGTGATTGTAAGAGTGCACGGTTCGGCGACAAAGACCTGGCTTGATTGAGTGACTCCTTTGGCACCGTTACTTTGTCCTGCCGTTTCGACAATGCCGCGAGAGACTTGCAAAATTTCCTGACCGGCGCGGATCAGTTCGTCCCTTTTTGAAACAAGAGAGCTGTCCAGATCAAGCGACTTGATGTAGCCTGTGAGCTCGGCTTCAATGTCAAGTTGCGGCAGAGGAGGGTTGGTGACATCTTCCCGGGCCGGGGTGCTATCACCAACACTTGCCGCACCCGTCCCCCTGGAAGAATTTCCCGGTGGTTGAATGGCGACATCACTCTCCGGCACCGGCTTTCCAGGTCCACCAAACGAATGCACGTCACCACGCGCATGAAGAACTACGGGTGCCATCTTCTGGACGCGACGGGCGCCCAGCAATATAATCTTACCGCGAGCTGTGGCGTAGATCGACGGGTTGATGCTGCCCGTGAGCGTTACGTGCTTGCCAGTCACAAAATTGCCGTCGATCTGCTTGTCGAGAACGTGCTCAATATCAACCGATTTGTAGCCAACAGCATGTGGATTGACCAGCAATCTGTGCTGGAGGGAGTCCGAATCAAGCAGCAAGACACCTCGTTGGTCGCCATAGAGGTCACTCCGGCTCAGCTGGATCGGTGCGCCTATATATGTGATGCATCCCTGGAGATTCGTGTTGTCGCTGCCATTCGTATTTTGGGCAATAGTTTGGTGTCGGCGAAAGTGTCCCGTAAATGTATGTGCTAGGGAAGCAAACTCATGAGGGCCGGTTATTCCGGGATTTGCAACAGTGCTTCTGTCAGATGATTTGCAGCCAGCAGAGACCAAGCGCCGCTGCAGGATGGCTTTGTCTATGGCAAGCTGCCCGAACGCAACTATTCTGATCGCCTCGCTGGTCGGAATGCCAGCCGCAGCCCTCGTCAGCTCTCGCTGATCTTGGCGAAAAGGCAGTGTCAAGACACGTCGTCCGTCCCATATATATTGGGCAATGTCTTTATAAAACATCACGCGCCTGGTGCTGGATGCATCGAGGGCTGTGGCGTGGTAGTTTTGGCGATACGCGAGATCACGTTCGTCAAGCAGAATATGAACGCTCGGCACCGCTTCGCTGAGTATGCCAATAAGGCGGCACCATGCAGTGGGTATATCCGCCGGCTGCATGTCACGGTTTTTCGGAAAATCGTGGCACACAACAACCCGGTTGACCTCGTTGCGCTCTGCCTCTGCCGCAATCCATTGCGCCGTCTTTTCCACTCGGTTCAGGCCTTTGTGTCTGACGTGACGGTCGCTTAGAAGCAGCCATTTGGCTTTCGTGGCTGCCGACGGCCGCATGTTTCGAAATGAAGTCGGCTTTGCCAAAAAGCCGGGGAAATTGATGTCAAAAAGAAAGAGATTGCAGTAAAGACATTGTGTACTAGCTTGCTGGTGGTATATGTATATAAACCCAAGTACGGATGGTACAAACAAAGCTGAAGATCATCTGCGAGTGGTTTGTAGCCGTCTGCATGTCTACTCAAAGACTACCAAATTGTGAATGTTGCACAAACGGGGTTTGATAGACACCGGCCAGGTCGTGCCAGTGAAAGTAAGCACACTGCGTTGGTAGCTCACTCCTTTGCTTGTCCATGGAAGATGACTTTCTGCTTGGAAGTACAAGCCTCGCTGGGATTTCCTTCCGTGATCTCTGCCCTTACTTTCAAGCCATGATACCTGGCAGCGCAGAGCCTCCGAGAGCATCGTCGGCAACTCAGTGCTTTGAAGACGACAACCCACCATCACTGCATGCTTGATTGCAACTTGCGAGAGCCACACCCGCCGTCGCAACCAAGTCCAGGTTCCGAGCTGCTCCAATACAAGACTGGTGTTGATTGGTAGGCAAATAGTTGATAAGGAGGATAATCCGCGACGTTGAGATGCCAAGATGCAGTGCGACTGTAGATAACCTCCATCTGCTAAAAATAGTATCATTTCCACTAAATACACTGTATCATGACTCGTGCACCATCGGTATCGCTCCTTCCTTATCAGTATCAACACGCCCCTTCCCTGTCCATGTGCGTCATCGCGTCGCAGATGTGTACGTAATCAGTCATTTTCATGTTCATCTTCAGTCATGTTCATTATAGAGATGAGCTCGCAAAGTATACATCCCTCCACCTCCTCTTCTCGTACAACTTCTTCGTCATGAGACTGCGGCAATCGTCGGCTCTCCGTACTCACTACCCAATCGAAACCCATCTCCAATTACCACGGCCACCCCTTTCACGGCCCAGTCTCATCGCCCTGCGTTATCGTTGATGTCAAACCACACAACTTTCCTGTACTTAGTATCTTTCACCGTTTCTTTATTCTCGTGACTCCCTGTGTGCGTCTTGCTGCTCTCTTCCAATGGGCTTCGTGCCGGGCCCTGGTCAGCCCTGGCCATGCAGCTGCACGGTCGTACACATGCACCCTCGCGTCCCATTCCACCGACTACCGAGGTCGGTGAACGCGTAGCTACGTAGCTCTTTCCCTATCCAATCTATCTTTATCTCCCCCTACTGAGACCCGTTGTCTACATCATACATAGTACATACGTTTTGTCTCTCAATTCATGTATGACGGCCCAAGTTGCACAGCTTGAGATTGGTGCGCAGATGTGTAAGAACGCCGTTCAATGATAAGGGCCAAGCAAATGAATTAAAAGAGAGCTAGCACAACGGTGTCTTAAAGGCCGGCATCGAGCAAAAGGTACACGTACTTGTCGGTCTTCATTTGCTGCTTTTCACCTTTTGTCATTGCCTTATGTAATACAGATTGCTCCTTCCTATCTTGTGACGATGTTCTTGCACCTCTTTCCTTTTTGATCTATTTCATTTCGGGAAGTTCCCGTGCCTCAGCATCGGCTGTCGTTCGCTCCTTCCGTGTTCCCCAGAACCACCTCCTTGGCGCTTTCCTATCTTGGCCGCCTGAGTCGCCGACTGCCTGTACTCCCGACGATACGAACAGCTCGGCCAACACCTGTCCATTTTGTAATCTCTTTTTCAACTCTCCTAATATTGGTTTTCTATCTTCTCCAACTACTTCCTCGGACCTTCTATCCATTATTTTGCTAAAAGCACACTGCGCGACATCAAAATGGCTTCCTCGTCGACATTCGCGGCTGTGAGAATTGTCGACAGAAGGCTGGCCTCGTCGGTGACAGCCCTGATCTCACGACATCCTCCAAAAAGCTTCACAAATGCGACAAATCCTTCGCGCCGCCCAACGCCCCATCTCTCTTTATTACCATCCGCCGGTTGCTGCTCAATAGCTTCCTTCTACAAATCTTCGAAATCAAATAGGTGGGCACAACACTGTGCTTCTTTTGGAGCAACTCGCCACTTCTCAACAACGCGACAATGCTTCACACCGCAAGCAGGGAATAAGAACGGAACAGAAGCGGCACCAATACCGAGACCCCTGGGATTACCCCAGACTGGAGCTAACAGTCAAAACAAGTCTAAACGGCAAACCTCCACCGAGAACCACACCGAACTACCGGGACCCACCCGGCTTACACTCTATGCCGGTGCCAGCATTCTTACACTCCTCTTGCTCGCCCTATCACAGCCGTTGTCTTTCATCCAGGTCAGCCAACCGGAACTGTCCTCGTTTGGGGACAATGGAGAAGGTACCGACAGCTCTCGGCCCAAGCCGCCGGCGCCGATCGCCCCGACCGGCCCGGTCCCGACGGCCGGGGATGACCGAGATCCGTCACTGCCGCGCATCCGGCTCACCGATGTCCGGAAACACGATGCCGCTTCTGGCGCCCCATGGGTGACGTCTGGTGACAAGGTCTACGATATCACCGACTGGGTTGCGGCACACCCGGGCGGCGATGTCATACTGCAGGCGGCCGGCCACTCCATTGACCCATACTGGGCCATTTTCACCATCCACAAGGCACCACACGTCTTGCAGATTCTAGAGTCGTATTGCATCGGGCTGGTCGACAAGGCAGATCTTGATGGAAACGGAAAACCGCTTGCTGAAGGCGGTATTGAGGACCCGTTTGCCACAGATCCCCAGCGCGATGAACGGCTGACTGTCATCACGCAGAAGCCGTGCAATGCCGAGCCGAAGGCCACGTACTTGGCACGCGACTTTGCAACACCCAACGAGCTTTTCTATGTCCGCAACCACATGTGGGTGCCCGTCGTGGACGCTGAAGAGGCGCCGAAGCACGAGCTGACTGTTGAGCTGCCCGACGGTGAGGTGCGTGCATACACTCTGGAAGAGCTGCGCACACGGTTCAAAGTCCACCATGTCCCGGCCGTGCTTCAGTGCTCCGGCAACCGGCGAAGCGACATGACCAAGTCTGTCGTTCCCACAAACGGTCTACAGTGGGGAACCGGCGCCATCAGCAATGCCGTGTGGGAAGGTGTGCTGCTCAAGGATGTGCTGAGAGATGCCGGCTTGCGCACTGGCGATGATATTGGCGCCACAGACGACGACCCGCCAACAGACAGCCTGCACGTCCAGCTCACAGGCATGGAAGCCTACGCTGCAAGTATCCCGCTGCCCGTGGCCATGGACCCGCGCGGCGATGTGCTGCTGGCCTTTGGCATGAACGGCAAGCCGCTGCCGCGCGACCATGGCTACCCTCTGCGCGCAGTCGTGCCCGGCTATGTCGCTGCACGGTCGGTAAAGTGGCTGTCGCGCATTGTCGTGTCTGACGAAGAGTCGGCCAGCCAGTGGCAGCGCCGCGACTACAAGCTGTTTGGTCCCAACGAAGGCGGCAAGCCCAACTGGGACCGCTACCCGGCCATCCAAGAAATGCCCATCACCAGCGCCATCACCAGCGTGCTGGTTGGCAAAGATGCCAGTGGCGCTGGGTCTTTCAATGCGAGCGCGCGGGCGGCGCCGGGAGTGCGCGATCTCAAGGACTGGCGGGACAAGAACTGGGCCGACAGGCCACAAGGGACGCCGGTCGAGCTGGCTGGATATGCCTACTCGGGCGGCGGCCGCGAGATTGTGCGCGTCGATGTGAGTGTCGACGGCGGCCGGACGTGGGACCAGGCGGAGCTGCTAGACTCGCAGGCGCGCAGCTACGATGACGCAGAGGCCACGCAGAGAAAATACGTCGTGGCCCGCGGCCGGCGCGACTGGGCATGGAAGCGGTGGCAGTATAGGGGGGTTCTTCTCCTCGATCCTGGTAATGACGGCAATGACGGCAGCGGCAAAGATGGCCACGAGATCCTGGTCAAGGCGGTGGACAGCGCATACAACACGCAGCCGG
Source organism: Ophiostoma australiae (assembly GCA_022392945.1). Taxonomy (NCBI): domain Eukaryota; kingdom Fungi; phylum Ascomycota; class Sordariomycetes; order Ophiostomatales; family Ophiostomataceae; genus Ophiostoma; species Ophiostoma australiae. Next base: position 2,379,445 of record JAKRGJ010000002.1, on the reverse strand, counting down.
AAAGGCACGACGCCATCTACAACGTCCGCGGCAACCTGGCCACGGCGTGGCATCGCGTGCGCGTCAAGACAGTCAATGGAAAGACCACTGTTGAGGGCTGCGGGTTTTCAAAGTAACCCTCATGTCAATCTCTCAATGGCTTACAAGTGTCAACAATACAAAGTAATGATTGTGTAACGTATTTTCATTTTCTATTTGGTGTGCAAACCCGAAAACTCAAGACGGAAAAATGAAAAGTAAACAGTAAAAGTAAAAAGTACAAAGCGAAACGCGGCACAAGAACTATTTGCTTCCGTTTGCTTCCTGTGCAATGATGCTAAAAACAGCCATGCCATGCTGCCGCCCCAGATATCTACTCTCCCCTCACGTTCAACTTGTATCTACTCGTCGTCCTCGGCGTCCGTGTAGTAGTCGAAACTGCCGGGAGCAGGCGCCTCGTCATCCTCGTCCGCCTCGTCGTCGAGCATAAGGGCGTCGGCGTCGCTGCCGTTGCCGCGCGTACGGCCATGCTCGTCCGCCTCGTCGTCCTCATCCTCGCCAGCCAGCTGGGCCACGCGGGCGGCCTCGGCAACGACCTCGGCAGCCAGACGGTGGCCCTCACCCGAGGTTCCAAAGAGCTCGGCCAGGCGCGCATTGCTGCTGCCGCCGTTGGCGCCGTTGGAAAGGAAATCAGTGAGTGCCTGCAGGTTGCGGGCCGAGGATGCAGCGTCAGTGTTTCCAGCACTGCTCTGTCTGAGGGCATGGGACAGGTTCCGGAACGCCTCGGCATCGGGAACACCACTGCCACCGGGACCGCCGCGGCGGCCACCAGAAGTCTGGCCGGCGACAGGTGCCTTCTCGATAGTGACCTTCTTAAGCTTCTCCTCAATCAGCTCCTTGGGCTCTTCAGGCTCGGTGTCGAGCAGAACCAGCGGGCCGCCGGTAGGCTTCTTGACGGCGCGGTACCGCGTGGCCGGGAAGCTAATGTACTTGAGCTGGCCGGGCAGGACGCGCGACATGTTGAGAATCTCGTAGCCGACCTTTTCCTTTTCGGCCTTCTTCTTCTTCTTATCCTCCTTGTCGTCCTTGTCCTCCTTGTCCTCCTTGTCGTCGCCTTCTTCCTTGTCCTCCTTGTCCTCCTTCTCCTCCTTGTCATCTTTGTCTTCCTTGTCCTCCTCCTTCTTCTCCTCAGCCTTGTCCTCCTCGGCCTTGTCGTCCTTCTTCTCGTCGTCAATGTCCATCTTCTCGCTGCTGGCGCGCAGGGGAGGACGCGTGGCCCGCTCCTTCTTCTTGGCACGGCGCTTGGCCTGCGCTGTTGTCGACAGAATAGCAGTCGCAATCAAAGCCGGACCCTCCTCGGCCTTGACCTCCTTCTCGGGCGGGTAGTCGAATAGGCTTGGGCGCGTCGCCGAGTGGAACTTGAAGCTGGGGATCTCCAGGTCCTGGTCCAGGCCGATGATGGACGTCGGGCTGAAACTCAGTGACAAGAAGTGTGTAAAGGGGAACCAGTACCAGTACTGGGTAAACACTGCCATGCCGACAATGCCCGCCATGTTCAGGTTACCAGTCTGGGTCTGCAGGCCAATGGTGCAGTTGCGGCCACCGGCATCAATGATACCCAGTGCAAGGGCTGCACCAAACTTGGTCATGGCATCTTCGTGGCGGTCGCCGACAACCTTCTTGAGCGTCTTGCGGATGGACGTGACCTTGGGGTTCATGGCCTCGTTCTGCTGGACCATGATCATGGACAGCGCAATCAGGGCACCCTGGCGCACAAAGTCGGTAGGGTCCTTCATCATGGGCTCCAGCAGGTCAATGGCCTCGTCCAGACCAGTGCCTGCGCACGAGATACCCAGAGCCATGGCCGAACCGTAGCGCACGTGGGGGTTGTACGACTCGGACAGCAGCTCAACCATGCGGGGCACGCTGCCCGGCTTACGGAACAGGATGAAGCCCAAGCTCATGACAGCGATACGGCGCACGTCGTCGCTCGTGTCGCTGACGGCAGTGTGCAGCAGCTTGCGAATGGCCTTGTTGCTGCCGGTACCACAGTATGCCAGAGCAACGGTCAGGATACCACCGTAGCGCAGAGTCGGGTCGGGGTCGCTCAGGAGCGCCTCGATCATACCATCGGCGCTCTCCTGGCGGCCGTACATGACCAGGGCCATGCCGAGCGCGCAGCCACGGACAATCTTCTCGTGGGAAGTGTCGTGGGCATAAGTGAACATGGTGCGGATAGCATCCTCGTTGCCTGTGCCCAACATAATCAGGCCCATGGACAGACCAACCGCCTCGCCGCTCAGAGCAGAGTCAGAGTGCAGCGAACTGGTCAGGCTCTCAAAAACAGCCTCGTTGCCGCTGGCCATGCCAGCGATACCCAGACCCAGGGCGCCACCGTGCATGATATACTCGTCGTCAGTAGCACTGAACATCTGGTGCAGCTCAGGGATGACCTTGGCGCCGTGGTTGGCATGGATCAAGCCGTAGGCGTAAAGAGCACCACCCTGGCTAAAGGAGCTGCCCGAGCTGAGACGGCCCTCGCGGGGCATGTAAGGCTCGAGAAGCTTCTTGGCCTGGGCAATGTTGCCGCGGTGAATAACACCAAGGGCAGCGGTGGCTGTGAACTTTGACCAGTTGACAGCCTTACTAAGCCAGTCAAGGTTGTCACGGAAGAACTTGTCGTGTGTGGTACCGGCGTGCATAAAGGCGTTGCAGAAGGTGAGGGCGGTGTGGAAGATGGAGTTGCGTCCCTCGAGGGAGTCGCGTACGCGCTTGAGGATGCTGATATCGGCGTGGTTGTTGCGGTAGAGGAACTCGACGTTAAGCTTGATGGTCTTGCTGCCGTCAAGAATCTCGCGGATGTTGGTGTAGGCCTTGGCCAGGGTGGGTGTCAGAACATTAATACCGGCACTCTCGTAGCCTGCAGTCTTGTCCTCAGAGAGCAGGGGCTCGGACTCGCCCTCTGCCTCGTCGGTTGTCTCGGCAGCTGCCTTCTTGGCCTTCTCCAGCTCTGCGTCGTAAGCCTTGATCTTCTCGGCTTCCGCCTCCGGGTCGGGCAGATCGGAAATGACCTTGCCCAGGAACTCCTGGGTGCCGTTGTCGTAAAGGTCAAACGCAATCTGGTAAGCGATAGCGAGGTGCTCGCGGTCCTCGGCGTCAACGAGGTCGCGCAAAAGAGTAGATGCAGTAGAGCTGGCGTTCAGGTAGACAGCGCACTTGGCAATGGCAAAGTAGTCAGGCTGAGGAATCTCGTTAAGCATGCTCAGAATGAGGTCCAGAAGCTGGGTGCGGAACTTGCGCTCCTGAACGATATCCATGCAGATACCCAGAACGTACTCCATGAGGTCGTCGGTAGGGGCCTGGCCGGCAATCTCGTCAGGGACGGCCTTGCCCTTGGCAGCCTTGGCATCATCTGCAGCGCGCTTGATGACACGGCGCAGGACGGTCAAGTTCTTAGCCTCAATGGCGATACCGACGACCTGGCGGTAGTGGCCCTCGCGCAGACAGTTGGAGAAGATGCGCTCGATGATCTGGCCGAGCGCCTTCTTGGTCTTGGAGTCGGTCAGCTCAATGACGGAGCCCTGGCGGCCGTCCTTGCCGGTGGCGGGCTCGAAGCTGGGGTCGTAGATGGTGTTATCAACAGAGTCGCGGCTCAGCAGAGACTTGGACGGCAGGGTAGACTGCGAGAAGGGGGTGGTCGGCGACATGACGCTAGACGCATCGACGCCACCAAAGGAGGAGGCCGTGTCGATGGCGGGCAAATCCGAGCGGGAAGCCTTGGCCGCGCGGGAGCTATCGGAGAGGCAGGTGGCAATGTACTGGTCGATGCACTTGGAAATGATGGTCTCCTCAAACTCGCTGGGGCTGTCGATCTTGAACAGGTCGCCGGCAGCCAGGGCAAAGGTCATGCTCTCGCTGTAGGCCTGGAGGTGGTAGTACACCTTGGCGAGGACCAGGGCAGCGAGCTCGCGTTCGGGAAAGTCTTCATCCTCGTAGAGGGCCTCACTGTATGGTTAGACGGTGTTTCTATGTGCAGACGAGTTGTGTAGACCCTTCACTAAACGTACATCTGGCTGACGGCGCCAGCGACCTCTGTCCAGACAGTGTCGATGTCGTCGTTGAGCGTGCTGAGGGCAAAGACCTTGAGCTCGGGCTCCTCGTCGGTGAGGAAGCCCAGCACGCCAGTCGCGGTGATGAGAGAAGGCATTGTCGCAGAATCAATCGTGAGCTGGGGAGCTGTTGGTGTTGTCGAGGCCGGCGATGCTGTCGTCGACGTCGTGCTCAAAGCTTCTGCGGGGGGTCGAGGAGATTTCGAGGAGGTTGAGGCGATTCGTGGTTGGTGTGGGAATGTAATGGACAACACAAAAGAAAATAACAGATCAAGAGAAGCTCTGATCCAAGTCGCGCGTCTAGGATGCCCACGATGTGCGAATGGCGATGTTGTCAAGAGCGCTTCGTGGCAACGTGTTGAGGGAGAGAAGTTGGCACTAGGAGCTCGGGCTGAGTGAGGATGACAAAACCGCACAGAATCCGGAGTGGGCACAGGCACGCGCAGGAGCTTGTCTTCCACGTCAGGGACAGCTCTGCCTAGCGACGCACTACTCGCAATGAATGATGATCACGTGATGTGTCTTCTCGCGCTAGTCCGATTATAGCCAGTCAAAACAAAATGGATCCGTTAGCACTGTGTTGTACTGTGTATATACTATACGGGCACTGCTCATTTATCACACTGTCACGACAGCTTCATCGACGACGAGTCGAATAGATGGCATAAAGATACTCAGAATATCTAGCATTTTGAGTTCTATACTGAATAGTTTAATTTTCTAGGTGATACCTTCTAGGTAGTGGTTTTTACTTATTCCAGTTCAAAATGTAATTTATTAGTCAATTTTACAACATGCTTTTTTTTCTTCTGTTGTCACAAATGAAGTCAAATTGAAACCGGTTACACAGAATAAATCACAAATTCACTTTTGTGTAGTCGACTGCTTGCCAGGAATCAAATAAGTTTCACCAATTAGAAAACGTTGAATTAAAGTACTCGCAAGGTAGTCGGACGATTTTGCAATGATTACATAATCATATGAGCTTCGACGACGGTGGAAATAGATAATATGGATAAGTAAAACCCTAACTGCACTACCCAACTAACGTCGAAGAAGCTCGACTCGCACGTCTTCATCTTGAGATAGAACAGCGAAAAACACAGCTAAACAAAACAAATTAAACTAACTTCGATACAAAATCAACTTGAAAATATAATGCAACACAAACATAAAAAACCCTACTGTCCCAGCTTCTGCGGCGGCTGCCGGCTCCGGCTTGACCGGCGTCTGCCCTCGGATGAAGTCTCCTGAGAAAGCAACGAGTCACTAGAGGATGGCAACAAGGCCGCTTTAGCTCTAGCAGGTGTAGCTGCCCTGGATCTCGCAGGAGTTGCCGCTCTCGACCGCGCAGGAGTCGACGTCCTCGATCTGGCGGGAGTTGCTGCCCTCGACACTCGTGCGGGTTTTGGGGGCTTTGCTGGCTTGGCCGCAGTGGGCTTGGGGACTGCAGTCGGCAGGCCGGTGCCCTTCTCACGGATCACACGCTTCCGCTTTCCGGCCGGATCTGTCGGGCCCTGTTCCCACTCTGGCACAGCCGACCGGCGCAGCTCTTCGTCCTGGTCGTCGACATACAGCTGCGTCTTTGGCTCACTTGGCCGGAATGATGGGTCGTCCAGGGCTGTCTTCTTCTTCTTCGGCTTGGGCCCGGCGTTGCCATCGCTTGAGTCACCGTCAAGTACCCCATCAACAACCCTGATGATGAAACCGACGTCGGTGCTGGGATGGTAGGACGGATCGGCTTCCCGCTTGCGCTTATTGGGCGACGTCTTGGTGCTCTTTTTCCTTACGACTGGACTCTCGAGGCTGTCTGGAACAACATCACTCGGCAGCTCTTCATCCTCGGGGTTGTGATCATCCTCCTGTGGACGGTAGGCTGGATCCTTCTCGGCCATTCTGCGTCGTTTGGGGGCACGGCCGGCCCTCTTGGAAGGTGTCATGCTCGACGAATGCGAGCCAGAAGACTCAACGCCAGAGTCTTCGGCATCACTGCCCGGCCGGTAGGATGGATCAGTCTGGCGTGCAGGAGTGTTGCGGCGCTTGCGCTTGTTTTGGGACTTGGGCTTCGATGCACTATCGGGAGGCGAAGCCAGACCCGATTGCGTATACTGCCCCTCCTCGTACACTTCCATGGCTCCAGGCTCTTCATGTTGACCAAGAGGAGTCTCTATGGCCACCTCTTGAACTACCTCATCTTGGACTGCCTCCTCCACTGCTTCCTCCACTGCTTCCTTCACTGCCTCCTCAACTACTTCAGGCACCTCCGCTACCTCAGCAATTCTTTCATCCTCCACAGTATAAACGAGGTTGTGCACGTCAACGAGGTGCTGCAACTTCTCGCTGTCGGTGGCCTGGGCCCCAAACACAATATTGCAAGTTGCACAAGCCGTCCGAGACCTGCTCAGTGCAGACGAGCTGTCTGCACCCCTTTCCTCTAGTGCAAAGTGCTCTTCACAGTGGCTGATCAAGTCTCCCACACTGCACTGCCCATCAGGCTCGTCGCTGCCAAACACGATATCACACCCAGAGTATGAATAGGGGCAGGGCATGGTGACACGCAGGGGAATGCTGTACATATCCGGAAAGTCGCCCAAGCCTTCACCATCAAGGTCTGCCTCGCTTTGCGTGGGTGCATCATCCTCGAATGTGAGGGGCAGCAAAACCATCGACGACGTTCTATCGCCGTTGGAAGTAGCAGCATCGCCGGGTGTGGAGTTTGCAGCCTCATTCTCAATTTCGGTGGCATGGTGAAGGATCTCCTCGAGAACGTGCTCCGTGTGCCTCGCGGCAGCAAGGTCAGCACCATCCGCATCATCGTCCTCAATCTCCTCCACCACCAGCTCAGGCCCTTCATCGACATCACCGTTGCCATAGACTAGACCCTGTGCGGCCACGACCCGGGGAATGCCGTGCTGCTGGTCGAGTATGAAGCGCTCTTTGGCATGGAGCGTATTTCCATATGTACCACAGAAGCCAAAAGGCGAAGGGTCAATCAGGGTCGGCAGCACCGCACAACTGGCGTCAGCATGGTCAATCCAGACAGTCGGGCTGACGATCTGACTGCGCACAAGAATCCACTCGTCCTCGTCGGTGTAGGGCGAGATGAAGAAGCTTGGGCGGTTGGCCTGTTTCTGCTGTGCCTCGGTCATTTCGGGGTTGAGCTCCGGGTACATGCTGTGGCTGTCGGCAGTCTGGCGGATCTGGAAGTGGTCGGTGCTGGGGTCCAGGCCGGGGACATTTGCCTCTGTCAAGAGAGAACGGAACTCTTGCAGAGTGACTTGACCGCCAAACGAGAATGACACGCCGTCGTTGCCGTCGCCGCTGCCAACAATGGCTTTGTAAGACTTGAAGACGGGGCGGATGAAAAAGGCCGAGGGAATGACGTGCATGTATGCGTGGATGCCATGGACGACCCAGCGGTCGTTGAACCCCTTGAGCTCGCTACCAAAATTGCCCAGTTCCACGACAATTGGCTTTCCCGTCCAGAAACGGCCGTTGGCCCAGATATTGACACAGTCGAGCTGGCTGTGCTCCTCGGGCGTGAGGGCGTCGCTCAGGCACTGGTGGACTTTGTCGGAAAGCTCCTTGCGGAACGGCGCACCTCTTCTGACATTGTACCGGTCGTCAAAAGGAGGAGGCGTCAAGAAAGCGGTAGCATCAATAGCCTCTGTCTCGAACGTGGCGCCAGGCATCCCGAGATTGACAAAGCACTTGTTTCCAAACTCGTCGTAGGCAGTAGGCACAACATCAAACTTCGCCCGTGCAACCTTCTTGCGGAACCACGCTTCCATGACGTCAGAGACGAGCGTATCCCATGCGCGCGGCGAGAAGCCGGCACCGCCGGGCGTCTTGGGGTTAAAGAGGACGGGCTCGTTGTCGCCGCACTCTCTGTGAAGGCCGAATGTGCAGCGGGGCAGGACGCCAGCCTCGCCGAAGTCGAGAGCATGAAGGCCGGCACCGGGTGTCAAGATGCGAGCCACAACAATCATCCACTCGAAATACTGGTTGGGGGACAGCTGCTCTGCATTCAGAGGCAGGCGCAGGTACGCCTCGTCGCCGTCGTGGATAGCGCCGTAGTTGCTGCTGCTCTCGGCCGACCGGCTGCAGTACACGACGGCCTCTGCATATGTAGGATCGCAGTCAAAAGGCTGCCACTGGGAACGAGGCGGCTGCTCGTCGAGGCCACACACAAACATTGCATACTTCTTCTCGGCACCATCCGCACTAAACAACTTGCGTATGTCCCAGTACTCATAGGACTTGCCGGCAAGATACACCTTGGGCATATTGGCTGAAAAGTGCTTGCCGTTGGACTCGAGCCGCGGTGCAATCTTGTAGATGGCAAAGATGACCGTCTGGGCCGGGCCCATGAGACGCGCCACGGCATCGGAGAACGAGTGCCGATCATACACGTCAAAGTTGGCAGCGCCCTGGTAGCCGTAAAGGCGCACAGTCTTGCTTTTGGACGGATCGCTGGACGTCGATTCGACAACACTGTCTTGGCTGAGTGCGGCATCGGGTGTGAATGTGGCACCACCCCGGAGTCTGAGGCTCCGGGAGGGACCCTGGAAGTGGTTGAGGTATTGACCGACGTCGTCAGCCTCGGCCGTGGCCGGACTTGGTGGCCTGTATGCGTCGTACTTGTCGAGGAAGGCAAGCGAGTCTCCGTCGTCCTCGTCAGCTCTGTGTGCATGCCGCGACACACTTTTAGTAAATTTAGGGTTGCCGAAAGTGGTAATGTTGCCGCTGGCATCGAGAACAAGGCTTGAGAAGGGAGCGCCGAACCAGCACAGGGCGAGCTGGATGACAGGCGGCTCGTCTTGGCGGACGCCTCTCAGCAGTAGCCTGAAGCGGTACCGCTGCCGGTTCTTGTTCTGCAGGCCGTAAAGATCCAAGTCGACTCGCGGTGATGGCCGGGAAATGAGAAGCTGCTGCTCGATGGGCGTGAAGCCGGCCGTCTTGATAACGTTGAGGAGTGTTTGTCCAGGGTAGTAGAGGAGGGCTTCGAATTCAGCCACTTTGGCTAGAAACAACGGGCTATCACGCTCGATACCTGGCTGCAGGCGGTCGTATGCATAACTATCGCCAGACTCGCGGATGCCATCATTGAGGGTGCTGCCGTCGATGCTGTTCTCGCTGGCCGGCGCATCGGCAGAGATGCTTTGCCAAAATGGTAGCCTGGACATTGTGATGCTTCGAATGCTGGTGCTGTGCGGTGAGTGAGTGATGTATCAGGAGAAACTTGGCGTATGAAATCTACCGAAAATAGGTAATGAAGATAAATGTAATGGAGGATGAAATAATCTAGAAGTGGTCAATACTGAAAATATTCGACGATGATGAAGTGAAAATTACAAAGTGAAACGTGGTAATGCCTTGAAATATCAACTCTACCGACCAAAAGCTGCATCTTGCACATCTCTCGTTTGTCACAAGTGCTTTCTTTGATCGCTTTCATCCAGAGTGTTCCCAAAATATCTTTTCATTCAGGGTCGATCAAGAAAGCGACAGATGGTGCGACGATGGTGCAGCGTGCATGGCTCTTCTTCGTGAGTTCTTTGCGTCTTTAAAGAAGATGGTGTAGCTGTTGGGATTCAAAAGCTAGCCGACTTTCATGGGCCTGCAACACAATGACCAAAAGCGCAGCATCTGAATGCATCCGGACATCCTCGTGGAGGTGGTTGTTCCTTTGACCCTGTGATGTTTCTTTGTGGGATGCCAAGGGCCGTCGGCAGCAAACAACCCAGCCTCTTGCTATGCACATACGAATTGATTTCTACCAAATATCCTGCCGCAGACATTCTTGCCAACTCAAGATGTGAATGGAACTACAATACGACAGCCTTTGATCATGACGACGCTGTCTGGTAGGGCTTGTTGGTCTGACGAGTGGCCGTTTCGGGACGAAGCCAACAAAGGACGTCAGGGGTGAGAGCAATGCGCACCACCAGTGGCCGCAATCGCGGAAACAAAAGTCGCAATGTCAAGTTGCTTTTGTTCTGCTAGTCATACTGTCCACAGAAAAGTTAACCTGAAGCCGTCTTTTGTTCTTTGGACGATCTCAGCCAGTTCGTGCCGCTGGCTGTGCGTTTGGTTCGATTGTTCTGCGGGAAGCCATGACAAGACACGCGATGCATCGGTTCGAGGCCAGTCATGCATCAATGAGGGTACTACCATGGAGAAGCTTGAATTTTCGAGTTTATTTCAAAATTAACTGATCATAGCCTTATAGGAATGTCAATGATTGACAAAATTTCAACGATGTTGACTTCGCGTAGGGGCGGTACCTAAGTACACTATAGATCACATATTAATAATGCTGCGAAGTACAGTGGGAATAGTCAGTCATAATGATATAATTGTCTGTACATCGACAGTATGCCAGTCAAGCGTACGATGTCGAAAATCGATATAATCCCCCGCCTTTATCCTCATAAGCCAAATCATACTGTGGTTAGAGACAGGCGACCAGCGTAGACACAACTTCCACACCGGATGAGGGCTTTGCTTGCCCTGAGACTGACAACAAGACACCCGAAAGGGTCGAGCTGTCACGCTTCATCGCGGCAACCTCATAGGGATTTCCGAAGATATCCATACGTCTGTGATGTGAGTGTGCCAGCCGGAATTTTATAAGGCAAACATCTTCCGACGTTGATAATTGGGGCCACGATATACTGACTTGTGATGACGGCGCAACGCCAGCTGAGCCTCTACCTGATATGGAGCAAACAGAGCCCTGCACCTGCATGCCGAAGTCGAGCCTGATTGCCTCTTGCTACTCGTAACGATGCCATGAAAATCTCCAAGGAGTACAGCTATCGTTCGCTTCAGTATGTAGCCGCTTGACTTGGTAGATGAAAAGCCAACCAACATATCTTCAATCTAGAGGTCTAGTCGCAGTTATTTTTAAAGAGATGTCTCGCCATCGCACAACCACTTGGCCGCACCTTGATCCTCGTTGTGCATCCATGCCACGGATACCAGAGACTCCACAGGGAGTAACAAAAATCACGCAAATGGCAGCAGCTTCGTGAACAGTAGATATCTTGATATCACGCATTGCCTCTTGACGCGTGTCACATGCATCACGACGTCTCGATTTAGTGGAATAGTATTGTGTACTCTGCATGCTATGGCTAAACCTGACCGATTAGAGTTAACCTCGGGTGCAAATACGATATATTGCCTGTCTGAAGCACACCATGAAAGTTTCGGAATCGGCCGACGATATATTACTTGCTCAGTCCCATAGAGATATTCGAACGCGTCTCTTGTAATGCCGCTACGATATTTTCCAGGTAAAAGCGACCGCGTAACAGTTATCATCTCGTAGCTTTCTCCAGTGTGTCTTACGACTGTCTTAAAAAAAAAAATAGACGAGACGGCAGAGATTGCCGCGTGCATGCAATGAAGCCCATCCTACGTTGCCGAAAGTGAGAGGGCGAGACCCGACGCGCCGTTGCGACGTTGGGTCTCGCCCATATCATTCTACTATGTATTACAGCGTAGATTAAAACAGGCAAAAGACCTAGACCCCAAACTATCGCATTCGCAAGTGTGCAGCTGTAACGGCGTTGCCGAAGGACTGGCCATTGTGGCTGCTGACTGGCTGGCTGTTGGTAGCATCTCTGAACGATGTGAGTGGTGTGTATGAAATCGGAAACTTTACGTTCCGATAATGGGAACCAGCTGGCGTAAACCAGACAGAAAAACAATATGCAGAGTACAGAAAGCAGGACAGTATACACGAAGCTGCTGCTCGTCGTATATCGTGGGGGCGCCGGCATACTGGGACGGGCAGGACCTGCATGTCAGTCAGTCACCAGCCAATACCTTCATCTATACGTTTCTTGGCGATATAACCGTTTCGGGCATATTTAGCTGGAAGTATTCATAAGTGAGCATAAGGGAATACATAGTATAGACAAATATATATCTACTTAAAATAATGAACATAATCACACAGGCGGCTGCATCACGAACCATCATCAGAGCAAAGCGAACGGACAGGGGAGTATTGAATCAAACAACGTGAAGAACGCAACACAATAATAGCTTGCAGATAAAATCAGCAATAAATTGAAAAAGACGGAGAGGAGTATAATATCTTATCGGGCAGCTGACGGGGGTGCACGAGATAGCTCTGATAAAGGCACGATTAAGGTGAGTTTCGCTTTACTCGATGTGATCGAGCAATAGATTCAAGGTTGTCGCATATCTTTGGTATCGGACATGATAGTGATATTATGGAGATGGAAATGGACAAAAAGGGAGATGGAGATGGATATGGACGTTTTGCCTTTATCGGGGGTGGCTACCGGGAGTGGCTGAACGCTACTGTAACTCTACTTTGTACATACACAGTAGTAGTAGTACTGAGATGGGCCAACGAGAGACGAGACGATAAGCTCTTGGTTCTGGACATGGGCTTTTCCAGAACGAGACGTGACAAGGGCAGGGATGGCCATGAGAGCAGGGGAGTGGGTGGAGATAGGACGTTTGTGGTGGAGATGATGATAGTATGTACGAGATGCTAAAAGAGGCACGACACGTCGTCCTGTCGTCAGATGGTGGGTTCAGTATTCTTATGGATTTAGTTACCACTGAAGACGACTGCGGTAGCAGTAGCACAAGATATAGCCAGGGCAGAACTTGGTGATAATTAAACTACCAAGGAAGGCGAGGCGAGGCGTGGCGTTGTGGAAGAACAGAAAGTGTGATGAACTGCAGAATGGACGACCCGAGCACTCGGATGTTACTAGAAAGACGTGCAGGCGGCTCGACTTGGTGGTGCATTCCGTGCTTGCCGGATCGGCTTGTGAGTGTGAAGCCATGCGAGGGTAGATGCTCAGATGTATGCATATGCCGTTGCGACAAGCTCACAGACGCCGGGGGTTCAGGATTTGATCGAACATCATATATATCAGCCGCTTTCTGTATGTTGCAGAGTAAATCACCAGTCCACGGGCAACTTACATCAATACCGATGCCCACTTGAGCATAGGGGCGTCGTGGCGTGCACCATACCCCAGGAAGCACTATTCAAAGTACTTTACCTATCCACTACTATGGTAATCTGTATATCCACTGCAGGCTATTTGCTTTTCCACGGCCGCACCATGCTGCCAAGATAGCTAACATGACCGAGCCGGGTTCTGGAAGTGATCTGGAGACAGGTTCCGGGGGGCCATCTACCATGTACACAGTATCGACGCAGCCAAGCTTTGGGAGAGTCCCAGAATAACTGAAGCTCATGCTATGACTAGTATAAGCATCTGAGGGACGATGCTTGTATACGGTGAGCTGAAGGGTTGAGGTAGAGACGGGCCTGGCACCTGTGAGCAGTATATATTCACATCGAATTACAGCGTAGGACAGCGCGTGAGATTCTGAGCATATGCGTTGTACCTATGTATACATGTACATTGTACCATTGTACACTTGCTGTTGAGTGGGTCTGATAAGTTACTTGGCTGTGATTGGCTGTCGGAGAGTTAAAGATAGAGAATAACACGACCGAAAGAGGCAACACAGAGATAAAGCTTAGCAGCGACCTCACAGGCCAATAGGGCATGACATGAAGGGAGAAAAGCGAACAGAAGGAAGCTGGCAGTGAGTAGCCGTTCTAGGTTTTGCATTCGGTAGTGACTGGTGGATTTACTATTAGAGATAGGGTTGTAATTGCAGAGTTGATTTTACAGCGAGTTGTAAGTAGTTGTAACAGTCCAAAAAAGGCAGTTGCGACTTGACAACTGGTTAACTTGTCAACTAGTTGTCAACTCAATTCGCATGCAACTGCCTATATAGAGTGCATCCTACAACTCAGTCAGCCTCTATCAACAATCCATCACCAACATGGCTCGAACGCCACAAAATGACTGGCTCTCCTCCTCTCGCCATCTTGTCGTCAGCATCGCCAGTTTCTTATCGCATCCTGCTCTTTGACAGTTGTTCTCGTATGTCTTTTGGGCGCTTTCTTGATGGTCTCGGCGTGTAAAGACACAACCAATTAGCGCAATCCTCGACAGTATCAAGCATCAGCACGCACAAGCTTACGTCGGTCCCGTTGTCTTGGCTGTTTCTTTTCTTTTTCTAATAGCATGTGTGCTAGCGGTGGCGTGCCCTAAAGACTTATCTCGACGTCCTGTCAACGCTTGTTCCTTTTGATTACAGTACTTTGAATAGCTCGGATCATTGAAATTCAATTTCTTTCATCTTCTTCTCAAGTGTATCGATCCAGATCCTCAATTTAAAATCTATCCGACGGAACTTGCACACACTCTGCCTCTATCAGTCGCACAAGTAATCCCCAATCGCACACGCGACTTCTTATGACAGTTAGAGCTACTCGAGTAATGCAACCTCCACCCCCGTTTTCACTCTCCATCTCGTTCTACCCCGAAAGCGGGCTGATCTGCGTGGGAAGCGTCCCCATCCTACGCGTGTGCACGGTGATACCGTGGTGTACATAGAACTATGTAGAGCAATGACGAAAAAAGTGTCCTGGTCTTATGTCTCACCACCCCTACGCAGTACATCTCTTTCCTTTCGGTTATTCTTCCATTTCGTTTCTTTTTCTTTTTTCCTCTTCTTCTTTCTTTCTTTTACTCCCCCCCTTCCATTGATTCCTCGCGTCGTCCGTCGGGCTGTTCCTATCCTATTCCCTGTGCATTCAACCATCCCTCGCCTGTTGCCAGTTCAGTTGTCTTCGCTGTCTCCCGGCCGGGGCCCTCCCCAGGGCTCCATCTTCTACTTGATGTTCTACTTTTAATCATTCTTCTGTTCTGTAAATACACATGGACGTCTTATTGAAACAATGCATGCTGGTGTGCTATGTACTATGTAGACTATTGCTCCCCACCCACCCATCATCATCAGCCAACATTTTGAACATATCCTGCATATCGATCCATCCTCGTCGAGCTGCTCTCGACTGTGTGTCTATTCAGGACTTTGGATCCTGAGATTCTCATGGCATTACTAGTTGTACATGAAGCAATAAATCAGCTAAATAAAAGGCATAACTAGTTCAGGAATAGTCGCCTGAAGCCTAGCTCTCAATCAGTCCTTTCATTCAATATACTTTATGTATTTAATGCATTAGTTTTGCTCTAGACCAATGGCTTCTAGACTACCCGGCAATCAAAACTCACGATAGAGAAAGTCACTTTCAAGCTACTGACCAAGATATCCTACCTGGGCTCCATCCAAACTATCTGGTCTGTGTTGTATTATTGTGGTATTGAGGTATCCTCCGTACTAATCTCTCCATACCACCCTCCTCTATCATCCCACTCTTTACTTTCTTTGCTTTTGTTTCTCTATTTCTGTGCTTCTCTTGTTTCTGCTCTCCCCGTCGGATCCCGCCACATGCAGATACAGATACCCTGGGAGCTCGACTTGCATACCATCTCTATATAATATATCCACCGTCCCCGTCTCCATTGCTGATCTTTTTTTCTTCTCCCTCCCTTCCCTCTTCTTTCTTCATCATCCTTCTCTACCGCCCATCTCACCCTTCGTACCGCCACAATGAAGAAGCCGAACGGAGCCAAGATCAAGCAGCGTCTGACGTCGCTCAGCTCATGGGAGATTCCCAAGGAGTCGAGCGCAATTGCGCCGCCCGACGTCTGGACGAACCGTGACATGGACCCGACGCCCGAGGAGGACCAGACCTGGTCCATCTGGAGCATCATGGCCTACTGGGCCACCGATACCATTAACCTGGGTACCTGGGAGACGGCCTCCTCCATCCTCGCCGTCGGCCTGTCCTGGCGCGAGGCCATCCCCATCATGGTTGTCGGCACCACCTGTGTCGCCGTCCCCATGGTCCTCAACGGTGCCATTGGCTCCAAGCTGCACATCCCCTTCTCTGTCATCACCACCTCGTCCTTTGGCTACTACCTGCGCTACTTCTGTATCATCTCTCGCTCGATTCTGGCCATGTTCTGGCTCGGCATCCAGGGTGCCAACGGTGCCCAGTGCATCACCATTATGCTTACTGCCATCGCCCCCAGCTACGCCAATATCCCCAACCACCTGTCCGAGAGCTCTGGCATCACCTCCATGGGCATGTGCTCCTACTTCTTGTTCTGGATCATCCAGCTGCCTCTGCTGCTGATCCACCCGACCAAGCTGCGGCCCATCTTTTGGATCAAGCTGCTCGGCGCCCCGATTGCTGCCATTGCCACCATGGGCTGGTGTGTGCACAAGGCCGGCGGCGGCGGTGACATTTTCAAGCTCAAGGCCGAGGTCACCGGCTCGTCGTATGCCTGGCTGTGGCTCAGCTGCATGACCTCAGTCACCGGCTCGTGGGCCACCCTGGCGTGCAACATCCCCGATTTCACCCGTTACGCCAAGGGCGGCAAGGGCCAGTACATCCAGCTGCCCTTCCTGCCCATCATCTTCACCCTGTGCGGCCTGCTCGGCATCATCACTACATCGGCCGCCAAGGTTTTCACCGGCGACTACCTGTGGAACCCCCTCGACATTATCGCGCTGTGGCTCGACATGGGCAGCGGCGGTCGCTGTGCTGCCTTCTTTGCTGCTCTCGCCTGGTACGTGGCCCAGGTCGGCACCAACATCACTGCCAACTCCATCTCGGCCGCCAACGATCTGACGGTCCTGTTCCCCCGCTGGATCAACATCAAGCGCGGATGCATGGTCGCTGCCGTTATTGCCGGCTGGGTGCTTGTGCCCTGGAAGATCATCAGCTCGGCGTCGACCTTTTTGGCCTTTATGGGCGGCTACTCTGTGTTCCTGGCTCCCATCTCGGGCATCATGGCCGCCGATTTCTGGCTCGTCAAGCACGGCCACATTGACATTCCTGCTCTGTACGACCCCAACGGCCGCTACAAGTTCGTCAAGGGCTGCAACTGGCGCGCGTTTGTTGCTTTTGTTGTTCCCGTCGCTCCCCTGCTGCCCGGTCTCGCCTCGAGCATCAGCGGCACCTCCAAGGTGCACGTCAGCGAGGGCATCCTGCAGCTGTACGACTTCAACTGGCTGTTTGGCTTTGTGATGTCGATCACGCTGTACACGGTCCTGTCACTGGTCTTCCCCGCCAAGGAGTCGCTGCTGAATGACACCATCTGGAAGCGCGGCGAGATTGAGGGTGTGCGCGAGTCGGGCAGCGACATTGAGAACCCCCCCATCGAGGTCCCCGTCAAGGAGATGAAGATGTAAAGTCGCTGTAGACTCTTCTTTATACACCTACCCACGTCTCCTCGCCCCATTACGAATTTCCCATAACGAATGTTGGGATGGGGTAGAGAGGCATATACCCCCCAAGGACAGCTGTGTCGTTTAATTGTTATATCATACATAGATATATAAAGATACCCCGGAGACAATATCATATTATATTATATTTACATTTATATTTGTATATTGACTGCTGTGATCTGTAGACTGCTCGACGATTAATTGTACTTGACGGGTGCGCTGTCGCTCTTGGCAGTGCCGGAGTCCTGCTGGTGGAGCATGGCAGTGAGTCCAATTTCGTTGTTGATTTCTTCCATGCGCTCAAAGTCAGCCTGCGACGTGCCCTCGGAGCCAAAGATAATGTCCATCTCTTCCAGGGTGAGGCGCTTGGTCTCGGGCACAAAGAACCACACGAAGATGGCGCCAATAAACGTGATGCCGCCAAACAGGATGTAGGTGCCGTAGGTGATGCGGTTGAGCATGTCGGGCGTGACCTGGCCGACGATAAAGTTGTTCATCCAGTTGCTGGATGCGCCAAGCGACACACCGTAGGGCCGCGACGACAGAGGCCAGATCTCGGCAACGATGATCCAGGCACACGGGCCCCACGAGTAGCCAAAGTGGACGACGAAGAGCCACACCATGCACACGGCCGCCCAGCCGGCCGCCTTGTGCTCTTGCCAGCTGCCCTGGTTCTTGGCGACAATAACAGCAATAATAATGTGGCACGTGGCCATGCCCAGCGCACCAATGGCCAGCACGGGCTTGCGGCCGACACGGTCGATCCAGAGCACGCTGGGAATAGTGGCGATAAACATGACGATGCCGACGACACCGGTGGCAAGCAGCGACGTGGTGGTGCTGCTCATGCCGAGCTGGCTGAAGATGGTGGGCGCATAGTAGAGGACGGCATTGATGCCGGTCCACTGCTGGAAGAACATGGTGATGGTGGCAACGGCAACGCGCTTGAGCATACTGCGCGTCTTGAACAGCGACTGCACGGCGACAAACTGCAGCTTGAACGTGTTCCAGCTGGTCTGCTCGCGCAGGTGGGGGAAGTGCTCGGCGACGGTGCGCTTCTCAAACTGCGACTGGGCCTTGATCTCGAGGAACTCGAGCTCGACGAGCTCGTGGTCGGCAGGCAGGCCGCGCAGGCTGGAAAGAACACGGCGCGCCTCGTCTTCGCGGTCGTGGTGCACCAGCCAGCGGGGCGAAAAGGGCATAAAGATCATACCGACAAAGAGGAGCACGGCGGGTGCCAGCTGCAGGCAGATGGGGACGAGCCAGGAGGCGTCGGTCTGGCTGCCGAGCTCGGTGCCGCCAATGTTGTTGGTGCCATAGTCGACCCAGAAGCTGACCATGATGCCAAAGGTGATGGCGAGCTGCTGTGTTGCAACCAGGGCACCACGAACCTCGGGCGGTGCGACCTCGGAGTTGTAGATGGGGACAATCATGGCGAGACTGCCGACGCCCATTCCGGTGATGAAACGGCCAGCCAGGATCGCCTGGTACCCGGCAGTGATGGCAGTTGCCTGGATCACCACGCCGACAATAAAGACACTGCAGGCCACGAGGATGCCGTACTTGCGCGAGATGGATTCGGCCAGGAAACCCGACAGCAGAGTGCCGACCCAGGCGCCCAGCTCGAGGATGGAGGTGAGCCAGCCCTTTTTGGTCTGGTCTGCGCTGGCGTCGATGGGGTCGTACTCGCCCATGTGCGACTGGAAGGCGGGCATGGCCAGCACGCCCGAGAACATGCCCTGGTTGTAGCCGTACAGAACACCGCCGATGCAGGCAAAGGCGGCGATGGAGAAGACGCGGAAGTTTTTCAGCAGAGCGCGCGCACCGCTAGCACCCATGAGGGCCTGGCGGCGGGTCAGGGCGGCATCGTAGAACCCGCCAGCATCAGCACCGGCGACCATCTTGTAGGTGGTGTCCAAGTAGTCGTTTCTGTCTTTCTATTTTTGAATGGCTGTGTCGGCCAGCCTTGTTGTAGGTTGTATGGTTCGATGAAGAACTTGACAGAACTGGCAAATTTGGCTGAGCGTGGCGAAAATGCAACAGCTATAACCGAAATAAAAAGGCAGCGGGCAATAACTATATAGCTGCAGTCTATTAAGACTGCTGGGTGGCAGTGTGTCCGAGATAAATTGATCATAGGGTGTGCATAGTGATCAAAGGGTGATCGGCACCCATCCTTCCCATTCCTGTCCCCTTTCCAGTCCGTGAGAGAGTACACCCTGGGAGCAGAGAGGGCCGATCTCTGTCATGGCACGGTGTCAGCATGGCAATAGATGCAGGATGCAGGCAGATGGGCGATGGGGCGGCATGGGGTAATGTGAGTCGCCGGGTATTCTCGAGTACCACGTTGATGTGACACCCTTCTCCAGCTGGGGTCTGGATGGGGTCCATCAGTCAGCAGTCGGGGTCATCGCGACATTGCTGTGCTTGTTAACTCGGCTGCGTCGCTTACCTCTGCCATGGTAAGCGAGATCAAGTGTTTGCACTCTCTTGGGGGCTCTCTGATGGCACATATCTTTTAATGATAACTACTTTTGGTAATACTATAGATCTATTGGATTTGAGAAAGGAGAAGTATCATATGCCAAATACAACAAAAGAGGAGACATCCCGGCAGTCTTTGCCGTGATTGACTAGATCACCCTATCCAGCAATAGACCCATGCGGAGACGCAGCTTTAGAGAGACCGTCAGGAAGGCTCTCAGGTAGACGACAGAGACGAGAGACACATACTCTGCAATAGTACATATAAGATACTCCGTACTTAGTAGATGGCAAACGTCACAGGATCGGCAGTCGAGAATGCTACCATATGCAGCTTCTCCTCATGCCACCCCGGTCTTTGTCTGCTAGTCGATAGTTCCCCTCACGTTCTCCGGTTTCTATTTAGCCTGAATAGACCATGGCTCGTTTCTACCCCATACACGGTGAGACGACAGCAAGCAAAAATATGAAGAAATTATCAGAGGCGATTGGCGACCGTCCAGAGTTCATCGACAGAGCTAAGCAGCGGAATATACCTACTCTCGGGCACGAGCGATGTATCGGGCCGTTTCTACATCGTACAAGCTCATTCGCAGGGCTTGGTTGTCTAGCTTATTGATATCATCCCGATTCTTATATCCGCGTGGCTTGACGTACGTGGAATGGCAATATTAGCATTATTCCGGGTGCGGTGGGATTGATGTGGCAGTTGTGATATGCTGGCATTTATTCGATTTCAGGAGGCATCCAGAAGTCTTTTGGTGGTTTTTTTAATAGATTCAATTCGCTTGTAAAATATAGTAGTAATTTCATAGGCTGGATATATTTCCAGTTTTTTTCTAGTATTTATCTTTCTCTTCCCTAGTCTCGCTGTGTTTTTTAATATATATTCGAATAAAAACAAAACAATTAGTTTCAATTCAATCCTAATAAATTTCAATATACGTAAGTGGTTTTATGAATCACATAGACTATATCAGTGTTCGTCGACAAACGCTACTTGGCGGATTGAATGTCTTCATCACACACAAGGCCAGACCAGGCCCGACCTCGACGGTGGTGACCGGCCTGCCACTACGAAGGCCGGGCGAGTCTACTCTATCGACGTAGATCTAAACTGCCGGGAGACCACACGGTCTGACCAGGTACGAACTTAGTTGGTAGGCCTTGCCATTTACTGCAATCACTGACGGCAAGGCGGCTCTTGATGATTGTTGACCCGGCCAGTGGCCAATGAATGGCCTGACGGTCTGGGGATGGCCATCAAACAGAAATTAAACCTGACTGGTGTTTCTGTCAAAATGCGGTGGCATAGTACTACC
Source organism: Ophiostoma australiae (assembly GCA_022392945.1). Classification (NCBI taxonomy): domain Eukaryota; kingdom Fungi; phylum Ascomycota; class Sordariomycetes; order Ophiostomatales; family Ophiostomataceae; genus Ophiostoma; species Ophiostoma australiae. The sequence goes on along the minus strand of JAKRGJ010000002.1, from coordinate 2,358,327 downwards.
ACTACTGGAGAGATTGACCTCAGCCTCAGTATAAGTAGTTACATTACTATGTCTAAAGAGTAAACGAATGAAAATGAAAAGGCGAGAAGGACAACAACAGAGAGGAGGGGGGGCGGTCGAGACAAAACCCTCTCTACTGCTCAGTGCATAAAAAAAGTACGCGCTCAGAGAGAAAGCGAGACGCCAGGCGAAGGTGTCTACTCGATAAGATTGCGATAGATGCACACGACAGATCTTTTGAGATTACGCTGGCACGTACCTGGCACGGCCCACGTCGATGCCATGTGTCGATGTACAGCGTAGATGTACAGAGCAGATGCCCTGGAGAAAGTGGGTCCAGCTCGGGCGGTGCGCTAGCAACGATGTAGTCCTATTGGCTGGTTCTCGGACCAAAAGAGCCCCAGTAATTACCTAATTAGACACAGGACGTTGCTCGGGAACCAATCCAGGACGATCCACGTGATGCGCTTCCATAAATAGAAACCGACGACCCCTGTCCTCATTACAGCTTGTCGCGCGCTTGTTGTCTCCTCCTTGCTCTTCTTCATCTCCATCTACGTATGGAATTCTCTCTCCTAGAGCTACGGTATGTGTATTACACTGACTTGACACTCATTTCATAGTGCTGGGGTTTTCCAGAAAAGTAAGAGCCCCACCTTGTAGCCGCTCCCGCTGTGTCTTCTCCTCGCCGTCCTCCTCTCGAGCTTCCTCTACCCTACTCTTCTGTACCTGTCAACAGCAGCAGTTCTCCCAGACAGCTGTCCATCAGCATGTCTGCCCCATTCTTGTTTCATAATCTCACAAAATTCGAATTTGCAGAAACCTTATTTGCCAGCAGGCCACCGCATCCAGCTGTAGCATCCTTCGCCACGCAGCCACGATGATTCTCCTGTCGCCAGTGTTCCTCAACATGTAAGTCTTGTGCTGTCTGAGAAGGAGGCAAGTAGCTGAATTCATATATTGAAACTTGTCAATGGCGGCAAGCTGTCTGCTGTACACAGACCAGACAATCGACCGACCTCGCGGCAGTCTCGTCTGCCAAGCGCTCACCGTCGTCTGATGTGTATATTGACCGATGTGCAACTGTATTGAGACCCTGACTGCCTCGTAAACTCTGTGGCTGCCATTGTGGCAAGAGTTAGTATATTTTCATGCTAGACAATTCCAGATAATACCCTTTAGAGATACAAGTAAACAAACAATTCTTACCGCACGACAGCCTCAGCAGATCGACTCCAGATAATGTACAATTCTATCAGAGTATAAAGCAACTTCTAATAAGTATCTTAACACTTTACATTAGTCAGATAGAACATTGGATTCAAATACACCCTAACCGCCCGCCCTTTTGTCTACCCGTCCAGTTTAGACGCCCGTCCTCTTCACCTCCCCGGGCGGCGCCTCTCTTGACGTCTGCGATATCCACTGTCTACAGCCTTCTGTTCATGCTCGTCATTTCTCCGTCCTACGCAGAGTCAGGGGTACCAGCCCTAGCCGCCCATTTTGATACTCCATGTATCCTCTGCGCATGCCGGCATGCAAGGTACAAGCCTCTGTATCTCCATCTTGGATGCCGTCGTCTTGACCAATATCAGACACCCGTTGGCCATCTCCTCGCCCGTCTGCATACTGTTGCAGTTTCAGATCTCTTCTCTTTATATGCTTGCATTCCATCTCTCCATCTTTGCAGTCTGTCTTTTCTTCTTGTTTCACATCAAAGCGTCCGCTGCCCTTCGTTTTGGTCTCTCGTCGTCTATCCGTCCTCCATCCCGACTCTCCTTATTGCTTCTTTTGTTCTTCCTCTGTCTTGTTTACACTCATTACTACACCCCCTCGCGCAAGATCCAAAAATACACGCGCTCTCTGGCTCGAAGTCGCTTGATTTCTGTTATTCCTCTGTTATTATTCTCTCCTCATCTACATTCGATACCTCGCGAGCCTTGCCGGCCTTGCTGAATTGCAGTTCTTCTCCCACTTTCCTAGACGCCCATTCCCCAGTCTATTTTTATTTTCCTGTACTCGTATATTGGCATCGACTCTCCTGCGCCGTCTATTTATATTTAAAGTTTTGTGTTTCTCTCTTGTTGTTTCACTCTCCGGTCCTGTCTATCATTTTCTTGTTTCCTCTTAAGAAGGCCTCATCTCTTCTTTTTTGTGTCTTTCTGGATCTCACCTGTTCTCCATATCATCATCTTTCCTTCTTGTCTCTTTTCCAGTCTTTCTTACGTTTCTTCTTTCTTTACTATATCTTCAGCTTCTCTCTTCCATTCGTCTTTCATTTGTTCTAGTCATCACTGTCTACTCGCTTTCCTCTCTTTTCCTACTCTATTCTTCTCTCACTCATCCAACTGTTACTCTCGTTTGACACGGAGTCCTTTTCTCCAAAATTCTTTACTCTCTCACTATTAGACGGCACTTTATCAGACTCACAACATCTAATCACATAATCACTCTGCTGGCAGAATACCACACGATTAGGCTTCTTTCGTTTCCTATCAACAGCAACCACAACTTCAACAGCCACCTCAGCTACGAAAATGCCCAGACTCAGCCGTACGTCAAGTGCCAGCTCGCAGTCTTATACCACTATCCCCTCCTCGCTCGACACCTCCCACAACGGCAGCATGTCCTACTACCCCACCCACAACGGCCACCACAGCCGTATGGCATCCATCTCAAGTAATGGTGCTGGCACTGGAGCTGGCGGATCAGGTGCCTACTACAACTATATCAACGATGACATGTCTTCGCCGGCTGCTCTCGGTGACGGAACCGGGAGCTCGGCCATGGCCGCTGTTGTAGCAAATCAGGTCGTCGCCAACCAGGTCGCCTACCAGCATCAGCACCAGCACCAGCATCAACATCAACACCACGACCCCTTGGCGGTCGGCATGCCTCTCGGTATGGGCCATGGCACTCCCACTGTCATGAGCAACGGCACTGCCAACGGCCGCGGCGGGCCCATCCGCACGTCCAATGCCAGCAGTGTTCTCGGCAGCGTCGGCAGCGTTGCCAGCAGCATCGGCAGCACCAACAGCAGCGGACACGCCCGCAGTTACTCGGTCCAGATGCCCGAGACTGCGCTGCCGACGCACATGCAGCACCACCACACCATCCCGCAGATGCCCCGCACGTCGTCGGGTGCATGGAGCCCGCAGGACGACGACACTCTGATTCAGGCCCGCGCCCGTGGCGAGAACTGGGCCCAGATCCAGACCCTGTTCCACGGCAAGACGCCCAATGCCTGCCGCAAGCGCCACGAGCGCCTCATGGAGCGCCGCAACGCCAACGACTTTGACACGCGCAAGATGGAGCTGATTGCGCACGAATACATGAACATGCGCCGCGAGATCTGGCAGCCGCTGGCCCTCAAGACGGGCGAGAAGTGGACCGTCGTCGAGCAAAAGTGCATGATGAGCGGGCTCAAGAACCTGCAGGGCGTTGCGCGCGCTGCCGGGAGACGGCAGCGGCTGGAGTCGGCGTATGCCGTTGTCGGCTCGTATGGCGGCGACGACCACGACCACGACAACGGCCCGGACGTCGGCATTGATGACGAGCTGGACGTGGACGTCGAGGTCGATCTGCTGGACGGCACGGGCATGAGCGCGAGCGTCGGGTCGCCGAACGGGAGCAGTCCCAACGGTGCGAGTCATGGCATTGGCGGCGGCAACCGGTCGGTGTCTGGGGGCAGCCACAGCAGCGGCGCGTCCTCGTCCATGCCGCGGCGGCACCAGCATTCCCATTCCCATTCCCACTCCCAGTCCCAGCCGCACTCATCGTACTCCTATCCACACCACCAACAACATCACCAGTCGCATCCGCACGCACAGTCGCACCACCAACACGCTCTATCGGGCAGCCCTGGTGAGGTCGGCAGCTCGCCAGGGTACGAGTACTACACGCCCGCCGGCTTCTCGCAATCCCTCCGGGCCGTCGATACCGCCCCTGCCGCGGCCATGACGAGCCCGTACGCGAGCCACCACCAGCAGCACCAGCAGCACCAGCACCACTCCCAGACGCAGTCACACCAGTCGCGCATGCCCAACGGCGACATGGGCATCGATGCGCTGCTGCTGCGTCGATAGTCGCTGCCAGACTTTGTTTACTTTGTCCCTCATTATTTGTCTTCTTTGACACCCTTTTATCTGTTTTCTTTGTCGTTTTCTCGTCTGTTCTCTTTCCTCTTCTGTTCTTCCTTTGTCTTCTCTCTTGTCTTCTTTTCATCTTCCATGTCCATCTATGTCTGCATGAGCGGTTGGCGTTTGGTTTCTGTTTGATTTATTCCAGTGAAGGCGTTGCACGATAGACCATCATATTTATGCTTTGCAATCAATGCTTAATGTCTCTTGCTTGATGCTCATCTTTAGTTCATTCTCTTATGCATTATGCTGAAAATCAAGTATTCAATACTATCGTACATGTCACCGTGATGCCCTTGATAGGACTGGCTTGCTTTGTGCCGGCGTGCCCACCAGCGGTTCCTCCTCTACGTCGTCGTCGTAAAACTCGTCGTCGTCGTCGTCGTCATCATAGGCTGGCTCGCCCATGACGCTGCGGTACACGCGAGTCCACATGCCCTTCTTCTGCAGCAGAGCAAGGACCATCAGGGCCGGCAGATGCCACACACTCGCCCAGAACAGGGCACGCGCCGAGCCCTGGTGGCCCTCGAACCGCCAAAACTTGACCGCCTCGCGCACAAGCCATAGGTTCACCGGCAGACTCGTGGCTGCAAAACTCCACGACGTCACGCCCGCTGCGCACAGGCCCATGCAGATGGGCACAAACGCAATCGAGTACCGCAGCGCGACGCGACCGTTGCGTGCCGGGTTCACCCACGCCAGCATCCGCAGACCCGCGCGCTGGTATTCGTACCGCACCGCCCACGACAGCGCCATAAAGTGCGGGAATTGCCAGGCGAACAACAGGCCTGCCAGCAGCCAGCCGCCCGCGCTCGATCCATCGGGCGCAAAGAGAAGCTCGCGGAACTCACGCGGGTTGTCGCTGCCAGAGCCGTCGGCACCGCCGGTCGTCGACCGGGCCCGGCTGTACGTGGACGCCTCGCCGGCCGCGGCCGTCCAGCCCATGAGCGGCGGGATGCCGCCGACAAGAGCGCCAACCCAGGTATTGAGCACCGACAGGCGCTTCATGGGCGTGTAGACACCGGCATACAGCGCAATGTTGGCGGCGCCCAGAAACGCGGTCGTCGGGTTGACACCCCACTCGAGCGCGGCCACGCCCACGACACCGCAGCCAATGGCAAACAGCAGCGCGGCGCGGCGGCTGATGAGGCTGCGCACCAGCGGGCGGTTGCGCGTGCGCGACATGCGCGAGTCGGTGTCGGGCTCGTACAGCATGTTGAGCGCGTTCGCTGAGGCCGAGCACAGGGCCGTGCCGGTGGTCAGGAACAGCAGCGTCAGCGGCGACAGCGAGGGCGCATCGATGAGCTCGGGCGACAGGAACGACGGCACGGGGTAGAGCGCATAGGGGGCCATGGCTGTGAGCACGACAAGCACGGTCAGGCGCGGTTTGGCAAGCGACAGCAGCGACGACGCGAGCCGGCGGACCGAGGTCTGGCTTGCGGCCATGTCTGTCAAGATCGTCGAGGCATTGGCCGGCAAGTCGGCTGGCGGAGTTGTAGAGGGGGAAGAATCAGAGGCTGTGGACGCATCGAGTTTCTCTTGTGCTTGCCGTCGGGCTCTTCGTCGTCTGTGTGGAAGGACTTCGGCCGCCGAGGGGAGGGCAGAGCCGGGGCTGAGGCCGGCGACGCGGTCGAGGATGGTGTTGGAGAGAAAGTAGCTGGGTTTTAAGCGGTCCTCGAGAGTGGGTGTGCTTGTTGGTGGTGTCGAAGATGGAGAGGACGAGGAGGTTGAGGAGGATTTCGAAGGGCTATTGCGCGAACCGGAGCTGCCGGCGGCGGCGGAGGAGGGCCGAAGGGTGGTCGAGGAGAAGGGCCGGCATTGCGGAAGAGGGGGGTGCTGGTGTATTGAAGGAGAGTGCCGTGGTGGTGTGGAAGTTTGCGAGGCTCTCGGTAGAGCGAAAGAGCTCAGTTGGCGCAGCTGGCTGAGCTGGCTGGTCTGCAGAACCCCGGTCCGCCGGCAGCAGTCGACGAGCGCATCGGCAGCGCACAGCCGGCCGCCGAGGGAGCTCCGGAGGAGTGGGAAGTGGCCCGACGGGGGCATGTTGGCTGTCTAGTGGCAGAGGCGCATATCGGGTATATACATGACAAACAGAACGACACTCAAACTAAATATACAATAGACAATCGCCGATATCAGATGTAGTGATGTTTTTTTCGATTGTAGATTAGATGGAGATGCCGTCGAAAATCCCACCTTCAATTGAGCGTGTGGGGCGGCCAATCAGGGGCGAGTTGAAGCACTGAGTGGGCCATTTGGTTAACTGGGTCGATGCGCTCGGCCGAACGCCGACAGCCGCCACTGCCAGCTGCCAGAACTGCTATCTACACTATGTGCCGGGTCGACGTGACTGGTTTGCCGACCATAGTCGTGGTATCTTCTTATCACCTGTATGCCATTCCCTGCAGGATACTGTCTTCCGGATGATGGCCGTTGCAGCGATTAAGCTATTGTAGCTGCACACCACGTTGCATCGTGTCGTCGACGACAGGCATCCTATAGACCATCACGGTGACGATGAAGATCACGAGATCATCCGAGTCTCTCCATCTAGTATATATATGTATATATGTGAGATGGGTACCTCTGTAACGTTGATGAGTAAACTCGACACTCAAGATGAGACTACTCGCTGCCGGACTGCTGGCGTGCCTCTGTCGCCGGGCAGTCTCGACGCTGTACCACGATGAGACTGATGGCAGACAGCAGCTTGTTGGCCAGCCGAGGGAAGCTGATAGCTGGATGGACCTGCTCGCAGCCGGCAAAGATGTGTTTATTGATTCCCTCTTGCTGAATATGACCGTCGACGATCTAGGTACGCCCTTGTCCCTCTCGAGCCCGTTTCACATCGTCTAACAGAACAGCCCTCCAGCTGCACCTCATGTTTGCCGGCAACATCGCGGGCGATTCGGCAGGGAACAGCTCCGGCTACAGCGGCTCGCCCGTCGGCAATATCCATGACATGTACTCGCTTTATATCTCACACCACAACGATCTGCAACGCCGCAACCTGGAGTCGGCTCGTCTGCCCGTGCCGTTTCTCCATTTCGGCGAGTGCCTTCACGGCGTCGGCTCGTTCAAGCAGAGCCTGTTCCCGCAGACACTCGGGCTCGCTGCGTCGTTTGACTCCGACTTGGTGTATCGCGTTGGTCGCACTATTGCCACAGAGGCGCGGTCGATCGGCATCCACGCGTGCTTCTCGCCCGTGCTGGACCTCGCCTGGGAGCCGCGATGGGGGCGCACGCAAGAGGGCTGGGGCGAGGACAAGATAGTCACGACACAGATGGGCGTGGCCTATGCGCGTGGCCTGTCGAAAGACGGCGCTCTGTCGGATGCGGATGCGGTGGTTCCGGTGATGAAACACTTTGCCGCACACGGCGCGCCCGAGTCCGGCCGCAACACGGCGCCGTTCATGGGCCACGGCATGCGCGAGATCATGCACGACATCATGATGCCCTTCAAGGCCGTTGTCGAGCTCGGATTTGTCCGCGGCGTAATGATGTAGGCAAACTCAACGGGACAGCTGCACGGGCGAGCAAGCACTAACAACCAGGGCATACAATGAGATTGACGGCATCCCGGCGGCCGTGCACCCGGTGCTGTACGACAAACTCAAGGAGTGGGGCTTTGATGGCTTTGTGATTGCCGACGACACGGCCGTGCGCGAGCTGAACACCGTGCACCGTGTCGCCACGTCCGCACAGGATGCCGTTGGGCAGTGGCTCAACGCCGGCGGCATGATCCAGTTCTACGACTACCCCCTCGAGGTGTTTGTGGAAGCCACGCAGCGCCTCGTTGAGAGCGGCACAGTCGCACTGTCCACGCTGCAGGAGCATGTGCGCAAGCTGCTGCGCGTCAAATGGGACTTGGGACTCTTCCACCGGCCGTATATTGCGACGGCCACAGACCCCGGCCGGCTTGTCACGAGCCACAGGCCGCTCGTTCTCGAGGCTGCGCAAAAGAGCATCGTGCTGCTGAAGAACGACAACAGCACCCTGCCCCTCTCTTTACCTGTCGCAAAGAAGATTGCCCTGGTGGGCCCGTTTGCTGATACGCTCAACTACGGCGACTACTCGGGCACCTGGGGCCAGATCCCTGCTCACGAGGCAGTCACTCTGAGACAGGCGCTGTCCGAGTATATCGGCAGTGATCGCATCGCCACCGACTGGGGCGCCGACAGCTGGGAGTATACAAGCCAGAACGTGGTTCCGCCCTACTATATGTCCACGCCTGATGGTGCCGTCGGCGGACTGCGGGCGACCTACTTTGCATCGACCGACTTTACGGCTGCAGACGCGGAGCCGGAGCCGGTCGTGGTTCCTTTGCAAGTGCCAGCCCTTGATTGGGGCATCTTCCCACCGGCTGGTCTCCCGTCTACCGATTTCAGTGCCGTCTGGGAGGGCTTTCTCACATCCCCCGCCGACAGTGACACAGACATTCGCGGCTGCATCGGCGTCGCTGTCGGGCCCTTTTCGTCTGCTAGGCTGTTTATAGATGACGTCTTGGTTGTCGAGTCGGGCGATCTGTCACGCTCTTCGACTATACGCAGCAACATCTTGCCCTGGTCAATGACCCATACACAGGCCACGGGCAACATTACAAAGCCCCCCGGCTCGTGCCCGTTTACATTCGCACCAAACACGACGTATCGAGTCCGTATCGAGCTGCAGGCGTACGGTGGGCGCGTCGCCGTCGCCGAAAATGAGAACGCACTCAAGTCGCAGCTCCTCTTCTTCTGGAATCTAGTCGACACCCAGCAAGGACAGGCCACGATCGACACGTCTGCTGCCGACCTGGTGGTGCTGGCAGTGGGTGCTGCGTGGAACAGCGACGGCGAGAACGGCGATCGATACAGTCTCGGCCTGGCCCCGAGCCAAGAGCAGCTTGTCGACGCGGTCCTGTCGCAGTCGACGCCGGTTGTGCTCGTCCTCTTCGGTGGCCGTCCGTTTGCCATTCCTCAACACTACAGTCGCGCCGCTGCCGTTGTGTCTGCGTTCTTCCCGGGTCCTGCAGGTGGCCAGGCTATTGCCGACGTGCTTGTCGGACACGTCGACCCGGGCGGCTCCCGTCTGCCGCGCACCGTGCCACACTCCATCGGCGAGCTGCCGGCCCGCTACGACTACAAGCCATCTGCGCGCTCGGCACAGTACATAGATGCGACTCGCGACATGAGCCGGCCGAGTTACCCTTTTGGACATGGCCTTTCGTATACGTCGTCTGTCGTTTCTGGTTTTGGTTCTGCCTCTACGTCCTTCTCGTCCAGCGAGACGATTACATTCACTGCCAGCATTGTAAACACGGGCGGCAGGGCTGGCAGCTACACTCTTCAGGTCTATCTGCTCGGGCGGGTGTCGACGGTCACACAGCCGGTCCGCCAGCTGGTGGCATTCAAGCGAGTCGACCTGCAGCCGGGCGCGTCTGCCGTGGTGTCGATGCCCGTGGACGTCGACCGCTACCTGCACATCCTCGACCGAAAAAACACGCCGGTGCTCGAGAAAGGCGAGTATACGTTTGCTCTGCGCGAGAATGGCGGCGACACTGCCGCCGAGCACGGGCGCGTAGTGATGCGTTGTGTGTGATCATCTGTCATTTTCATTTCGTACTTATTTTTATGTTTGTAGTGCCACATGGACAATACGTTTTGTTTTGATTTAGAACCCCAATGAAAACCCCAGAGATGTCAGCCCAGCAAACAAAGAAACATATACTATATATTATCGCATCGGTCTCGTTTCGTTTAAAATAGATTTGTAGCTTCTGGATTCAGCTCCAGACACTTAATCAATTGGTTCTCTTTTCTCTTTCTTCTTTCAAGTTTCTTTTTCTTTTCTTTGAATCAACCTTCGATCATTTTGGCCACCTATAGCATCCCTTTGAGCATGCCGTTCTCTACACCCTCGTCATTTACTTCCAACGGCTTCGTTGGCTGCATCAATGGCTAGTTGCTACCGTTTCCGGACCGCACAGCCTTTACCCACCTCTCTCACCCTCATCCTCCAATTCTCTTTGACGGCATCTTTGTTGACCCTTCAAAGATATTTCAAAGAATAATGAAAGAATGCTTTCAGCACACCACTGTTGCATCCATCAGGCAGTTTCCGAATGGATGTCATCGTTTCTGTTTCTTCCCGCTGCTTTCTTTAATATTTCTTTAATATCACGTCGTCTCGCTTGTTTTGTTTCTGTCATCTCTCTCTCATCCCGTTATCATCTTGGCTTCGTGTAATCTATCAACTATTGGTCACTGTATCATCACTTTCAACTTTTTTCCACGAAGTTGGCGCCATTTCCATATATCTTGAGCTTTGAGACCTCATCTCGTTGGCCTACATTCATTCTTTGCTTCATTCACTCTTTTTTTTTAAGATCCTCTTCTTCCATTTTCTACTCGATCTGTCCCTTATTCTATCACTTTCTTTGCCGTCTTTCCCCCTTTTGTTCTTTGATCTATTTTTCGTGTGCTCGGTTTTTGTTTGTCGTTGATTTTGTGTCTCACGTCCTCTCTGCCTCTGCCGTCGTCGTCCCCACCTCTAAACATGGCGAATCCTCCTCCGGACAGCAACGGCCTTCCAACCGCTCCAGGTGACGGCGGTGCTGCGCCAGGCGGTGACAACAATGCTCCCTCTGCCGGCAATGTCGTGAACGGCATCGACCTGGACCAGGCAGCAAAAGACGTGATCATGGCAACAGCACTGGCTATGTACGGCGATTTTGCCAAAACTGCCTTCTACTTGCCCGCGACAGCTCCAGCGCCGCAGCAAGGCGGTGCTGCCCCAGCTGCTGCTCCAGTTGCTGTCCCGGCTGCTGCCCCGGATGCTGTCCCGGCTACTGCTCCGGCTAGTAGCGATGGCGCTCCTGCTGCCGCTCCTGCTGCCAGCTTACTTCCTGATTTTTCAAAACTACCACCCCATGTTGTCGAAGCCGCCCGGGCGGGTGCTGTCAACGCTGCCCTGAGAGCGTACGGCCTTGGCACAACTATCGGAGACCAATTGGGCACGACTAGAGGCCCCGATGGCTACGATCCCAGCGGCATCTATGCTGATAGTGGAGGGATGGTAGCAAAAATGTATAACCATCGTCGCCGCCCCAACGCCGCCCACGAGGTTCTTTACGGTGAGCTTTTGCGGTCTGCAGCCAACGACCCCATCGACCTTTGGGCTTTGACTGTCCAGAAAGCCCAGGACAAGGGCGAGTTCACTGAACTCGAGCTCATGGAGGCCCGCGAACTTCGCGTTTCGACACGCTGGCATCGCGAACCGGCCATCAGGGCCATGGCCGACATCAACAAGCGGTGGATTGACGACACCATCGACAATCCTGCACAGCCTACAGAAGGCAGACAAGTTGCGGCGCTCAACAATGTGGCAACAAAGAGCGGAGCCGCTGCTGCGGCTGCGGCCCCCGGAGTCGCGTTCCCATCCCACTACCAGCTGCCATCTGCTGGCCCGGCGTTTGACCCCCCAATCCGTCCAATTGGAGAGTTCCTGGATGAGCTGCGTCTTGACATGGTGGCACCGATGCGGCCCGTGTCCACGCCCATCCGCGGCATCACGAATCCGGGTGCCCTGTGCTACCGCAACTCCATCCTAACGTCCCTGCTAAGCACGGACCGGTTCCTGAGCTTCTTGCATACGCACGCGCGCCGCTCGGTCACGCTCATGGAAAATGACGAGGTGGCACACCACATCCTGTCGCGGCTCTACCACCTGGCACAGGCCTACTGGAGCCGCACCGGCGTGCACCCCATGTCAGTCGACGGCACTGATACATACCAGAAGCTGGTCACCCTGTTCTGGCGGTCGTGCAAGTACAATTTGGACGGCTCCGAAAGCACGGAAGACATCCCCTTTTCCGAGATTGCCGTCAAGAAGCAGCTGCCAGATGTTGGAAACGACCCGTGGCAGTGCTCGAGCTGGCTGAAGGTCTGTAGCAATGGTTTTGGTGGCGGTGCCGGTGCCCCAAACAGCCAGCAGCAGGACGCGGCGGAATTCATGGACTGGCTGGTGGAGTTCTCGGCGACGCAGCTGCACGTCACGCCCGAGCGGTATGCCGCGGCGCGGAGCAGCGACTACTTTGAGTGCATGTTCCGCACCTACGTGACGTCTCGCTTTATCTGTGGGTCGTGCATGCGTCCTGTGCGGCTGCGCAGCGCCAAGGTCGACCGCGAGTCGTCCATCAAGATCAGCGTGGGTGCGCTGCTGCCCGGAGAGACTGCCAAGGCCGGGCGCCGTGTCAAACGTCTGCAGGACTACCTGAACCAGTACTTCAACGAGCAGCTGGACGGCGCGACGTGCCAGCGCTGCAAGAAGCAGTCGACCGAAGACAACCCCATGCGCCGCGTGCGGCGCATGCAGACGACGCCCGAGATTCTCAACATCCACCTCATGCGCACCGAGTACGCAGCAGACAGTAGCGAGGTTAAGAACCCCTCTGTCGTCGATGCGCCCGAGTTCCTGGATGTCACCAAGTGGCTGGAGCCGCACACGTACGTGCCCGGCTCGCAGGTGTTCTACCGCCTCACGGCCGTTGTGGGCCACACGGGCAGCAGCTCGCACTGCGGCCACTACGTCAGCCACGTGCGCTCCGATAAGGGCTGCCCGTCGTCGACGGCGGCCAGGCACTCGTACGACGACGTGCGGCGCGTCATGCTCGAGACGCGCAACGCGCATTCCGAGCTGCGCGACGAGTACGAGAAGATCCGCGACGACGTCTCCCAGCACAAGCGCATGCACAAGCCGCTGTCCGTTAGTACCATCTCGAAGCGGCTGCGGGAGGCCGAGTCCAAAATCAACCAGTGGGCGCGCATCAGCGACGAGGACGTCCAGGCCGAGATCCCGCTGGCGCGCATTCTGAACACGACACCCGACGAGCTGTTCACCCACAAAGCGGACGGCTGGTACGACCCCGTCGTGCTCATCTACGAGAAGTGGGTGGAGAAGTTTGTCACGGACAAGAAGACGGGCAAGCGCGTCTACCGCGTGCCGATGAATCTGCCGGGCATAACGCAGAACCATTTGCACCTGGCTAGCCTGTCGCGCACGGCCGCACGGGACGCGCAGGTCCTGGCTACCGGCATTGCGGACATCATGGTGCCGGAGCAGTGGCCGCCGTCGCACATCACGGCGCCTCTGCCGGAGATCTACCGGGTTGGTCGTGGCGACTACGGTATTGATGCCAACGACCTGGGAATTGTGGATCTGGGTGATGACGATGATGATGATAATGATGATGGTGATGGTGATGGTGATGGTGATGGTGATGGTGATGGTGATGGTGATGGTGGTGGTGGGAATGGAGGCGGAGGCGGGGGAAATGGAGGCGGAGGCGGGGGAAATGGAGGCGGAGGCGGAGGTGATAATGGAGGTGGCCACACTGGTGGAGGTGCCGGAAATGGAGGCTTTGGTAGAAAAAGAGGTCCTGATGACAACGGGGGTGGCGGTGGTCCGCCCGCGAAGAAGCAGAAGCAAACCAAGAGCCGCAACAGCGCGATCCGTCACATGGAGCAGTTCTTTGAATGGGGTGCCTATGATGCCGAGCTGGCAGAGAAGGCGGAAGCAGCCGAGAAGAAGAAGGTGGAACAGATGAAACAGGACAAAAAGGACAAGAAGACACAGGCACTGCAGACGCAAAAGGACGTCCAGGCCCAGATCCATGCGCAAGCAGCCACTCACGGTGTCCTCCAGGCCGTTGCTACTGTCCAGGCTGCCGGCGGCAAGCCTACTGCTATGGCTGCTGCTGCGAGTGGTGGTGGTGGTGGCGGTGGCGGCGGCAATGCTGTCCCACTGGACGGTGCCAATGGCAGCAATGCCGTCCCACCAGGAGACGGCGCAAAAGACGGAAATGCCGTCCCACCGGGAGACGGTGCAAACAACGGAAATGCCATCCCACAGGGAGATGGTGTCGGCGACGGCATTGCCAACGACGGCGGAGGCGGCAATGCACAGGTCATCTTCAGTGCCAACAACACCCCCGGCTCGTCTGCCCTCCAGACCCGGAAGCAACAGCTGATGATGACCAGGCACATGAACCACCTGAGATTCTCGCGGCACCCGTCCTCTGCCGCCGCCATGCAAAAGTCGGTTTTAAAGCCGTAGCGCCTCAGCGGCTCGGGCAATGGCGGTCTCGCAAACAAGGTGGTCAAGACGCGGCTGGTCGCGCAAGCCCACGCCCAGGCTCAAACTCGGCAAGCTCGGGCAAAAGCCCAAGCACAGCAGTCCAAGAGTGGCTTGACAAACATTTTACAGGGCCTATTGGGGAAGCAGTACTTCCTGTTTTTTTGTGCTTTTTTTGTATATTTTGTGTATATTGTTTTGTGATTCCGTGATTCAACCATTTGTTTTGGTACACTCGTCTTCTGTTTTGTTTTCTTGTTATTTACAATCGATTTTCTTGTATTCTGTCCTTAGTTGAGGACTACCTTGATATTATAGTATTATTTGAGTCTGGATTATAAATATAACTCGTGTTGACTGTTTTTCTTCCATTGAATTTACTACTGATATAATCAAATTCGAGAGTTGCTCGGGATCGACTACAATATTATTCTGAGTTGATTCGGAATAACACCCCTTCGATACGCATGTAACAGTTTTCTATTCTATTGCCAGGCTCTTAATGTGGTGATATCCTTCGTGGGATGCCACCAAGTGTCAACTTGCCTTCGGGACCAACATGCGCCGTCGTCTGCCACCGCGTACAATATATTGAACAACACGGCTGTTTATTGCCCAGCCTCGGGAAACGAAAGCGTCAATCCGCATGCGACCCTGGATGGCTGGCTTGCTGAATACAATACCCAATTACCAGACACAAGGCCAGGCAAATGCAAACCACTACGCGAGAGACGGACAAAGGACCGCGACTCAAAGGGTCCAGCACTACCGCGACAAGACAAAGACTCGCCGTGCCGCGGCCGCCTCAACTTTCTTTTTTTTGCGTACTTGCAGATATTGCGTCCTTTTGAGCCGGAGGACGCCCGACGGCAATCTCAAAGTGAACCAGAATCGGAATCAATTTTAGACAGTGTAGTCGCATTATGCAGTGGGCAGTCAGCCGTCGAATGCACTCCAGACCACGCAGGTACACACACTCAAATAAATACACAAATAGACACACACTACAGATGACTGCATCGCATGCCAAGCATGGGGGCGAGGGCCAGACGAACCGTTGAAAAGATATGACAGGAGGCTGCATCGGTCACTTCCATGCCCTGTAGATGTCTATGCGCCATGTCTGTCGGGTCCCAAAGGCATTAGAGCAAAACCTGGAAGCATGGCTGCTACTGAGTGACGACTAGTGATAGCTAGCAATGTCTGACTCCATGTCTCACTTCGGATCTCGACTCAAAACAATTTCTACTCTACTCAGGCCTGACTGGACCTGTTTCCGCCGGGCTGTATTGGTTCTTCTCGCTAGTCTTCCAGGATTTTCTCTATATTGGGTAGTGTACTGAAGCTGGAATGAACACGTCTTTGTCGTCATCAAGAACACGTTTTTCAAATGTTTGATTAGTCTGCCGACTTGGTGGGACGGACTGTCCACTCTTTTGATACTGGAGATGCTGACAATCCCAAGGATACCGAAACGGATTCATTGAGGACCAGACAACTGCTAGCCAACCCGTAATCTGTGCAGAAAGAAAGCATGTTCTCAAGCAGCAAGCAACACACTGCACGGTATAGCATCATGGGTCTCTGTTAGGATATTAACACGGCCGACGTGGACAGCCGACAGCCTCGGGAACTTGCCGGTGTGCCGTCTTTTTGATGTCTACAGTCTGCATTGGTGTGTAGTTTGCAGAATGCAGTTGGCAGACTGCGGCCAGCTTTCCCAATCAAGAGCAATATTGTCCAATTTCGGACAGAACGGCAGAGGCCACGGCAGACTGGGAACAAAGACGGCGAGCTGAAAGAGTGAGTGTAAGCCGAAAAGCGACAAGAGCGACAATAGCCAGCCCGACAAAGTGCAAAAGTACAGACGAGATGGGAAGAAAATACGGTGAGAAGTACGCATAGAGTATTGATGCAATGCACTGTGACGAGGTGAAATATTGGCAAAGCGGGAGAAGGAAGAATTGAGAATAAAACAAAAATAAATGAAACCAAAAATATAGAGATGAAAACCAAAGACAACGTCTGTCGTTTGTGCGAGTCTTGGCACTGGGGTAGCTGTGACTGATTAATTCGATAAAGACAGCAGCTGTCAGTCTTGTGGCTGATATTGATAACTGTCATCAATGTTGTCCACATTCTGTCGGCCCGTCTGTCGATATCACAGCTGACCTCTTTAAGAGTCCGAACTGCCACAATAACAAGAACATCCCGGCACATATGCAGTACGCTCGAACACGTAGTATTTGCTGCCAGACGAGTCTATTCCGAATACGTAGTAGACGATGAGTGAGCTCATGTTCGTCACATCCCGTCTTACGCTTGAGGTCTCATCACCCTGAGCCCCTGCATGGGCACGGGCAATCCATGCGAGTATGCCTCTCGTTCTCAGCCTCGAGCAGGGACTGTCCGTCTGGCTATCTGATGTCTAGAAAGAGTAATAACGCGGGTCAATCCGGTGGTCTGGGCTGTGAAGGTTTTAATGTTATCTTTAATATCTCTCTTTTGTATTATCTTTTTTTTGTTCTCCGTTTGCTTTTGCTTTTCTAATGACACCTGTTTTGTTCCTGTTCTTTGCCGACATCTCCCATGTCTCTGCTCGACCCAGCCTGGTCTTATTACGACTCATACGCGCGAGTCTTTGTAATCTGATGTTTCTCAGTTGCTTTGTTTCTGTTTATTTCGTGGAGTCTCTCGTCTCTCTCATCTCGTTTTATTCTCCTTTCTATGCCCATCAAATACGCACGTTCGGCCTTTTCACGGGTTTAGCTAGTATTTCTACTCGCATCGACAAGTGGAATTCAAGCCACCACGGATCTGTGAACAGTAAAAGAAAGAGAGAGAAATAGGAAAAAAAGAAACCAGTCTGAGCTCGTATTCATGCAGCTGGGTGGAGATTAACAACACTCACTTCTGTACGGCGTACATAGAACACTATGCTCAGCAAGGCTACTCCGAGCAAGACAGCATGCACTGCGACGCACTTGCACTCAGCTTTCGTATTAGCGTCTGTATGTGCCTACATAGTAGAGGTATTCTCGTCGCATCCTTGAGTCTTTGTGCATAGTAGCCCTCCATGATATTTTTTTTCACAATATCTCTCAAGAGTCTTTACTTTTTCGACTATTTCTTTTTTTCTTTCTAATTTTACTCTTCTCTATCCAAGATCGATCGATGAGAAGCCCAGCAACGCTCTCGGGATTAACGTGATTCTTTCCGCTGATGCTCTCTGCCGTCGACACGCTGCAAGGACAAGGAGCGGTGGTCATTAAGTACTCATATCCCTTTTCCTACAGGCCTGTGGTGGTCGGACACAGCACGCTGACAGCTGTGGCGTTGTCAGTTGTCGGTGTCAGTTGTCGCTGTATCTCCCCATCAGAGACAGCTGGTCTTGCCGAGCTCCGTCTTCATCTTGGCCCGCCTCAGCCATGATGGTTTCTCCTTTCTGAAAAGTCCACGGCAGAGTCTTGGCCATGCGAAACCTTGTTTCTCTGCGCAGACATCATGTCTGACTTGCGACTGACATTTGATTGATTTAACAGAAAAAGTAGTTTAATCAAATAAAGGCGGCTTGGTCCAACGGCAACGGCACTCGAGCTGTTGGCAATATTCATGGGTGTTCTGCAGAAAGTCGGAGATCAAGTGGCAGCCAAGATTGGTATTTAGAAGGAAAAACAGATTGAAGAAAACAAGTAACGACTGAACAGATTGCCACTGTCAATGCGACATCGTGACACTTATCGCCATCAACTTCACCCACAACCCCTGCGAGCTGCAACACACTGATAGCTGACCTCTACATATGTACTAACTTGTATAGGCATTCAGGATCCCATCCACCGTGCCGTGCCCCCATCTGCTCTGACTTGTAAGCTTAATCTTTAACTTTTTCTATTTATATTCTTATTTGTCCTTTTCCTTGCCTCCACTGTTCCTCTTCTTCCGGGCTTCCTCTGTATCCGTACTCTCTACATCTACTTGTATCCGATCAGCTCCTCACTCTCGACTCTTGACTCTTCGCGTGCTCTGGCTGCTCTCTTCTCATTTCCACTCACCATGCCTCACTGTACACCCTCCCCTTCTCACCCGATCAACGCCAGGAACAACAGACTATCGATTGGCCACCTCTACTCTCTACATAGGAGAAAATGTACAAGTACACACACAAGTACTCTGCATGGGACGATCCACTCTGTACCTGACCATCGTGTTAGTCTCTGCCTTTTCGGGCAGCTGAGAAGGACGGACGAAATTAAACAAGCTGGAGGATTTCTTTGGATTAATCTGCGATTCGTCTCGCGAAGAAAGACAGCACAAGAGATAGCCACATACATAGTACACACGTTTTATCTGTGTGGTCTTTGATTGTTTGTTTATGTTCATAGCGAATATGAACATACAAGATGTTGTTGTCCTGGTGGTGAATATTTTTTACTTCTATTGACCTTTTATTTTCTCACTATTCTCTCTTCATTATCTTTGT
Source organism: Ophiostoma australiae (assembly GCA_022392945.1). Classification (NCBI taxonomy): domain Eukaryota; kingdom Fungi; phylum Ascomycota; class Sordariomycetes; order Ophiostomatales; family Ophiostomataceae; genus Ophiostoma; species Ophiostoma australiae. Next base: position 2,339,596 of record JAKRGJ010000002.1, on the reverse strand, counting down.
CCTTTCAGCTGTCTCATCCCCACAACATGTAGCTTTGCTACTCCTGCTTCTGCATGCGCCTCGTATGGACTCGACTCCCAAGCTGGTGGCGTAGCTGGGAATAAGAGGCGTCTGCATGCGCTGTGTATTCGATTGTATATTCGGTGGATTTAATTACATTTAGCATAAGCTGTAGCTGGGCCTGCTATGTACAAGTGTACTTTCTCATTGCATATCCGCCTCCGTTTGATTTTCTCCTCTGTTTACTGCGCTATGGCGCTGCCAGAACTTGTGTCCAATAATGTCAGTACTTTTAGAAGATGAAAGAAACACAAGAAAGAAACAAAACAAATAATCGAGTGCATTAAAATATCAAGAATATCAAAGAAAAGAACAACGCCCAAAGAAAACAAACACTCAAATAACACCCGAATCAATAACACCCTGGCCACCACGTCAGAAGCATTCAGCCCATGTCCTGGCTCCATATTGCTCCCGAAAGCCTGTCGTGTCGTGTCGTCGTCGTCGTCTGTAGTATCGCTCGGTAGTGATTATCTTCTCCTTCTTATTTCATCCCTCTTCGTCTTCGTTTCTCTGTAGATGGCTTTGGTTTCCTTTTCTCTTCATCCTTCTTCTCGACCTCACCTCAACCTCCTCTCCTCTCCCCTTTCTCTGCATCTCGCTCCTGAATCGATTCGGGCAAGCCAGCTCAGTCTCACCTAACTTCTTTTCTTTTCTCTGCTTTCTTTTCTTTTTTTTTGCTTCCTGTTTTCCTTCTTTATTTTCATTGTCAGTCTCTTGTCGCTCGCTACCTCGTTATCCCGCTCACCTTGACCCACCTCGATCATATCTCAACATATTATTTCTCTACTTCTCATTTAATCTTAATACTTTAATACTCTAATCCTATTTATACACTCTCGTGCCGCCCCGATCGACATTGACGTCGTGTCCAACGTCACTCGTCTCTTCAACTCATCAACTCGGCATCTTCTCTCAACGTCGACTGATATCGACGGTTGATTCCCAACGTCGACAACATGGTGAAGCTACTTCATGCCGCACTGGCACTGCTGCTGCCCTTGTGCAATGGCCTGGCCGACACCGACACAATCACCTGGGGTGGCGACAACTCCAGAGCCGGCTACCAGACGTGAGTCTCTATATTTTATATACATGCATATTTACTTTTCATCAGAATGCTAACCCTCCAGAAATCACAATATGGACCCCTCCGTCGTCAACAGTGACGACTTTAGCCAGATCTTCAAAACCGCCCTCCCCGGCAACTACAACGGCAACGCTGAGCAGATCTTCTCCCAGCCTCTGGTCTACACCCCGGCCAGCGGCACAAAGCAGTACGTCTACTTTGCGACCACCCAGAACAACGTCTACAAGCTGGATGCCGCTACTGGTGTCATTGTTGCCTCCCGCAACCTCGCTATCCCCTTCTTGACCGCCGATCTCGACGGTTGTGTCGATATCAACCCGCTCATCGGTGTCACGTCTACCGGTGTCATTGACCCGGACACCGAGACCATCTACTACACCGTCAAGACCTACGCCAACCAGGCCGGCGGCACTGTCGCCCAGGGCAAGCCCAATGGCCGCTACTACCTGCACGCCATCAGCGTCGACGACCTCACCGAGCGCCCCAACTTCCCCGTCAACCTCGAGGGCATCTCAGCGCGCAACAACCCGTCGCGCTGGTTCAACGGCGGCATCCACCACCAGCGCCCGGCTCTGCTGCACTCAGGCCAGTTCATCTACGCCGGCTTCGCCTCCCACTGTGTCCAGTACAACTTCACCGGCTGGCTCATGGGTTTCGACAAAACTACTGGTGCCGTCGTCGAGCGCTATGCCACAGAGGGTGCCGGCGTGCCCAACACCACCCCCGGCGGTGGTATCTGGATGTCCGGTGGCGGCCTCGCGTCCGACGACCAGGGCTCACTCTTTTTCGCTACTGGCAACGGCTACGCCTCGCAGCTCAGCACTGTGCCCGTCGAGGGCCGCAACCCGCCCACCTCGCTCGAGGAGGCGGCCGTGCACATGAGTATCAATGCCGACGGTTCGGTGACCATTGTCGATTTCTTCATGCCGCAGGAGAAACAGGCCCTCGACGGCGCCGACAAGGATCTGGGCACCTCGCCTCTCGAGATCCTGCCCAGCGAGTTCTCCTGCGGCAGCGTCACCCGCATGGGCATCGTTACCGGCAAGAGTGGCAAGACCTACTGGCTCAACCTCGACGACCTCGGCGGCTACCGCACCGGCGCCAACAGCGGCGACAATGTCATCCAGGTCTACCAGAACGAGAACTCGGTCTATGCCGGCGCCGGTGTCTACCCCCTCGAGGGCGGCTACATCTACATCAACGTCATCCAGTACCCCACCCACATCTTCAAGTTCTCCTGCAACAACGGCGTGCCCTCCTTCACAAAGGTTGCCGACACCGCCGAGACAAATTCCTACACCCTCGGTGTGAGCCACGGCACTGTGACATCGCTCAACGGCCAGGAGGGCACCGGCCTGCTGTGGACTACCGATGTCCAGGGCAGCAATCTACGCATCTACGATGCCGTCCCGGCTGCCGGAACCCTGACGCTGCTGCGCTCCTTCTCCGTGCCCGGCACCACCAAGTTTACGCGCGCCGTCTTTGGCGACGGCCGCATGTACATGGGCACCACGCTCGGCTACGTCTACGGCTTCGGCGGCCCCACGACCAACCCGCTCAACTGCTCGTCGCCCATCAACTTTGGCAGCCTTGATATCCTGGACAGCTCCACCACCACCACCGTCACCTGCAAGGCTGTGACTGCCACCACCGTCAACTCGCTCTCCCTCAGCGATCCCGACTTCAACGTGTCTACCACCGCCGTGTTCCCCAAGGCCCTGGCCATCGGCGCGGCGTTTTCCTTCTCGGCAACGTTCAAGCCCTCCACGGTCGGCCTGCTGACCGGCTCCGTGTCCATTGCCACCACCAACGGCGCCACCGGCTTCACCTCCAAGACGTCTGTCCTCCTCGAGGGTACCGGCACCAGTGCCGGCGCTCTGCTGGCCGTCTCCGCCTCGGTGCTCACCTTCAACGACGTCATCATCGGCCAGAACGACACCGGCGCCAGCCAGCCGACCGTCTTTAGCAACCAGGGCAACGCGACCCTGGACATCACTGCCATCCTGTTCTCCGAGTCGGCCAGCGGGCCCTGGACAGCCGGTACCAACTCCAGCACGGGCTATGCCTACGACGCCTTTTTGCTCGCGGGCGTCCCTGCCACGATCAACCCCAATGCCGGCAAGTCGGTGACCGTCTACTTCAATCCTACGACGGGCGGCAACTACACCATGTTCACAAAGGTCGTGTCTACGGGCGGCAACCAGACCTTTGAGGTCACTGGCAACGGCGGTCCTGCGTCGACTTGTCTCGTCGAGTTCCAGACCCCCGACGCGACCGGCTGGGTCACGTACCAGAAAAACGTCAACTTTACCTTTGGCAGCGTCACCGAGAACACCGCCCGCTACCTCAAGATGCGCATCACCAACAACGGCACGTCCGACGCCGTGCCGCTGTCCATTACCGTGTCCAAGCCGCCCTTTGGTGTTACGGGCATCGTCCAGGCCAACAACAACGTCGATCTGGCCGAGGGCACCATCCTCAAGGCCGGCGAGAGCGCCACCGCGACACTGTACTGTGCCGTCCCCAAAGAGCAGTGGAACACAGACACCTACTACGGTCAGGCCAACTGGACCCTCAACACCAACGACCCCCTCTTCGACAAGCAGTACATGCAGTTCTCGTGCGAGGCCGTGTCGGAGCAGGCACCCCCGCTCCAGGCCAGCGGCCAGGGCACCTACCGCTACGTCGGCTGCTTCAAGGAGAACAACCCGGGCCGCCAGCTCACCAACCAGCTCTACAGCAACGCCAACAACACCGCCGCCATGTGTATCGCGGCCTGCGCTGCCGGCGGCTACAAGTACTGCGGCACCCAGTACAACGTCGAGTGCTGGGGCGGCAACACCATCCCCGTGCTGCAGGTCACCGAGTCCGACTGCAACTATCCCTGCTCCGGCGACATCAACCAGATCTGTGGCGGCAACGGCGTCGGTGCCGACGAGGGCGGCTCGTTCATGTCCTTGTTCGCCACAGCGGGTGCCAGCACCGGCGGTGGCACTGATACCGGCGGTGGTACGGACCCCTCTACGTCGGGCCCCGTCGTGAACCCCGGCGTCTACGGCTACAACAGCCTCGGCTGCTACCACGAGCCCGCCACCGGCCGCGCGCTCTCGTTCCAGCTCACTGCCAACCAGACCGTCGCTGCCTGCATTGCGGCCGCGGCCGCCAACAACTATGTCTTTGCCGGTATCGAGTACGGCGGCGAGTGCTGGGCTGGCAACACCCTGAGCTCGGGCGCGACCGTCCAGACGCTTTCGACGTGCTCCATGCCCTGCAACGGCAACGCTAGCGAATACTGCGGCGGCCCCGTCCTTCTCAACATGTACGGGCTCAACGGCACGGCCACTCTGCCGACGACGTCGACGGGCACGGCCGGAACTTCGGGCACGGCCACCGCGCCCGTGGTCACGGGCGGTCCGTATGTCAACCCCGGCACCAACGGCTACTCGTTTGTTGGATGCTACAATGAGCCCGCAACCGGCCGCGCCTTTACCAACCAGCTTTCTGTGACGACGCAGACCGTGGCCAACTGTATCGCCGCCGCCAAGGCCGCTGGCTACAACTACGCGGGTGTCGAGTACGGCGGTGAGTGCTGGGCTGGCCAGTCGATCAATGCCGCCTCGTCGCAGGCGGCCACGACAGCCTGCTCTATGACGTGCAACGGCAACACTACCGAGTACTGCGGAGGCAGTCTGCTGCTGGATGTGTACCAGTTCAACTCGTCCTCCGCTGGTTCTGGCACCAATGCCAACCCAGTCAATACCACCGGCACCGGCACCGGGACTACCACTGCTACCAGCACACCTACTATCGTGGGCGGTCCCTATGTCAACCCTGGCGTGAGCGGCTACAACTTTGTCGGCTGCTACAACGAGCCGAGCACGGCACGCGCCTTCACCAACCAGCTCAGTGTCACGTCGCAGACCGTCGCCAACTGCATCACTGCAGCCAAGGCGGCCGGATACTCGTTTGCGGGTGTCGAGTACGGCGGCGAATGTTGGGCCGGCAATGCAATCAACTCGCTGTCCACCAAGGCGGCGACGTCTGCGTGCAGCATGACGTGCAACGGCAACACGACCGAGTATTGTGGAGGAAGCTTGCTGCTGGACGTCTACCAGTTCAATGCCTCGTCGGCCGCCACCACTGCGCCCACTGCGGGGGCGGCGACTGCGGGCACCACCAACGCCAACACTACTGCCGCCACAACTATTTCTGGCGCCACCACTACGGCAGCGGCTGTGACTGTCCACACCGCAAAGCCCACTGTCGCTGCCGTGTGGACCTACCTGGGCTGCTACACCGAGGGTACCAGCGCGCGCGCCCTCGCCGGCATCGCGCAGACCAACAACGACATGACCTACGAGATCTGCGCCGCCTACTGCTCTGACTATGCCTACTTTGGTGTCGAGTACGGTGACCAGTGCTACTGCGGCAACTACTTTGCCACCGGTGCCGCGCTCACCGACGAGTCGCAGTGCTCCACATACTGCGCCGGCGACGCCTCCGAGATCTGCGGCAACGGCAACCGCCTCAATGTCTACCAGCAGACCGGCAAGCAGACCGGCCTCCCGTCGGCCAAGTCCCAGATCGGCAACTATGGCTACCTCGGCTGCTACTCGGAGGGCACCAATGTGCGCGCTCTGGGCGGTGCGTCGACGGCCATTGCCAACATGACCCAGGAGTACTGCGCGAGCTACTGCGCGGCCAACGGCAACACGACCATGTTTGGTGTGGAGTACGGAACGCAGTGCTACTGCGGCAGTGCGCTGGGCCTGGGCAGCACGAACCAGACGGCGGCCACCTGCACGATGGCGTGCGGCGGCAACGCCTTTGAGCTCTGTGGTGGCGGCAACCTGCTGAACGTGTGGACGTACAACGGCGCCGGTGCGGCGACTACAGCCACCACTGCTGCTACCAAGGCGACGACCACTGCTGCCACGACCACTGCTGCCACAACTACTGCCACCACGGCCACTACTGCGGCGACGGCCACCACGGCCACCACGGCCACCACCAAGGCAGCCACCGCGACTACGTCGACGGGCACCACGACTTCGACCACGTCTACAAGCACGAAGCCGACGACTTCGACGTCCACTACTTCTACATCGACAACCTCGACGGGTACCAAGCCTACCACCACGTCGACCACTTCCACTACATCCACTAGTACGAAGCCGACTACAGCTTCCACCACGTCGACGTCGACCACGTCTACCAGCACCAAGGCCACCACCAGCACGTCAGCCACGACTACCAGCACCAAGGCGACGACGTCAACCTCGACATCTACCAAGCCAACAACCACCTCAACTACCTCCACTTCCACCAAGCCGACTACATCGACTACGTCGACATCTACCAAGCCCACCACTACCACAACGTCGACGAGCACAAAGCCGACGGCGACCTCGACCACGTCAACGTCGACCAAGCCTACTACCACGTCCACTACCTCGACGAGTACAAAGGCCACAACCACCTCGACGTCGACGAGTACGAAGCCAACTACCACTTCAACTACGTCGACCAGTACCAAGCCCACTACCACATCTACTACATCCACATCGACCAAGCCTACTACCACCTCGACTACCTCAACATCTACAAAGCCGACTACTACATCAACGTCGACAAAGGCTACGACCACCTCGACTACCAAGGCTACAACTTCCACTACTTCCACTTCCACCAAGCCGACTACCACGTCGACCACTTCCACATCTACCAAGGCTACATCCACCTCCACCACGTCGACGTCTACCAACGCGGTCAAGGGTGTCAACGTAGCTGCCACCACAGCTGCAACAACAACCAGCACCAAGACGTCGTCTACGTCGACGACGGCCGCCACCGCCACCCCCTCGGTGTACTACAACGTGGGCAACAAAAATTTTACCCTCGTCGACTGCTACCAGGAGCCGTCGCCGGGCACCCTGCTGTCCACTCTGGTCGAGACCAACACCACCAAGATGACGGTGGCCAAGTGTCTCAAGTCGTGTGTCAAGTACCAGTACGCCGGTCTCGAGAGCGGCTCCGAATGCTGGTGCGGCGACGATCTGAGCAAGACGAGCACTGTCGTCCTCGAGACGCAGTGCAACACCATCTGTACGGGCAACACCACGGAGTACTGTGGTTCCACCAGCAATATGCTTGTCTACAACTCGACGCTTCTATTTTAGTTGTTCGAGCTAATTCTTCTTTTCCTGTACTTCTGCTGTCTTCATTTTCTTCCATCTTCTTCTGTCTTCTTTTTTCTTCCTTCATTTTTCCGGTCTGTCATGAGTGTAATACGGAGTAAAGCGTCAAGAAAAGCTCATGCTTGGATATAGTCAGCTTATATAAGCACTGTTATAGAATGTTATCTTGTTTTCGTCTCATCCAACGTGTCGCGAGGTTTTGAACCAACAGGTAGTTGTAGATGCTTTCAATCAGTGCTCGGCAGTGCATCGACAGTGTATTTAGATGCCAGTGCACCAACGTGTCCGCACCTGCCACGTGAAGAATTCTTACTTAACCATTCCGCTCCTTCTAGATTTGGACGATTGGACTCCGAACCATTGCTTACATACTCGACTATATTCTTATATTTGCTTACATCGACATCATTTTCTCGACTTACACAGCTCGAAAAACTGCAAGGTTACGATACCAAGCCATATTCATGCCCACTTACACCGTAGCTCGCTGCCAAGACGGCAGTGCCCTTGTGGAAACTCTATTTCTTCCCCACCCTGTGCCCACCACCGCACAATACCACTTCCGGCTTCTTGGACGACGAGCCCTTCGAGACTGTGTCGAATCGTCGCTACGCTTTGTGTAAACTGGACCTGCAGCGACCCTGCATACGTCTCAATCTCGTGCGTTCTACTTCTGTAGACTCAATGCGCAATTATCGCCAGAAACTCGGGTGCACCAGCGTGCTGCATGAGCCTGGCGCAGGTGGGACTCGGCGTGCCTGAAATTCTCGTCTGGAAGCGAAATTGCGCACGCAAGTTTTTGTTTTGTGGGAGGTGTCCGTCGTACTTGTGCTCATTTAGTGCATGGCTTATCGCATCCTACGGGTGGGTGTGTGCTCTGTCCGATCCAGAGTGCCCGGCTGGAGCGGCCAACAAAAGCTGCCCCCCCAAAAAGGAGCTACAGTCATCATCAACTTCCATTGGAGTTTGAGCCCAAAGATTTCCAGTGTAACCTAGTAGGGAAGGTGGCTATTTAATTATCAGATACTGATATCGTATCCCTGATTATGCTACTAAAAGTATTGGAATCGAACCACACGTTCGGGCTGGTATTTTACCGTTGGGTTTTATTTCTTTCATATCCGCATAGAGGTTGGGGTGATGCGAGCGAGTTGTGTACAAATAAGTGAAAATAGAAAAGTATCTCTTATTATCAAGTACGCCACATGACTGCACAGTATTTACCAGCACCATAGCCTGTAGGAAGATATCATCCGAAGCAGCGACGGCCGAGTTTACCGCCAATATGGAATCAATACGAGCCCCTACTCGTTTTCGCATTCAGTTATCTGGGGTAGAGATAAGGAACTAGGTCGAGGTGGAGAAGATTATAGAGATAGAGATAGATATAGAGATGGAACACAAAAACAGAAATATATTTAATTTAAAGCCTATTCGTCACTTTCGCACGCGCCGCCGGATAAACGGCCAATGCTCGGCAAGCTATCCTTAAATCAAGGCCACACATGCATTTGGATTCTTACAATGTATTCTCTGATAAAACTGATGTCAGACTGCAGAGTTCTTTCATCACTTTGTCTCACACCTGTTGACACTTTTAAGCCTGATCAGAGCTCGATATCTGATTCAATACCACATACCAGCCTTGTAGTTTGCCAAGACCCAAGCCGGCACCCATCGAGGCGGCGTCTTGGCATGATGATCATGTCCAACGGTTATGGCTTGGCTTTGGAATAGTCCGTCAACTGCCGGTATATTGTATCATTGTGAGTTATCACCCGCTACCGTATGCTGTTTGTGTCGCTGGGAACAAGCCTCTGCTATCTTTCTACGGCCGTCTGTTTATGCGTCTGCTGGATGATTCTCTTCACTGATAAAACACCCACTTTATTGGCCACCCCCCTCTTCTACTTGTGTCTTCTTTGGGCAGGTCCCAACACCTTATGAGCTCATGATTTGCCTCAAGGCGCTCTCACATGCTCACTTGATTTGCCGCCGCCATCCAACACGAGTAAAGCACGCCAATAACCAAACAAAGAGCCAATATCGAGAGAAGCGGGATATTGTATCTCACCGACCAAGACACAGGCAGAGACTAGAACCTGGGGGCGGTCTATTTTCTACCCTCTCGAGTCTGTCCGACTAACGTAGAAGATAGACAATATACTAAGCTTCCAGAATAGGAAGGTTATATGAACAAGACGACGACGACGCTAGATGTTTGATTGATCTACCAACTATGTACTGATATTCTTCGGGTTGATTACTGGAATCCAGAGTTCCGTCCTCGTCTTCTTCGACCAAGCGATCGAGAATGAAGCTCTTTGTTGGTCTGATTCTCATTTTGCATCGCATATTTGAAAGTACCTTTGCTATATGGTGTCTGATTCCAAACCCCATGCTCTCCACCACAGCACTTCTGGACACCACGATTCGATGCAACACGCGATCCCTTATCAGGAAGCTGGCAGGGTCAACTGTTTCACGGGCGATGGAGTATGATGGAAGGACAGACGAGGGGGCCCAACTACTGGTCTGCTCCCGATCGCCAGTGCATAATACGCAGCACGGCAGCATAGTAGCTACCAAGTAGTCTTCCCTGGTGGTCCTGATTAATATACTCCCGTGCATCCGTGTAGCTGTATGTAGCATAGATATTTAGTATTAAGCTCGAGTCCCCCCTTTAGTTTTTTTTTGGCAACTCCTGGCTCACCTCTTGGCTCTACTCCAGGCCTTGATCTTTCCTTATACAAAATGGCAACCAAGAGAACAACCTACACGGCCGATGCTAACATCGAGAACGGTGGCAGCAACGGCTCGAGTGACCATGAACAACACTCCCAGGAGCTGCCTGAGAAGGCTACCGAAGCCATGCTTGTCGGCGATGCCAAGACACCCATTGGCGAGCCCTTTGAAGCGGCCAAGACGTCCAGTGCTGATGTAGGTGCAAGCCTGCCCCAGTACGTGCTCGAAGGTTCCGACCAGGAGGTCATCGGCGGCATCTCTACGGCCGAGGACCTCGTCACAAAGGTCATTGATCTCAAGGATGACCCGACCCAGAACCCCTGGACATTCCGTGTCTTTTTCCTGGGTATCGGCCTGTCTGTCTTTGGCTCTGTGCTGCAGGAGATCTTTTACTTCAAGCCCCAGACGATTTTCGTATCGGTCATTTTCTTGACCGTTCTCGGCTATGTGCTGGGCGAGGCCATGTCGCTGGCTATCCCTCGCAAGGGCGCCATTGGCCGCTTCCTCAACCCCTTCCCCTTCCACATGAAAGAGCACGCCTCCATCACGCTCATGGCCTCGGCGGCGTCGCAGTCGGCCCTCGCCACCGAGGCCCTGGCTGCCCAGGAGCTGTTCTACGGCGGCTACCCCAACAAGGCCGCCGGTATCTTTGTCGTCATCACGTCGCAGCTCATCGGCTTTGGTCTTGCTGGCCTCTTGCGCGAAATTCTCGTTTACCCGACCCATATGCTGTGGCCCATGAATCTGCCCGTCACGTCGCTGCTCGAGTCGCTGCACGGCGACAAGGCCGTCGCCAAGCAGCGCCTGCGCATCTTTTGCTACATCTTCTTCTTCTTCCTCGTGTGGGAGATCTTCCCAGAGTACATCTTCCCCGTGCTCGAGGGTGTCTCCATCTTTTGCCTTGCGCACCAGGACAGCCTTGTGTTCACCAACCTGTTTGGCGGTGCCAGTGGTAACGAGGGTGTCGGGTTCCTGGCCTTGTCATTCGACTGGAACTATATCGCTCCGTTTGGTTCCCCTCTATGGCTACCTCTCTATACGCTCGTCAACGAGTATATCGGCTACCTCGGATGCATCATTTTCTTCATGGGTCTCTACTACAGTAACACCTTCCGCGCCCAGGACTTTCCCTTTTTGGCCCAGGAGCTCTTTGACGGCTCATCCAATAGCACCAACTTCAACGTCTACAACCAGAGCGCCATCCTCAACAGCAAGTTTGAGATTGACAATGCCCTGCTCGACCAGATGGGCACGCCGTTCTTGACGGCGTCCTACCTCGGCTATCTCATCACATCCAACATGGGCTTCACTGCCACCTTTGTGCACATGCTGCTGTGGAACTTTGACGACATCAAGTATGGCTGGCTGTGGGCCAAGCCCAGCAACATCAAGCGCTTCCTGTCGCCCGCCAGCTGGAAGTTCTGGCAGCAGACCGAGACCCCCGAGCAGCGCTTCGAGCGCAAGCAAAACGACCCCCTGCTCGACCCCCACTACAAGCTCATGCTCAGCAACATGTACGAGGAGGTGCCGCTGTGGTGGTGGGGTGCCGTGCTCGTCGTCTGCTGGGCCATCGGTCTGGGTGCACTCTATGCCCTCAAGTCCACGCTGCCCTGGTGGGGTTTCCTCGTTAGCACGTTCATGATGGCCGTATTCCTGCTCTTCTTTGGCGTCCAGTACGGCATCACCGGCTTCGGCTTCAACATCCAGCCCATCTGCCAGACCCTGGCCGGCTACCTGTTCCCCGGCCGCCCTTTGGCCAACATGTACTTTACCTGCTTCACCTACAACTCCATGAGCCAGGCCCAGCTGCTCGCGCGCGATCTCAAGCTCGCGCAGTACGTCCATCTGCCGCCACGCCACACGTTTGTCGTGCAGGTCATCGGCTGCGTCATCGGCGCCGTGCTCAACTGGGCCATCATGCTCACCATTGTGCAGAACCAGCGCGACATCCTCACAGGCATTGTCGGCTCCAACATCTGGTCCGGCCAGAACGTGCAGCAGTTCAACACCCTCGCCATCTCCTGGAGCATTGCCAGCAAGATGTTCTCGGTCGGTACCAAGTACCAGTGGGTGACCATTGCCTACCTGCTGGGCTTCCTGGCCCCGCTGCCCTTCTGGATTGCCAACTGCTTCTACCCGTGCAAGTTTTTCCGCTACATGAACACGTCCATCATCCTCTGGCAGATGGGCTACCTCTTTGTCGGCATCAACTCGGCCCTCACCATGTTCTTCGGCCTCGGCTTCTTCGCCCAGTGGTACCTGCGCCGCAAGTACCCGCAGTTCTTTATCAAGTACAACTACATCGCGTCGGCCGCCCTCGACGGCGGCACGCAGGTCATGGTCTTTATCCTGACCTTTGCCGTGTTTGGTGGCAGCGGCACGTCGCGTCCATTCCCCATCTGGGCCGGCAACCCCGACACGTCTCTGCACAACCTCGACTACTGTGCCGTCAACACTGCCGAGCTGGGTTAAGAGTAGAAGAAGTTGGTTGACGTCGGATGGCTTGATAGTAGACTATACGTTATGTGTGTAGAAACAATAAATTGCTGTTTAATTCTGTATAATGGTACAGTAGTGACATTTTACTTTTATTTCGAGCTTGGGAGCAGTGTATTTAGCTTGTTTGGTAGTGTCTAGGCTATATGCACTATTTTCAAGCACAGTCCTGCGTTTCGGTCCCGTCGACTATGATGTATATCTCTTATTCATGATGACAAAATTAAACGAAGCCATAAGCAACTCGTTTTTCATGTCTATTCTTTTATTACTTTTACTTGCAGCCAATGCATTCGCTTCCCACCTCGTCAAAACTTGTCGCGCGGGCATGCCGTCCAGCAGGATACAAATGCGTGCCACAAGACACATGCTTTTCTAGGTTGATATCTCTCTCTTGTCTACCTTACGTGCAAGAATTTCTCCGGTCATCCCGGCATACACGAGAGGTTTAAAACAAGGGAAACGACAGCCACTTTGATTACTTTCCTGTCACTGTCATCCTGTACCCATCTTGCGTTGCAGATGTCAACAACACCAGCGTCGGTGGTTTAGTGGTAAAATCTGTCGTTGCCATCGACAGGCCCCGGGTTCGATTCCCGGCCGACGCATTTTTTTGCCGTATTCCGTCAGTATATATTTTTGTAGATTTAATATACTTCGTCCAGTCGCATTTCTCGTGGGTCATCTAAGGAGGCTTGCTGTGTTTTCTTGGCTACCGCTACTTGAACAATTTTGCAAAGACCTTGGAATACTCGGCAGATATTTTTGTTCGGAATTTTGTTCAGACTATGTATGCCCATTCAATGTAGGATCAGAACGGATTTATTACGCAAACTATCATCACCATCCATCTGCCGTTCGTTGAACTGAAGTGTGAAACTGGCAATTGCCTTATGGGGCATGTGACCCGACAGTTTGGTGCGGCCCACTATTATATTTCCCATTCTTTGACAAGTGCACGAGCCACATTCAGCCACATACTACGTCTTACAGCGCCGTCGCTCCAGCAATCCGGCATAGCGCGTCACACATGTTTACACGCGACTGGGCAAAATAGCAGTCGACGTCATGCCCGAGAAGTAAAATTCGACGTCTCCGGATCCATGGCTACACAGTCCCGACGGCAATGTTGAAACACTTCTCTGCTGCCTGAAAATCGGCAGTTTCAATCAAAACCAGTACGGATGGACTCGGACACAATGCCGCGGATGTTGCCATCGGCGTCGGCGTCGGCGTCGGTGATGTCGACCATCTCGACCGCCGTTACGAAGCCGATCCCGGCGCTCTATACAGTCTACGTGCTGCGCTCCACGATGCGCCACGCCTCCCTCTACATAGGATCTACGCCCGACCCGCCGCGCCGGCTTAAGCAGCACAACGGCGAGACCAAGGGCGGCGCCGTCCGCACATCGCGCGCCAGTCTGCGGCCATGGGAAATGGTTGCACTAGTCTCGGGCTTCCCCGGGTCGGTGGCTGCGCTCAAATTTGAGTGGGCACTCACAAACCCGCACTTATCACTCCACATCCCGGCCGATTCGCGCCTGTCCTTGTCGCGCCAGAAGAAGAAGAACGGCCAGCCGCGGCGGCCACCAGCCAACATGCAGTCCATCGTGGCCAATTTGCATCTGCTGCTGGGTGTGCCAAGTTTCACACGCTGGCCGCTGAGGCTGCATATTCTAGCGCCAGAGGTGCTGGCCGCTTGGAATAAGTGGCTGACGACGTCCAACAAGACCAAGCCGCCGACGCTTGAGCTCGTTACCGACTTTGAGACCCCGGCCTCTGCGGAAGCAAAGACGGGCGTGCATGCGTTTCCTGTCGACTACACGCCGCTGCGAGACTATGTGGACAAGGCACGAGACATTTTCACGTTTGAGAGGGAGGGCGACTGCGCCGTGTGCCATGAAGCACTGCCGTCAGGCCAAAACGGCCTGTATGCGGTGTGTCCCAACACGTCATGCGAGGCTGTCGGCCACTTGCGCTGTTGGAGCGGCCACCTGCTGTCAAAGGAGGTGCCAGTGCCGTCGAGCGACACCGAGGACGAGGGGCATAAACTCACAGCCATTGAGCCATTCGTGCCGGTAAGGGGCCACTGCCCCGAGTGCGGCGGTCCGGTGCTGTGGGCAGATATGATGAAGGAGCTGACGCTGCGGCTGCGGGCGCCCAAGGAGGTGGACAAGCTGATCAAGGCCAAGCGGAAGCAGGAAAAGGCAGATACAGAGGCGTCGGCAGCAGTGGGTGCTGCGTCAGATGCTGGCTCGGTGGTTGAGATCGACTCAGACGGTGGCCGGAGCCAGACCAAGTCGCCACGGCGCAAGACAGCCAAGACGACAAAGGCTGTCAAAGCTACAGCAACAAAGATTTCCACTTCCGCGACAAAAACTACAGCAGCCAAGACTACCAAAGCCGCAGCAAAGAAGACGGCGAAACCACGAGCCAAGGCGGCAGACACAACTCCCAAGATCACCAAGACGGCGAGAGTCACAAAGCGGAAAGACACGGCTACCAAGAAGGTGGATAGCATCGAGATCCTCTGAGTTTGAGGTCGATGTAACCATTACGGATTTATACATACTGTACATAACGAATCATGAGATACCAAATGGCTGAAACAAAGCTACACTTCTATTCTATAATTTCTGACGTCGGCAGCCCTTTTTCTCGCTGGTACCTGGTACTTGAATAACCAACAGGCACTCCAGAACTTGTCACTATACGACGCGTCTTGTCGTATTTTTAAATGCTTTCGCTTTGTACTTGGAAAATGACGGCAAGCCATCCAAAGAGGTCGCTGCAGGACCGTGAGAAACGAGCATTGACCGTTTGTCATGATAACGGTCTCATGCCGGCCATACCTGCTTGACGACAAGCCCACCTAGCAGCGGGCTACAATACAGGCTTCCGAGCTTTTTCCTGTATATATAAGCAGAGTCCAGCATCGAAAGTGAAAGATGAAGTTGCTCCCTCGGCTTCGCCCGGATCGAGTCGTTGATATGATCAAGCAGCTCATCGGCCTGGAGCGGCGGTTGTTTGTTGCATCGCGCTGCCAGTGGAAGTAATACTTGTAGAATAACAACTTGGCCTTCCTTCTCAGGCCGTCCAGGGTGTCTTTGGGAAATATTTCAGTCACCAGTTCATCCGTATGCCATCAAGTGCGGCGTTGACAGGTAATTTCCGACCCCCGACAATTTACGCTTGGATGTCCATGTCATGTCCGGGTCTGAGGCAAGGGCCGATGGAAAAATATATCCTACCAGAAGGCAGCTGAAATGACATTGCATCACACAGAGACATTGCCGCGTGGAGGCTGAGCCTGAGAGGAGAGGCTGAAGCGGGAAAATCTTGGACAAGAGGAACGAGGAAAAGAAGCAACGGCCTAGTATCTAGACTTCGATGCCCGACAAAGGAGGCTCGTGAAGTCTGTTGCTTACTTACACGGAAGATACTATATTGCATAATTACTTATTTTTGAAAGAGTTAAAAGCTTAATTTTATAAATAACATAACATTTGTTTTCGAAATAAGTCGAAAGATACTCACATAAATCCAGTAAATCAAAAACAAATCATAACAAAAATGAAGAAGTGACAGAAATAACCAAACCCATAAATGCCAAAGTTAAAAATCAGCTTCACAGTCTAAACAAAGTAAAATAGACAACAACAACAAATTTCTACAAAAATGTATCACACAGTATAGCAACAATAATCGAGGCAAAAAATGGAGCAACTCGGGATCGAACCGAGGACCTTCAGATCTTCAGTCTGACGCTCTCCCAACTGAGCCATTGCTCCTATCCGAATTATGTAATCCGGCACTCCAACATGGGCATCTGACGACCAGAGCGTTGTGCTGAGTGAGAATTGGCTAATAGCCTCATGAGATGGCAATTTCATTGGTCTATATAATCCACTGTGAGTGCTCCAACTTCCAGTCTGGGACTAGCCGATTGAAGAAACTGGTATTACTAGATCTAACCAATCATCGGAATATATGGACACACTAGTCTACTTATGGAAATATGGGGCACATATATCTGACAACTTGGACCTCAATTTTCCGTCTGAATTTTGAAGCTTGCAAGGCGAGCCTGTACGATGCATTTCTCGTTCTTGAGCAGGCCGCAGGGCTGTTGTGAACAGGCAGGGCGTGATTATTGAATAATATCCGGCAACCGAATTGGTACGAAGGGAGCGGTGACCGTGGGGCAATTGGAATTCACCCTGCAGATGTCTACATTCGAACCTGTGCAATGTCTGTCATTATTTGTACATAAAGTTAATCTTTAACGATGATGACGTCCTATTGACGAACACCTAGTAAATGCGCGCAGAAAGTGGTTGATAACCCCAGTTCGTGGTGCAACAAATGATTCTATAATGCGCCTTGCCGAGGTGCTTTAAAGTACTTCGATGCTGTTGATGGCAGCCCTTTCGCTCTATATTTTCAGCTGCGGTCCCTATCGCCCTCTTTTGCACCCTGTAATACAACACCAATACTGCCACACATAACCCACCGAAAAAGCATAAACAGCACGCGGCAAAAACTAACTACATAGTATGTGGAAGAGGATCAGAAGAAACCCGGCAGATCCGCCCCCCCATGCCAGCACCTGCCAAAAATACAAGTAGCATACTCTGGCATACTGGCAGTTTTGCTGATTATTCCTAATGCTACTACATTTTGTCCAGGATTCATCGTTCGGGATTATGTCGTGATAGCAGAAAAAGGACAAAGACGTGGACGTGGCTGAATCAGCCGCCTTTTGACGTCTTGCAGCCTTGTTTGACAGAAGTGGCAGGCGCGTCCTTGGGGAACTGCAGGCTGCGGTCTTACAGGCCTGGCCCGCCTGGACCTCGCTGTTTCCCTTTTCTCCGCTATAAGGTCCGACAGTGCCGATTCGTGCCTGCCTCCACCCGAGCATAGTGTCCCTAGTGCTTTTCAATGGTGCACTCTAACATGTTCAGCTGTGAGTGGCATGCAATTGGCATGCAATAATGCACGCGCGAATCAGCAGAGAAGCATGACAGCAAAAGAACTCTACATAGTAGGAAAAGAAAGCAGGCAGTGGTAATGCGGAGTAGCTGTGCCAATGTTTTTTTTTTTTTTTTTTTTTTTTTTTTTTTTTTTTTTTTGGCACTGCGGCATACAAACATAAAAAGCGCAGATCAACAGATCCATATCGAATGTCGCATCATGCAAGCAATTTTACACACTGTGTACATTTCACTACGCACTGTCCGCGACGACGGTTTAGAGATTAGATCTCCCTACTGACTCAATGCCGCTCCCTGCCCCAGCATCTTACGACGTCTAGGCATGATGGTCTGCTGCTTGGGGAAGGCGCGACCCGTGTGCATAAGGATACCCTCCTTCTCAATTATCTATATCATTTCAGTCACACAGTATCGGATGGGCACGTATACTGTCCATCTTGTGATACAAGCCCTGCCGAGCACATCTTACGGATGCAGTGCAGAGTTCACGTCTGGCTCATACACTTCATGTCGTTCGTGACACAGGATCATCAGATTGATAGATGTAAACACTACGAGTACTTTAGTACATAGAACACTAGACAACTGGATACACTGTGACTGGAAAAGATCCACTGACCAGAATACTCATACAACCTCACTGCTACTTTCACGGCAAGGGATAAGCATGAACGTCGCAAGGATGTATCACACAGTGCAGAATGCCATTAAATGGCACTGTTTTTAACAGCGCAGGGCGTTCTCTGATGGCTGCACTTTCCCTCTCTGGCGGAAGGGAATGATGGCCAGCCACAGTGTTGTCGTGGTTCTTAGGATCTTTCCTCTTCCAGCATGCATTTGTCGGCGACAGCCTTTTCCCTTTCCCTCCCCTTCCTGGCCTTGTCGTGCCATGCCATTGGGCCACTGAACCCGCTCCTTCCCTTTTCTTCCTCTTCCCTCTTTCCACGTTCGTTCCGCCGCCACGCTACGCTACCTGGCTACTTTGTCTAAATTGTGGTGGTGCGCCCACTCTTTTATGAAATGTCACTCCCGACATCTCTTCTCTGTGTTGTGTACTTTGGCCGTCGACCCTCCTACTCTTCGGTCTGTGGCTGTCGTTCTGTCTCGCCACTTTATGCCGCCTTTTAGTACCGTACTGCGAATGCCCGTGCCTGCCCTTTTTAGCTCCGACTTGACGACATTGCCCCTTCTCTTCCTGTCCAACGTCGGTCGTACTTTCCTATAACACCAAAGAGTCTATGTTTGTTTGTCCATTTCGGTACACGCAGTCCATCGCGCCTGCTGATTAGTATTCTGCCACATACCCAAAACCGAGTTATTCAGGTTGTAATCGGGCTGTAGCCAGGTCGCAGCCAATTGTCCTGGGTCGTTCCTTCCCTTGTAAGATCGTATTATGTCTCGGTATAATTGCAGTATCTCCAGGAGCGGCTGACCAATAACAGCCCCCCGTCATTCCCGCATGCACCAATTCCCTATGTAGTCCTTGCACTTCTCCCATCTTTGTCGTGCAACCTCTACTTTCCTCTTACATCTCGCTCTTTTCCCATCGCCCACCACATTTGCACGCACTTTGACCTTCACTTTTGCCTCTACTTCTGCCCTCTACATTTCATCCTTACTCTCCTTTATTACCCCCTCGCACCTTGTCTCCAGTTTTTGTGTTGTATCATCCTCTTGTTGCCCTTTTACTTCTTTTACTCATCTTCTGTTGCTCTTCTGCTTGTTCTCCTGCCTGCCCTTCTCCATTCCTCTCCATCCCTCCAACCGTGCCGACCGCGCCACCGCAATCCGCTCACTCATGATCCCAACTTGAAAACACCAACAACCTAGAGCCCAACACCAAGTCACATGCTGTCCCTGACACACAAATCGACATAGTCACTATTCTGTACATAGCCAGTCTTTGTATGAGTCTCGACTCCCATCGAACTAGTCCCGGTTTTCGCACGCTTTGCTTTCTTTAGCCTCTACAAGTAGACGAAACCAACGCTTGTACACCAAAGGCTCCAGCAGAGACACAAAATCCCAGAAAAGCCCACATCCCCCATCGGCCTAGCGAGTCCTCTTTCTTCTCCCCCGGTCCTTTTGCCCATTGCCTCCTACCATCACACTCTCACCATCACAATCTGCGAACATTGCACTTCCTCGCCACGTCAACACTTCTCAGCGGTCTCGACACTCAAATTACTGCTGTTTTCGCCACCCGTGACACTCGACTACCACGAATATCGTTACCCATCACGACTACGCGCTCTAATAGCGGCCTCGACGACTGCGCCTGTGACTCGGCTCAGATGCATATACAAATTACCACCACCCTTGGATGACGGCCGTTACGGCACCCCCGACTCGCACTCGACAACTCTTTGCCATCTGGTATCGACCTTTTGTCCTGCGCGCAAGCTCTTGAGCCTCCCAGTACGCCACCACCGACGGCGACCCCATTCTATAAGACACGGCGGACCGCACTCTTCCGACACATATACCAACGACGGCTGCCAAATCACCCGACGACAAAATCTCGACGCGCTTCTGTCACACTCGCCATCTCTTAAAAACACCTCAACATTATCCATTGACCATCCAAGATGATGGCTATCATCCCTCCTGCAGCAGGTGCTGCCGCCACTGGCGTCAGCTCTGCCAGCAGCAACGACAAAGGAAAGGGCAAAGACAACGGCGGCAGCAGCAGCAAAGAGGCTGGAGCATCCGAAGGAGGCAAGACGAGCAGCGACAAGAAACCAACCAAGAGCTCACGAGCAGCCAGCGGCTCGCACGCCCCCAGCACGCGCACATCACCAGCACGAGGCGCGTCAACAAACCCTCCCAACAGCGCATCTATCCCCTCAAGGACACGGATGGGCCAGTCCACGTCAAACACTGCCTCGTCGACACACAATGGACCACCACCACCACTCAGCTCAATGGTCAGCCCGCCGCTGGATCTCAACTCGGTCGAGCGTCGTGGACAGCCCACGGCCAGCCGCGAAAGCGGCAAGCGCAAAAACCGCCCGCACGACATCGAAGAGGCGCCGACCTACACGCCGACAGACGAGGAGTGGAAGGATCCAATGGAGTACATGCGCAAGATCGCTCCCGAAGCGTCCAAGTTCGGTATCTGCAAGATCATCCCGCCCGACAGCTGGAACCCGCCCTTTTCCATCGACACAACTGTACGTACAGGCTCACATCGCCGCGCTTTGAGTGCGTTACTCACGAGAGAGATATACAATACTGATGAGATTGCAGAAATTCCATTTTCAGACACGAAAGCAGGAGCTGAACTCTGTTGAAGGCGGTAAGTTTTCAAATCAACAACAACGTACCCCGTTGAACCTAGCTCTGCTCCTTGTCTTCACCGTCTAACAGTTCTTCACAGGATCACGCGTCAATATCTCGTACTTGGATGGCCTTTTCAAGTACCACAAGAACCAGGGCAACACTCTCACTCGTCTTCCATATGTGGACAAAAAGCCCCTTGATCTCTACCAGCTCAAGCGCGCCGTCGACTCGCGAGGCGGCTTCGAAAACGTGTGCAAATTCAAGAAGTGGGCTGAAATCGGCCGTGACCTGGGTTACAGCGGAAAGATCATGTCGTCTCTGTCGACTTCGCTCAAGAACTCGTACCAAAAGTGGCTTTGCCCCTATGAGGACTACCTTCGCGTCGCCAAACCCGGCGTCCACCAGCAATTGGAGATTGAAAACGGCGGCCCCTTTACTACCCCTGACACGGGAAACAGCCCTATGAAGCGGTCAACAGCCAACACACCATCTAGCGTCCGTGGCGACTCGCCAGCACGCCAGGCAAGTGATGCTCTCCAGGCAGCCACCAGCAGCCAGCGCGCAACACCCACTACAACCAGAAGCACACCCCCACGGCCAAGCTCTTCTGGTGGATTCACAGCCTTGAACAGCCGCAATGGTAGTCCCTTCACTGCCGGCAAGAGTTCCGACAAGGGTCTGGCCCCTGCCCACCCGCTCAAGCGCCAGCTTGGTGAAGACTCGTCTGAGGTGTCCCTTAAGGAGGAGCCCGCCGACGGCGACGACGACGAAGATGGCACTGCGCGGAGAAGCAAGCGTCTCAAGAAGGAGGCTGTTCCCCGGGTGGCGGGTTCCAACATGTCGCAGCTCCGTCCTCAGCAGGCTCGCATTCCTCGGGAAGATGCCGGCGAGATCTGGGAGATCTGTGAGCAGTGCGGAAAGGGTGAGTCGGCCGGCTTTTTGTGCGTCTGTGAGTCATGCGACTATGCTTACCACGGCAAATGCCTCGACCCTCCAATATCCTCCAAGCCGACGACAGAGTGGAACTGCCCCCGCTGTCTCGTTGGCGACGGCCAGTATGGCTTTGAGGATGGTGGTCTCTACTCGCTCAAGCAGTTCCAAGAAATGGCGGCCGAGTTCAAGCAAAACTACTTTGAGAACAAGATGCCTATCGACCCCGTCCACAACTGCCATCGGCCGGTTACCGAGGACGACGTCGAGCAGGAATTCTGGCGTCTCGTGTCCAGCATTGATGACAATGTTGAGGTCGAATATGGCGCCGACATCCACTGCACAACCCATGGATCGGGATTCCCTACTATCGAGAAGAACCCCAACGACCCCTACGCGACAGACCCTTGGAACCTCAACATTTTGCCCCTCCACCCGGAGAGTATCTTCCGCTATATCAAGTCTGATATCTCAGGCATGACTGTCCCCTGGGTCTATGTGGGCATGATCTTTTCGACATTTTGCTGGCACAACGAGGACCACTACGCCTACTCTGCCAACTACCAGCACTTTGGTGCCACCAAGACGTGGTACGGAATTCCTGGCGAGGATGCGGAAAAGTTTGAGAACGCCATGCGTGAGGCAGTGCCGGATCTGTTTGAAACGCAGCCCGATCTGCTGTTCCAATTGGTTACTCTTCTGCCGCCAGAGAAGCTCAAGGAAGCCGGTGTGCGCGTCTATGCTGTCGACCAGCGGGCCGGCCAACTGGTTATTACTTTCCCTCAAGCGTACCATGCAGGCTTTAACCACGGCTTCAACTTCAACGAGGCTGTAAACTTCGCACCGAGCGACTGGGAGCCATTTGGCCTTGGAGGCGTGGACAGACTGCAGCAGTTCCGCCGCCAGCCATGCTTCTCCCATGAGGAGCTTCTCTGGAGTGGAGCGGATGATGTGACAAGCACGGCAACTGGACCTCTAACCATAAGTACGGCAAAGTGGCTTGCGCCAGCGCTTGAACGTATCCGGGATCGGGAAGCTTCTTATCGTGCAATCTTCTTGACACGCCACAGTGATGTTCCACACAAATGCCAGTTTGCGGAAACCGATAATGACGGCAACACAGGGCGGCGCGGTGCCAGCGACAGCAGTGCACACAACTGCCCCCTGACACTGACATACGACGATTCGGTTGTGCCAGAGGACGAGTACCAATGCTCGTACTGCAAGGCCTTTAGTTACCTTTCCCGATTCAAGTGCAACAAGACAGGCAAGATCATGTGCCTTGAGCATGCCGGAACCCACAACTGCTGTCAGGCACGGGACACGAGCCGACTCCTCGGAGAACACCACACGCTCATCTACCGCCACAGCGAAGAGGAGATTGAAGCCATGCACAAGAAAGTAGCAGACAAGGCAGCCCTGCCCGAAGTCTGGGAGGAAAAATACGACCGGCTGCTGGAAGAGGATGCGACGCCGTCTCTCCGCGCACTCCGGGCCATACTTAACGAAGGTGAACGGATACCCTACGACCTTCCTTCTTTGCCGGTTCTGCGCGAGTTTGTTGACCGTTGCAACCATTGGGTTGAGGAGGCAACTAACTATATTGTCCGGAAGCAGCAAAACCGACGGAAAAACGACAAGAGCTCCCAGGCCAGCGGTCGCAAATCGATCAGCGCCGGCAGCGGCGAGAACGACGAGAAAGAGCGCGAGGCTCGGAAAATCTCCAACATATACCGGCTGCTCGATGAGGCTGTGCGGATAGGGTTCGAGTGCCCGGAGGTAATGCTTCTGCAGCAGAGAGCCGACGCGATCAAGGTCTTCCAGGAGAACGCGCGGCGCGCCCTGGAGCATGTGTCGACTCAGACGGCTGAGACTATCGAGACTCTGCTCGAGGACGGCCATGCATTTAATGTGGACGTGCCCGAGGTCGAGAAGCTTGCCAACTTCCTCGAGCAGCTGAAATGGACACAGCGGGCTGAGATCAGCCGCGGCACCCACATGACACTGGAGGACGTCAATGAGCTCCTCGACACTAGCGTGCGTCTCGGCATCAACCAGTACAACAACGACCACATCCGGTACTTCAAGGAGCTGGCTGTCAACGGCAACCAGTGGGAAAAGAAGGCGTCGGAGCTCCTGCAGGCAGAGACGGTGCACTACCCGCAACTGGAGGCATTGTCACACCAAGCTTCAGCGGGCAATGTTCCGGTCACGACGTCGACATTGGACCGGATCGACCAGATGCTGCAAAAGCATAGGGACGCTCATAGACGGGTGCTGGACCTCAACAACCGGTGCCACGAACCGGACTACCGCAACCGCCCGGCATACCTCGAAGTGATCTCGCTGATGAACGACATCTTTTTGCTGCAGTCGAAGCCGCCCGGAACGCACGACCTGGAAAAGGAGCAGAGGAAGAACGAGGACTGGATGCGGCAAGGCAAGCGTATCTTTGGCAAGACCAATGCGCCTTTGTACATTCTCAAGTCGCACATGGAGCATGTGCTGGCGCGCAACAATGACTGTTTCGACACGCAAGACGACAAGCCCCGCTCGCCAGTTGAGCCGGCATCTAGAGAGCCCAGTCCGGAGGCTGGCGCCAAGTCGTGGCAAACTTCGAAGCGCGAAGTATTCTGCATCTGCCGGCGCACCGAGGCGGGCATGATGATTGAGTGTGAGGTGTGCCATGAGTGGTACCACGGCAAATGCCTCAAGATTGCGCGTGGCAAGGTCAAGGAAGACGAAAAGTACACGTGCCCGATCTGCGACTGGCGCGTCAAGATCCCGCGTGATGCCGCCCGTCCGGACCTGGAGTCGCTGATTGCCCTGTTCAACGATATTACTTCACTGCCTTTCCAAACAGAAGAGGAGCAGCTGCTGAGCGACATCATCACGAATGCGATTGAGTTTCAGGACAAGATCAAGCCGTACATTGACCCCAATCTGACGTCCAAGGCAGACGCGATTAAGCAGCGCTTTTACCTGCGGAAGATTGAAGGTGCAGAGATTCTGCTGACGCGCGAAACCAACTTCCTGCGGCAGGTGCTGCACAAGCGCTTCCCTGTCGCACCCGACCCGCCACCGCTGATCGAGGAGTCCAAGAGCACACGCAAGCCGCGCCCGACGAAGCTGCAGAAGCTCATGGCGCAGCACCGAGTCGATGACCCGGAGGACCTGCCCGACGTGGTGAAATTGCGGGCGAACAGTGCCCGCCGTAAGGGGCTCGCCGCAATGCCTGCGGGCGATAATGGGCATGCAAATTTCCGGCCGGGCATCATGGTGCCGCTGGCACCTGCGGGTGGAGGACCCTATGAAGGGAGCACGTCTCCGGGCAGCGCCGGCGGCGGTGGTGGCGACTATGGCACGTCGCCTGGGATGCGCATGGACAGTGCTTTTGGCGAATTCCGACGCAGCTCAGGCGGCGCAGGAAATGGGTCCATGTTTGGCAGCGCGGCCGCAAAGAAGGGGGGCGACCGTCCGCAGCAACGACAGCCGCTCGACCGACACAGCACAGTCATGCACTTTGACACTAACAAGACGTCGAGTGGCGACGCGGTGCGGCCTGCCATGCGCGGCGGCAGCGGCAGCCCCGGTGCTAGTGGATTTGGCGACAGTGCTGCCACGAGTCTGCGCCCCAGTGCCGGCGACAGCGGCGGGTGGTCAGGCCGGTCGATCCTGTCGACGGTGAACGACGCAGACCCCAAGGTGCGTCCAGCACGCGGCCTCTTTGACGCGCCGTCGCCCAAGGATCGGTTCTCGAGTGCCGGTCCTAGCAGAGGACCCGCCTCCGGCCCTGGAGCCGGCCCCGACCACATGGATATCGACCACGGCGAAGGGCATTCCTCATCGCTGCCCCCAGGACCCGGACCGGCCCGTTAGACGCGGTGGAACGGTTACACGTGGGTTTACGGCTACTCCAAGCGTGTTTGATTGTTTAGTTTATTTGCTATTTGTTCTTTGATGTGATTTGATTAGTTGTCTTTGTTTCCGCGTCTACTTCTTATTTTTTCTTCTTTATGTTTCTTTTGTTTCCTGTGTTCTTGCATTTTCTTTCTGTTTTACTGGTTGGTATGTTTATTGTCTACTATTGTTTTCTTTCGATACCTTTTCTCGGAGGCTACCAAAAGTCCAAAACTGGAGGGGAGTTTTACTTGGTGGTATTGTGTCTGTCTTATATAATGCCGTGTCTTCTCTGTACTTTTTCAATGTCATTCTGTTTATCCATTCTGTTCATTCTCTTGATTTTTGTTATCTTTTCTATCATTGTCTCTCCTCTGCGTTAGGTGGCATCCTTGTGACTCAAGCCTTGATCGGCCATTTTTTATGTACTTCTAGTTGACACAATTGCCCTGCATATGTTAAGTGATTCATCATGTATCTACTATCGATAATAGCTGGTTCTTCTGAATATAATTGAATAATACGACATGTGCCTTCCCATGGACGAGTCGTGATATTGTTGGATCGATTACATAAGCAAACTATAATAATAACGTTGCAGTGCCAGTTCATAGCCGGTCCAAACGACAACAAAAAGGACGGAAAAAAAAGGAATAAAAGAACAATTTATAGACAACACCACACTGCCCAAGGCCGCTTCTTTAAAAAGACAAAAATAAATCGAATGATCTAGGCAGGGATCGAACCTGCAATCTCTTGGTTCGTAGCCAAGCGCCTTGCCATTTGGCCACTAGACCCGTTCTATGGTTGTTGAAGCTATTGCCGTCTTCAGAGGTTTAAGATGCCAGCTTCGGTGTGGCCAAAGACATCGTAAAATGGGCATACTCTGTAATCGGTCGATGGAAGAACGACTTGAATATTGCACAACATATGACTAATGCAGCAGTACGAATCATCTCTATGAACAGATTGGGCAGGTACAGCAGTGAAGGCGAGGCTGCGGGTAGTTTAAAGTGGGTCCATCCTAGGCATAGCAAGGCGACAGCCAGTAGTGGCCCGTGCGCATTTTGACCAGCGACCTCCGCGACCGACAGCTCATCGCGACCAGTTGCTGAACGCCAACTAGCCATTACGAACAATCAATTGCGGCTCTTCGATTGATCTCGTGGACAACGGAGCTCGATTAACAAAACAAACGAATCAAACGAAACATCCCGGACTTAGATCCAGCATCGACGCGACGAACCAGGACTACCCCCCGAGACATCATTGCCTGACGGACGACTGCTACTCCCCCGACGACGACATGGCGGCCAAGGACGACAGCACACGGCTGCTGTGGAACCCGGACAATGTGCGCGACGTGGCCGAGTCTGTGGGCATCTCTGCGCTCGGCGACGACGCGCTGCGCTGCCTGTCGCAGGATGTCGAGTTCCGCGTCGGCCAGGTGCTCGTGGAGGCGCTGCGGTTTATGCGCGCGGCCAACCGCACGACGCTGACCGTGCAGGACGTCAGCCTCGCCCTGCGCGTGCTGGATGTCGAGCCCCTGTACGGCTACGAGTCGACGCGCCCTCTGCGGTTCGGCGAGGCGTCTCTCGGGCCCGGCCAGCCGCTGTTCTACATTGAAGACGAGGAGATTGAGTTTGAGAAGCTCATCAACGCGCAGCTGCCCAAAGTGCCGCGGGATGCATCTCTAACAGGTGCGCTGCTTTTGTCTTTTCTTTGACCTATTCTGGTCGACGCTAACATAACAGCTCACTGGCTTGCTATTGAGGGCGTGCAGCCGTCGATTCCCCAGAACCCGACGACGGCCGAGGCGCGCACACAGGAACTCGTAGCCAAAGGCCCCGGCGCCAACCCCGCCCTGGCAGCGCTGGCCGGCAACGACAATGTCGGCTTCAAGCCCGCCGTCAAGCACATTATCAGCAACGAGCTCGTGCTCTACTTTGACAAGATCCAGGCCGCGATCCTCGACGACAGCCCCGACGACGAGGTGCTGCGTCTGCGCCAGGCCGCGCTCGAGTCGGTGCGCTCGGACCCCGGCCTGCACCAGCTGGTGCCCTACTTTGTGTCCTTTATTGCGACGCAGATCACCCACCGCATCGACGACGTCACCGTGCTGCGCCACATGATGGAGCTCACGTCGGCGCTCGTCGAGAACCCGCACGTGTTCCTGGACCCCTACGTGACGCCGCTGTGCGCGCCCGTGCTGACCTGTCTGCTGGGCCAAAAGCTGGGCCGCAAGGAGGGCGAGGCCGCGTCGAGCACGTCGGCGGCCGGCAACCGCGAAATCTACATGCTGCGCGAACTCGCGGCGTCGCTACTGGGCCTGCTGGCGCGCAAGTTCGCCAAGAGCAACACGCTGCTGCGGCCCAAGCTGACGCGCACGTGTCTCAAGACGCTGCTGGAGCCGGACCGGCCGGTGGGTGTGCTGTTTGGTGCCGTGGCGGGTCTGTCGGCGGCGGGCGGTCCCGAGGCCGTGCGTGTGCTGCTGCTGCCCAACCTGCGGACGTTTGACACGTACGTGCTGCAGCCGCTGCAGGAGCGCAGCAGCGCGTCGGCGCTCGAGTTTGAGATGCTTGTGGGCGGCGGCATCCTCAAGGCGATCCAGACGCTGACGGCCACGACGACGTCCTCGCTGCCGTCGCCGCCTGCGACTAACGGCGTCAACGGATCCACGAGCACGAGCACGAGCGACGTCGAGACGGCCGAGCTGGTGGACTTCCTCGGCCCGATTGTGGGCAACCGGGTGGCACAGCTGGGCGAGCGGCGGCTCAACTCTGTGATTCTCGAGGCACGGAACATTGAGTAGACTGTAGACGTCTTCTCTGTGTCTGTCTTTCTATTTGGTCTATTTTCTTTTTCTTCTTTTTTCATTCTTTTTCCTTTTTTCTTATTTTTAAGTTTGGCTCGGTGGGAAAAGGCACGGCGTTTCTTGTTATACTACTACTCATATTGTGTACTACACGGTTAATATACCATTCTCAAAGACCTGCCAGATGCTTCCTGGATATGATAAACGAGGAGCTCGTGATACTGTGCACCTACCTGGAGCAGGCCTAAGTAACTGAAGCAGGTCTTACATAATGACCGACGAATGCGTGGGGGCGGTACTTGCCTCTACTAGTAAAATAGGTGCACATAGAAGTACCCCGCTAAAGCACTATCCCGCACGCTGCGGCTTAAGTGCAATGGTGGAGTTTTCACGCCTGATTGCCCGCCAGCACCACTTAACTCTGTATGCCGCCCGCTGTAGCCCCACCTGCTATCTCCAAGCTTGCCTCTGCTTTCTACTGACCAACTACAGCTCTCTGGATTCTGGACTCTGGTTCTGGTTCTAGATCTGAGCAACATTGCCGACGACCTTGACGGCACCGACTGCGGCCATCTTGTATCTACCGGCCGCCACCAACTTCTACTCGTCTTTAATCCCACGTCCTCGACTCTGTCTTGCCAGCCTCGTCCTCGTCCTCGTCCTCCTCGTCCGCCTCGTCTGCTTCCTCCTCCTCGTCCGTCTCCTCCTCCTCTCGCCATCGCCATGGCCGACAACATCCCATTCTTCGGCGCCGATGTCCGCTCCGAGGTCAAGAAGCCTAAGAAGCGGAAAGTCCTCCTCATGGGCAAGAGCGGCTCCGGCAAGTCCAGCATGCGCTCCATCATATTCAGCTCCTATCTCGCCCGCGACACGCGCCGCCTCGGCGCCACCATCGACATTGATCTCTCGCAGGTCAAGTTCCTCGGCAACCTCACCCTCAACCTGTGGGACTGCGGCGGCCAGGAGGCCTTTACCGAGAACTACCTGTCGCAGCAGCGCCAGCACGTCTTCTCCAATGTCGGCGTGCTCATCTACGTCTTTGACATTGAGTCGCGCGACGTCGAGCGCGACCTCGCCACCTACGTGTCGGTCATCTCGGCGCTGACGCAGTACTCGTCGGGCGCCAAGGTGTTTGTGCTCATCCACAAGATGGACCTGATCGTGGCCACGCAGCGCGAGGCGTTTTTCGAAGAGCGCGTGCGGCTCGTGCGCCAGAAGACGGCCGAGTACCTGCAGAACATGCGCGACAATGCCCGCGGCGAGGTGCTGTCCGACGGGAACATTGGCAGCCCGCTGAGCGACGGCGAGGACCAGCAGACGTCCGGCAGCGACGAGATCGAGCTCGAGCTCACGCCGTTTGCCACGAGCATCTGGGACCAGTCGCTCTACAAGGCTTGGGCCAGCATCATCCACGACCTCGTGCCCAACCTCGCGCTCATCGAGACCAACCTGGGCCACCTGGGCCGCCTCGTCGAGGCCGAGGAGATGCTGCTGTTTGAGCGCACGAGCTTCCTGGTCGTGTCGCACTGGAACTCGG
This sequence comes from Ophiostoma australiae, assembly GCA_022392945.1. Classification (NCBI taxonomy): domain Eukaryota; kingdom Fungi; phylum Ascomycota; class Sordariomycetes; order Ophiostomatales; family Ophiostomataceae; genus Ophiostoma; species Ophiostoma australiae. Next base: position 2,309,550 of record JAKRGJ010000002.1, on the reverse strand, counting down.
CCGAGGGCGCGGCGAACCCGTGCGAGGACCGCTTCGAGCGCATGAGCAACATCCTCAAGTCCTTCAAGAGCTCGCTGGCACGGTACACCGGTACGCCGCGCAACGCCGAGCAGTTCAAGCTGTTTGAGCTGCGCTTCGGCCTGCGCTTCAACCTGTTCATCGGCAAGTTCACGACCAACACGTACATTCTGGTGGTGCTGCCGCCGGGCGAGGCGCGGTTCAATGCGGCGCTGCTCAACACGCAGATTGCCGCCAAGCAGTTTGAGTACCTGGACGTGCCGGTGGGCATCACCAAGGACTACCAGCAGCAGCAACAACAACAGCAGCAGCAGCAGCAAGGCCAACAGCACCTATACACTTGATGCTACTTTCTGTCTAATGAAGAGACGTAAAGGGGACGCGAGACGTGGCGAGAAGACACAAAACATCGAAAGAGGAGGCATTGGATCTATTGGCGTTTGGGTCGGCGTTTTTGTTGTTTGTTGTTTGTTGTTTGTTACTTGTTGTTTGTTATTTGTTATTGTTCATCTACTTTCTATCGCCTGAGCAGGGCACTTATGACCACAAGATACCTGAATACATATTCTGCACACACGTTTGCTGATTTGTCGATTTCTTGCATTTGTGTTCCTTGTATTGACTGTGACGCCCTATGAATATCTGCTCGTAGTCTTCTCACACAATAAAAAGAAAACTATGTCCACTTGACGACTGCGGCACCGCCGCGCTTGAACTCGGCTGTCTCGCCCAGCACCACCGCCTTGTCCGTGTGGTCCTTATTGGGGAATGTCGTGGCCAGCACCCATCCGCGCGTCTGCTGCCCGGCAGGCAGCGCACGCTGCACAAAGTCGTACACATCACCAATCGTCTGTGTGGTGTTGAAGCGCGCCGGCAGCCGGGTGCCGTCGGGCAGCTGCACGCGGATCATGAGCGTGGGCAGCGACTCGTCAATCGTCGGCTCGTTGGATGCTGGTGCTGCCGCCGGCGTTGCCGGTGCTGCTGCTGCTGGTGCTGCGACCGATGTAGACGCAAACGCCGCAGTCTCGCTAGGGGCCGTCGGGTTGCCCAGGCGTCTGCCCTCGCCCGAGAATGGCCGGTAGATGCGCGGCAGCTGGTGCCAGGCCTCCTCGTGCTGTATCAGCTTGACATCAACCGGCTGGTCGAAGGGCACGTTCATAAGGTGCAGCGGCGCACGGCCCTGGCGGATGTGGGCAAGGTCGGCCGCGTTGCTCGGGTCGTCGTAGCGGCGCAGCGGACCGTCGTCGATGCTGAAGCCGTCTGTCCAGATGTGCAGCGACCGCTCAGCAGGCTCGGCCGTGGCAGCCGCCGCCGCCGCCGCCGCCGCTGCCGCACCAGGTCTGCCCGCAGGCGCTGCAGTCGGGTCGGGAATGACGCGCGACTCTGTGCCCTCGCCACCGAGCGTCATGCCAGAGCCACGGAACCGAGACGGCGCCGCAGACGGGCTAGGCTCCGAGCGGTTCCTATAGTAAATCACATTAGCACTTGCAGCGACTCCGAGCCCCATTCAATCTATCAAGGACGTACTGTTTTGCTTTGTTGACAATGTCGCGCATGATCTTCTGCGAGTTGGGGCCGGCCATGCTGGGGTCCTTGACGGCCAGGCCCGACTTCTCGCCACCGGCAAACAGGTCGCCGCGGTTGGGGTTCTCGTCGTCGCCAAAGTCGCTGTCGTCGTCGTCGTCATCGTCGTCGTGGCCGTGACCGTGGCCGTGTCCACGACCCGCCTGAGACGACGCGCCACCGCCGCCCTTTAGCGACGAAAAGGTCATGACGCCCCTCTTCTTTTGCTGCGACGACGAGGCCGACTGCTGTGGCCGCGGCGCCGAGGCCGGGGCTCGTGATTGTGACTGCGGGGCGGGGCGGCCGTCAAGCGTACGCGGGCCCGTGTATGCCGGCTCCTCGGCTGCAGCATCGGCATCGGCATCGGCATCGGCGTCGGTGCTGGGCTCGAGGAACTCGGCGACGGCCGTGTTGAGGTCCCAGTTGGCGGCGTCGAGGTGCTGCTGGGCCTCCGTAGTCGAGGCGCCAGTCAGACTGACAAAACTGCTGATGATCTCGTCCTGTGATTCAGCCATGGTATTGGTTTAGAAGGTGAACGAAGAGTAAAGAACAGCAGAGTGTGAAGACAGTCGAGTATGAAGAGAGTCGAGCTCGAACAATGAACAATAAACAGGAAAGAGCTTCAAATATGTAAATAGAAGATCGTAGGTTCTAGTGACTGGCTGGCTGGCTGGATTAGGCAGTTGCTGCTAGTTCCTAGGACAGGCAGCTCCGGGCGACGTCAAGCAAGCAATTGCACGCACGTCACCGACACTGGCAGCGCTGAGGCGCTGAGGCGCTGAACGGTCGCTGCCCCGCCACCGCTAATGGCAAGGCTAAAGAGACCCCTGCAGCCAGGAACGTTCCTGGAAAACGTATGTAAGCAAAACGGAGGGGCATTCTCCGTTCTTGCCTCTTCTCACACGTATTACACTGCGCTTCTCCGTTTCCCCATTTTCTCCGTTTCCCCCGTCTTCTGCCAAACGGCCAGACGCCAAAACGGTGGGGCAGCTATACCGTCATTCCGCGACTGTTTTTCTTCTTCCCCTCGCACCGACGCAACGACGACCGCCGACACAACGACACGACGACGCGGAGGATTGACGCAATCACACAGTCACGCAGCCCTACATTCACTCACACACAATGGCCGACGAACTGCCAAACCCAATGGCCGAGTCCGGCGTCACCATGCACTCCGACAGCGAGCTCTACAACGCCGAGGACGTGCAGCTGGCCGGTGCCGGCGTCGACGAGGTCAGCGACAACCACCCCATCATCCTGTACCAGGCACCGACCATCTGGTCCATCTTCCGCGGCGCCTCCATCAACCTGTTCCTGCCCTTTGTCAACGGCATGATGATGGGCTTTGGCGAGCTGTTTGCACACGAGTGGGCGTTCCGGCTCGGCTGGAGCGAGACAAAGGTATGTAGAGATTGGAGTCTCTGGCTGGAGTGTCCCGTGCAAGAACTAACTGTGGCAGGTCTTCCCTCTGACACGGCGAGCTGGCCCTGGCGTCGAGGTGCGCGAGAAGCGGTAGCAGGCGAAGCTGTCCGGATGACGGAAATCGGAAATCGGAAAACGGACGACGGAAGCGGCAAGCGACAAAACGGAGCACGGCGGCTGGACTATTGAGGCAGGCACACCGGGATCAAAAGCCGCATAGCCGGATGTGGAAAGAGCGATTCGGCATATCCCGTCTCCTGCCATTTGACATACATCTGCTATGTGCCGTGCCTGCCTTGTCCGGTATCCCAACTTCTCTCAGCCTTGCGACTCGACTCTGCACAGCTTGCTTCGACGCCACGACCACTTTCTCCTTATTCTTTTTGTTTCTGTTTGATTTGTTTGTCTTTTATGCTGAATATCACGAATGCTGTTTCTGTTCTGCTGTCATTATCACATCCATCTTTTTGGTATCGTTCTTTCTTCCATCTCGTCTTCACGTCATCGTCTTATCACGACACAAAAGGAGAACGAGAAGAGCCGTCTGGCTGACTGTATATATACCTTCAATGCCGGCACTGTTAATATATCTTTAATTATAATATGTGAACCTGGTCAAAGTGTTCGATTGTTCGATTGTCGACACCCGATTGCCGGTCCGCCGCCAGGTGCCAGCTGATTGGCCCACCCCGCGAAAGTTAAATAAAATGCCACTTTTAACTATGTTTAATGAATAAATCACTTAAACTTACTACCACTTTAATTCAACAAAAAAAGTATTATCCTCCAAGCCTGGTCGGAAAAAATGAGGCATTGATGCTTTGCGATTGAGACCGATTGAGACTGCGACTTGCGACGGACCTTGTGATACTGTCCCGCGCCTCGACCCTCTCAGTGACTTGCGGCCCTTCCTTTTCTTTTTACTTTCTCCTCGTCGCCTGCCAACTCAACCCCCGGCTTCCTCCTCCGCCGTCATGCTTCCCAGCAGGGGTCTCGTCCGGCCCAGCCAGGCCCTGCGGCTTCGCGTGAGTCTTCCGATGTACTTGATTGCTTTGTGTAGTGGCTGACCGAATACTAGACTGGCACCCGCAACTTTGGCACTCGCCGCATGGCAGGTGGCTCGGCTACCACCATTGCCCAGCTGTCCGGCCGCCGCGTGACCGTCGCCTCCTCCTCCCCCTCCTCGACGACGGCCCGCCTCAACCTCAACAACAACCTCCCCTCAACGGCCGCCGCCTTCTCGCTGTGGCCCTTTTCCAGAAAGGCCTCGCCCGCCCCAGATGCCGCACAAGCAGAAGCTGCCGCTGCGGCAACCTCTACACCAGCACCAGCACCAGCACCAGTAGCACCAGCACCAACGCCAGAACCCCTTGCTGCCGCACCACCACCGCCCGCCGAACCCATTCTCTCTTCTACTGCTTCTTCTACTGCTTCTGCTTCAACGTCTACGCCCGACGACGCCGCCATGCTGGCCGAACTGCTGGACGGCTCCGCGCTGCTCGACATGTCGTCCAACCAGCTCGGCTACCTGCACGCCCTCGGCCTCGACTACGGCTGGGGCCCGACGAGCATGTGCCAGTGGGCCGTTGAGCACGTCCACGTCTACACCGGCCTGCCCTGGTGGGCATCGGTGCTGGCGGCCACCTTCATGTTCCGTGCCGCCATCTTCATGCCCTCGCTGACGGCCGCCGAGCACTCGGCCAAGATCCAGCTGCTGCGCAGCAACCCCGACTACAACAAGGCCATGGAGGACATGCAGACGGCGGCCTTCCGCGGCGGCGGCGGCGACTCGCAGATGAAGGCGATGGAGGCGCGCCTCAAGCTCAAGCAGATGCAAAAGGAGGCCAACGTGTCGACGTGGCGCATGTTCGTGCCCATGGTCAACGTGCCGTTTGGCTACGGCATGTTCCGGCTGCTGCGCGGAATGGCGTCGCTGCCGGTGCCGGAGCTGGAGACGACGGGCCTGCTGTGGTTCCAGGACCTGACGGTGCCCGACCCGTACTTCTTGCTGCCGCTGGCCTCGGCCGGTGTCATGTACGTCATCTTCCGCGCCAACATGCGCTACATGGCGCCGCAGATGCAGAGCATGATGCGGATCATGCAGATGGTCATCACGCCCATCAGTGTCGTGCTGACGGCCCGCATGTCGTCGCTGCTGACCTTTTTCTTCTTCACGTCGTCGTTCCTGCAGATGCTGCAGACCGCGCTGTGGCACCAGCCGTGGCTGCGGCGCTGGAAGGGCCTGCCGCCCATGGAGCAGATGCTGGCCGGCGGCACGCTCAATGCCGCGGCGTCGTCGTCGTCGGCGGCGGCGGCGAGAAGCTCGGTACCCGTGTCGTACCGCCTGGAGCCCGGCTCCAGCTGGCAGGCGCCGCGCACAGTGGCGCAGCAGCAGAACCAGCAGAGCACGGCGGCAGCGGCGGCGGCGGCGGCAGCCGAGCCCCCGTCTGCTGTCGATGTGGTCAAGCAGGGCTGGAACAAGATGATGGGCCAGGCCAAGGACAAGCAGCAGAGCATGAGCACCAAGGACATTTTTGCCAAGGCGGACGTGTTTGAGAAGAAGCGGACTGTCGAGGACGAGGAGGGGCTGTACCGCCGCCGCGAGGCCGAGCGCCAGTACCGTGAGATGAAAAAGGCCATGGCCAAGACGGGGAAGAAGTAGATGTGCCGCCGTCTACGTTGATAGAGGCATGAGGGGGATGGACTAACTCAAAAGCAACTGTAATACTACCTGTTCTGTTTCAATCATCAATCGTCATTCATCAGTCATCTAATCGTCTCATTTAGAAATGCATATACATCACTTCATGTCACGCTGGTTATTCTTAGCAAGCCAATGAAAGTGCGCTCATAGGTAGTCTTGTTTCTTTATTGCTGCTCATAAATCCAAACACATTTTTATAAATATACACATAAAAAAAGAGACAGAATACAGTCATCCCCACTTGGAATGTACACAGGCTAGAAGACGGTGCCGTCCGAGTCGATCAGGATGGGCGGCTCCTTGGTGTTTGGCCGCGACATCTCGGCAATCTCGCGTCCGCCCTTCCAGCTGCCGGCCTCCAGGATCTGCGGCAGGCTCAGCTCGTGGCCCTGGAGCTCAGCCGCCATGTACTTGTTGACCTCGGCGCTCAGCTTGTCCAGGAAGCCGACCGTGACGGCACGCCACTCGACAATGACGTCGTCGCTGGGCTCAAACATGGGCGCGACCTCGACGTTTTGCGTGCCGGTGCGCTCGCAGTAGCCGCGATAGTGCGCCAGGCCGCGCTCGGAGTCCGCCTTCTTCAGCGTCAGCAGGCCCAGGTCGATAAACAGGCCGCCGTTGCGGTACTCGGGCAGGCCGGTCAGCAGCTCGGTGCCGGCAAAGTGGATCTGGAGCAGCGTCTGCATGGGCTGCATCAGCGAGTAGGTCAGCCACTGCGTCAGCTTGTGGAACGGCACAATGCTCTCCCACGCGGCAGCGGCATACGGCGGTGATGGTGATGAAGAAGACGAAGCGGCGGCGGTGGCATTGGGAAACGGCGAGAATGTCGGCGTGGAGGATTTCCGGGCCGGCGGCGGCGACGACGCAGAGTCGGTCTGCTTCTGCAGCTGCGGCATGTCGCTGCAGGGCCAGGCATCGCCCAGCGAGGTGCCGTTGATGGCTGTGCGGGAGGCGGGCCAGATGGGTGCCAGGCCGTCCATGAGCAGGGTCCAGAGCACGGGCAGCAGCACAATGGGCATGGACGAGGCCTGTGTTGTGGGGTGGGCAAGCAGGTAGTCGACCATGTTGCCGGGGCGGCCCTCGGGGCCAAAGAATTCGGTGTTGGACGCCAGGGCATCGCCGAGGCGGATCAGCAGGTTGGAGCGGCCCTCGAGGCCGGCAACATTGTTCCCTGGGCCGTGCTGCAGGCCCTTGGCAAGGGCGTCGACGGTCAGCGCGCGCAGGCCGTCCTTGTCGACCTGGGTCTTGTTGGTGCCAGGCTGGCCGGAAAAGACGCCGGCCTTGAACATTTCCAGACTGGCGACAGCAAGGCCCTCGGAGCGCTTGTAGTACTTGCCGTTCTCTGTGCTCTTGTACTGCCACTCGGTGCCGGCGCCGGCATCCAGCAGTACACTGACGAGGAACAGGTCAATCAGGCGGCGACAGCGCTCGGTGCTGTCGATCTCGGGCGGGAAGGTGGTGAGGAGCAGGGCCACACGGTCGCGGCCGCCGACGGCAAAGTGCTGGTAGCGGCCATGGGGCGGGATGGAGGGGGCATAGGGGGCCTCGTAGTCGCGGCGAATGATCTGGGCGACGAAGCTGACAATGTCCGGGAACTTGGACATGTCGACATCAAAGTGGTTGAGCTCATTGCGCAGGGCCTTGTCGCTGACGATGCGGGAGCGCTCGCGGACGGCGGGCAAGCTGCGCAGGTAGCCGGCCGGGTCGAGGGCCGGGTCTGGCGGCCGGGGAATGTCGACCTTGGGCAGATGAACGGGCGAGGCGGGACTGGACATGCTTGTGGCTGTAGATCTAAAGGTGCCTGCGGAAGAGCGGTTGAGGGTGCGTGGGATGAAGCCGTATTGTTGCTGGTAGACGGAATTATGGATGAAGGAGGAAGAGGGAGAGATGGGGGATTTGAGAGAGCTGCCCGAATTAAGAGAGCCGGTGGAATGTGAAGCAGTGACGACCTTGGCGGGGTTGGCGCCCGTCTTCGGCGAGGACCTGTCCTTTCTTGAGAAGAGGCCCATTGTGTGGTGCCACGAGTCGGGGATGGGCTTGGTAGTCACTACTGAGGATACTATGGCACCAGGGGGGTGTGATAAGGTACAGAGTACAGGATACACTAGTGTGCGCAGTATAGAGCACAGCAGTACAGGGTACGAGCGTGGTACAACGTGCTTCTCCGTGTAAGCAAATCTACTCTCTATGCCGCAGCGAATTTGGAACTCAATTTGGATGGATGGACTGCGGGCGAGATAGCGAGTCAGGGCGGCGGCGGGGAGGAATTGTCTTGGTAGCAGACGGAATAGGCAGCTTGGGCCAGCCCTGTCGATCTGTAGTGTGTTGGAGTAAGTTGGAGTAGAGCACAACGAGCGAATGAGAGCAGGGAAAGCGGCGGAATGACGGCGTTGGGCCCGGTGGTGTGGTTGGCGCGGCTGGCGGGCGGGCGTTGAGATAGCCGGCGGCGAAGATGGATTATGTGTTTGGGGCAGTACAGAGTACTGAGAGTGCTGATAAGCGTATAAGCGTGTACTAGCGATAGCGCGCAATTGAGTGCACAGTATTACAATGTAAGAGTGCTCTAATAATAATGGGTAATGCAGGCCGTAGGCGTAGGCGTAGTGCAGGCGAGGGCCGTAGGGAGGAGGGCCGTAGGGAAGACGGCGTAGGCAGCTAGTCGTTATCGGGTAGGAGGATATTGGGTGAATCGATAGTTGTATTTATAAAGCCGGCTCCCGGGCTCTGGAGTTGAATGGCTGTTTCTTTGTGGTGTTTCCGAGTTTCTAGTTGTTTCTGATTTGAGTTGAAGGACTGATTATTGAGCGTCGTCTGATGTCGTCTGATGTCGTCGTCCGAAGTTGGCTCTGCCACGTGTTTGCTAAGTGAGCGTGGCTGCGAAGAAGGAAGGAGCGATGAAGGAGCTGGAAAGAGCAGGATTGGGGAAGGTGCGATGAAAGAGCAGGAAGAGGAAACGAGGAAGGAGGAAGGAGCAGGGAGGACCGAGCATATAAGACATGCGCAAATTGAAAGAAAATATGCAAAGCAGATCCAAATGACGAGAGAAGATCAAACAGCAACGTTCATCTACTTGATCAATCGACTGACTCAAAGACTCAAGACTCAAACAACTCAAACGACTGCAAAGGCCGCAGGTTGAAATCTCCGCCAGCTGAGAAGGGCCAACGGTGGACGCGGTAGAGGGCCAAAGGGAAAAAGGATCCAAAGAGGAAGCCGATCGTGCAGATCGCGAAATAAAGTCTGCAGGCGAAGACGTAACCAGAGATCAGACCAAGGGTAAAGGATCGCGGAGCCAGACCCTTGTCGGTGGGTTGCCAAGAGGTAGGGCGAAGGTTTGAGATGAGCTGGGAGTTGGGAGTTTGAAGAGAGACGAGGAAAGAGGCCGAGGGAGATTTAAGTAAAAAAGAGCGAGGCAGAGGAAAGAAGAGAAGACGAGAAAGACGAAGAGACGATGAAGCGAGACGACAAAGCAAGAGGAGGAGAGAGGCCAACGATAGAGCTGACGGGTGAATAGACAATAGCAGCGGATGTGAAGTATCTGCAAGCGAAGCGAGACGCGTTTTGAATGATAGATGTAGTTTGTAGTCAGCAGAGGATGAGAAGAGGAGAGTAGAGGCGAGGTGACGAGTAATGAGGAGTCGAGGTCGAGGAGGCCAGAAGCTGTAAGAATGGAGGGCCGCGAAGAAGGCTCGAGTCGATCGTAGAGCGAGCGATGACAGTGCCGACAGTGTAGACAGTAGACAGTAAAAAGACGGCAAAATTGTAGACAGAGATGTCGAGGTCGAGGTGAAGAAGTATAGAGATGAGAAAGGAGAGAGAAGTCGAAGATGTCGCAGGAACGATGAGGGGCGTGAGCGTGGCAAGAGACGAGGATAATACGAGAGACGAGGATAATACGAGACAGAAGAGGAACGAGCAAGAGCAATAGGGAGAGGCCAATACTTGATATATTGCCTACCAAAACTGAGTACTGAATACTGAATACTGAATACCGAACACTGAAGAATGACATGCTACGAGTTATTTGCAAATCGAGAGGAACGGGTCTCGAGGTTTAGGGGGTCCAGGACAAACAGGCCATTTTAGATCGGATTTTGATGCAGATGTACGTCTACAGAGTAGCTATCCCATTGCAGCTCACCGGTGAAACAAGGGTAGCCGCAGACAGCAGAAGAGAGGGTAGAGGTATCTCGGACGCAGAGAGTCACAGGCCAGGCCACATGCAGGTACACTTCGTCGTACTATGTACACAGGCAGACCGGCAAGAAACTAAAAGAGGAAAGACCAGGAGGCCAGACGTCGATAGACCAAACTACGGAGAACGGAGAACGCATAGACCTCTGCTCTGTAGACACAGGGTGTACTTTGTATGTATATAAAGTGAAGCGGTGCGCAGAGGCGGACTTGCCAGCCCGGGATTGAAAAGTACATGCATCGTAGTAGCAAGAAAAGAATACATAGTACGTAAAGGCGCAAGACTTGTCGACTTTTGACTTTCTGGAGCGACATTATCTGATGTAGCGTCGTGGAGCAGCTCGACCCGATTGATACAAGCTTGCGGGCTTATGCAGGCACAGGAGGGTGGAGGGCAGTGGGTAGCAGAGTGGGATGGCCTGGCCGGATAGCAGGGACCGATGGAGGAGAGGCACTAGGTAGAGGACGTACTGTAGAAGTACACAGAGGAGAAGAGGACCGAGCAGTATGCCCAAGGAGACGGCGAGAAGAGGAACAAGTGAGGAATGCTGCGGGATGGATCAATGGATAAAGAGGTGGGATGGATTAATGGAGAAAGAGACTGGATGCATGTAGAGACGAAAGAAAGAAGAAAGAATTCTGGTGAGGAATGGCCGATGAAAGAGACGAAGAGATGGGGATGGGAGTTGAAGGATGAAAGATATTTGCCATGTATGGAGAGACTACATACTTACATAGTACGATGGATGGGACTAGCAGATGTTAGCAGCATTACATAGTAGCAGATGCTAGCCGGTTGGGCGCTGGACGTTGCAAACTAGATCAGGGGTTCGTTGCAGAATCGAGCTGATGTAGATGAAGACAAAGATGGAAAAGGAAGATGGAAGAAGGAAGATGGAAAAAGGAGATAGGAGAAAAGAAAGCAGGCCAAGGACAGCTGAATCTAGAGTGCAGGGTCAAAGAAAGAAGAAGAAGAAAAGAAGAAAAGAAATAGACAAAGAGAAAAAAACAGGTTGCATAGAAGAAAGCACGAGAGATAGGAAGAGAGCCACAACAAAGACAACCAGCGGATATCAGAAAGGCATGACAGGCCGACGTCTACCCAATGCAACCAAACAAGATTGCCGGTTCGAGAGAGCGAGTGCGACAGTCATGCAGACAGACAGGATACGATGTAGGTCAATGGACGGCCGTTGTGCGCAGGGCCAAGAGGAGGCAGACAGGAAGAGAGAAGACAAGTCAGGGTAACACAGCAGAAAGGAAGAAAACCAGAAAGAAAGAAAGACTGCAACACCTTGACACAGCAGCGTCGAAGATACCGAGACAGTCATGTGAGACAAGCATATCTGGCAGCTGAGAGGCGTCCATGTCAATATCTATGTCTGTGTATATATTACAGAGTACATTATAAGCTTGCTACTCAACGACTTTGTATATCTGGCATAACTGGCCTAGACGTTGAATTGGTGCAACCTTGGCGGTACGACGCTCTGTGGTTGAAGAGCAAATGCCATTAAATTTAAATACATAGGGAAAGAAGAGGGAGGGAAGGGCTGGCCACCAATACAGAGTACGGTAGCTCTACATAATACGAGACTGAACGGCTCGGCTCCGTAGGACGGCGGAAAGGCGGAAAGGGACAGTAGTCAGTGTGTACGGAGTATAACACACATACTATACAGTGCATTGGTGAAACAGCAAGAGACAGGACGACCAACAGGGAAGGCGACGTACTTTTGATGCATTAAATATACTATATTTAAAATGAAATAAACATAAATCAAAGGTGGCGGGTGAAACTACGTAGCATGCAGGTACAACCAAGGATGGACGAGAACATGCCAGATTAAGAAGGAGCTGAAGAAACAATCCTGTGTATTTAGGGAAGGAGCAGCCAGTAGTGTGCAAGCGAGTGCGAATTCTCCGAGTACCCTGTAGTGAGACGTCGCTTGCCAGCCGGCCTCGATCGGTGTATATACTATGTACATAGTGGGTGATTGTTTGCTCTCCGAGGAGTCTCTGGTTGCTAGCCTGGTCGTGAACCAAGACTCTCAAGAACGATATTAAACTCAAACGAGATTATGAATGTGACGGTGGATGGCGCCCGAAAAGCCGGTTTTCTGGGTAGAGGCGTGGAGAGCAGCCATATTCCGCACTGTCTAGCTGTAATGCAATGCAGTACGACAGATGCTACTCCTACTATGTAAAGACAAGACTGTGTCGGACAGGCCAGCGTGAGTAGTCGCCGTGAAGCAGTTGTTTCTACCCAGCATCATTATCCCAGAGAGGAAAGAACGGAACAAAGGGCGACATGCGCTAACACATCTACTGTACCACATCGAAATACAACGTGCTTGCCATGCAACGGCCACGCTTCATCGCTCAACGCTCTTTCCATATTTGGTATCAAGTCTCAATGCTCTTGCCCTCCGTACTACGTAGACACACACAGGTACTGGCTACTCCAGTCCCGAGAAGCACGAGCTGCAGAGTCTTCCACCTTACCCACCGGCAGTGTATCTCCTATTGCGCCTCTCTTCTACCTTCGTCTCCTCCCTTTTCTCTTTCTTATTCTGCTCGGCCACCCGATGCACAGTGCTCACGAGCCGCACTTATGCCGGCGGTTGTTTTTCAACAGAGTAAATAAACAGAATGGTATATGCTATATTGCTTATGTAATCAAGACATCGTCGACAGCCCTCGCCCTACACCAAGCCCTGCTTCTGCAGATCGTAGTACACCTTCTCCGGCATCACATGCCCCTCCGCGTCCTCCATCTGCACCACCGAGCTCTCGTCCAGCTTGCTCTTCTTCTTCTCCTTCTGCAGCTTCTCCCACAGCCGCAGCGCCTCCTCAATGTTCGTAATGTCGCGGAACAGGCTCGGGTTGTTGATGCCCAGGCACCGCAGCCCGTGGATGTGCCGGCTCTCGTTGAAGTGTTTCTCAAACGCCCGCCGGCCCATATACGTGTACTGCCCGCAGATCTCGCAGTTGAACTCCACGCCCAGCCCGTGCAGCCGGTACAGCCAGAACGGAATCGGCTTGCCGTCCCATGCCAGCGGCAGCTTCAGCGGGTTGTACACCTTTTCGTCGTCGTTGTCGTCGTCGTCGTCGTCGTCTCCATCGCCGTCGCCGTCGCCGCCGCCGCCATTTCTATCCCTGGACGGCCCGTCGCCGCCGATGCGCCGCCGCTTGATGACGCGCTCTTCGTCCTGTGCCGAGTACAGGTTCTCCAGCTCCTGCTGCCGCTCGCGCTCCGTCATGCCCTGCCGCCGCTCCACATTGACGCGCGTGTCGTCCTTTTCCGTGCTCATCGCCGCCACCAGCCGCTGCACACGGTACTCGCGCGCCGCGATCGCGCGCTCCTTCAGCCGCGCGCTCTCCGTAGGTGTCCCATTCGTAGACGAGGACGCCCTCGACTCGGCAGCCCGCACGTGCTTGCGGCCCGACAGGTGGCCCTTGTAGACATTCTGGTTCTTGAACTCCTTTTCGCAGTCGGCACACCACACGGCGTCCGGCGTGCTCAGCTCGGGCGTCGCCGCCGCGTCGGCAGAGGACGGCACAGCCACCTTTTTCCAGTTCGGCAGCTCGTCCGCCTCCCACTGCTTGTCGAAATCCGCATCGAACCCGGCGAACACGCGGTCCAGGTTCTCGAGCGGGCGCGTCTTGCGCATAAACGACTCGAGGTACGCCTCGAGGCCGCCGACATACTGAAAGTACGCGTCCGTCATCTTGTCGGCCTTCTTGAGGCCGGCGCCCGAGCCCGTGGCGGAAAAGTCGTCAAACACTTCGAGGTACTGCAGATACGTCAAGCGCTTGACGTGCGGCAGGTTGACGTAAGCTTCGTAGTTGGCGTTGAGGTCGAAGAAGCGGCCGAAACCCTCCTCGCCCGAGAACATGGTGTCCACGAGCGTCGGCTGGCGCTCCGGCTGCTGCTGGCTGCCCACGGTGTAGCCGTGCCCTTGGCCGTACTCGTCCGACGCGACGGCCTTGCGCTTCTTGCGGTAGCGCTGCTCGGGCATGTCGATCTGGTCGCTGGGGTAGCGCTGGTGGTACGACAGCGTCTCGTCGCATTTGCGGTAGAACAGCTGCAGCGCCGGGTCGTCTTTTGAGGCCGGGTCGGCGTCGCCCACGAGCCGCACCTCGTTGGACCGCAGGTCGCGCGCGTCGCGGTACAGCCGCAGCGCCTCGCCCGACTGCTTCTGCATGTGGTCCAGCAGCTGCGCGACCTCGTGCTCCTGGTTGAGCCGGTCGCGCACCAGCGTCGGCTCGTCCGCCAGCCGGTCGACGACGGCCTGCTCGAGCCGGTCGAGGTCCTCGAGGATGTAGCGGATCTCTTCGAGAATCATATTGGGCGCGTTGTTGGTGTTGATTGAAAGGAGTAAACGCGGCGTTGATGATGCGGTTGCTGCTGTTGTGGTGACGGTTGGCAGTCGGACTTTGATTTTTCCGGCGCAAGGCTCTGTATTGGTGTATTGCCTTGCCTGTATTGCCTGTATTGCCTGTATTGCCTGTAATACCAGTCTGTATTGGCCAGCCTGTATTGCCTACACTAGCCTGTATTACTGCTAGTACAAAGACAGGCGGCCTGGCTAGGCAATCAGTTCAAGCTAAAGCCAGCCTCGAACTTTTTTTATAGTGGGTCTGCCGATCGATAAGCTTCCTCACTGACGGCATTGCTGCGACGGCCGTTCACGACCCTCATCTCTCAATCTGTATTGACGACCGACGACCGACGACCGACGACGCTCGACGCACAAACTACTACACACACAAGCCCGCCCTCTACACACACACCCTACACAATGGCCGAGGCGAGCGACAAGCGCGGCAAGCTCGATGCCGTCGAGCTCTCCACCTCCAAGGAGGTCAAGGTGTTTCCCACGTTCGAGTCGATGAGCCTCAAGGAAAACCTGCTGCGCGGCGTCTACGCATACGGCTACGAGACCCCCTCTGCCGTCCAGTCGCGCGCCATCGTCCAGGTCTGCAAGGGCCGCGACACCATCGCCCAGGCCCAGTCCGGCACCGGCAAGACCGCCACCTTTTCCATCAGCATGCTGCAGGTCATCAACACGGCCTCGCGCGAGACCCAGGCCCTCGTGCTGTCGCCGACGCGCGAGCTCGCCACCCAGATCCAGTCCGTCGTCAAGGCCCTCGGTGACTACATGAACGTCCAGTGCCACGCCTGCATCGGCGGCACCAATGTCGGCGAGGACATCCGCAAGCTCGACCACGGCCAGCACATTGTGTCGGGCACGCCCGGCCGCGTCGCCGACATGATCCGCCGCCGCCACCTGCGCACGCGCCACATCAAGATGCTCGTGCTCGACGAGGCCGACGAGCTGCTCAACCAGGGCTTCCGCGAGCAAATCTACGAGGTCTACCGGTACCTGCCGCCGGCCACGCAGGTCGTCGTCGTGTCCGCGACGCTGCCGCAGGACGTGCTGGAGATGACGTACAAGTTCATGACGGACCCCGTGCGCATCCTGGTGAAGCGCGACGAGCTCACGCTCGAGGGCCTCAAGCAGTACTTCATCGCCGTCGAGAAGGAGGAGTGGAAGTTTGACACGCTGTGCGACCTCTACGACACGCTGACCATTACGCAGGCCGTCATCTTCTGCAACACGCGGCGCAAGGTCGACTGGCTGACGGACAAGATGCGCGAGTCCAACTTCACCGTCAGCAGCATGCACGGCGACATGCCGCAGAAGGAGCGCGACAGCATCATGCAGGACTTTCGCCAGTTCAACACGCGCGTGCTCATCTCCACCGACGTGTGGGCGCGCGGCATCGACGTGCAGCAGGTGTCGCTGGTCATCAACTACGACCTGCCGAGCAACCGCGAGAACTACATCCACCGCATCGGCCGCTCTGGCCGCTTTGGCCGCAAGGGCGTTGCCATCAATTTTGTCACAAACGAGGACGTGCGCATCCTGCGGGATATCGAGCTGTACTACTCGACGCAGATTGATGAGATGCCGATGAACGTGGCCGACATCCTGTCGTGAGGCGGCGGGGCTGTGGAAGGATATGAAAAAAATGCATGTGACATGGTCTCTCTGGTTTCGTAATGTACACTATCTCGGTTGTTTGTTCTTATTCTTTTTTCTTTTATTTGTTTTTACTTCTATCAGGTCAAATGCATATACCCGTTTCTTTTGATTTATTGGCTGTGATTGTAGTCTAGTGTGATTTGATTGTGAATGTGACTGTCGGAATTGCAAGTATAGTATGATTACTTGAATTAATTCTCGTCATGTTTGTTGAAATTGATTTTATTTTTAAATAAATCAGGGAAACAAATTAATATATAATAAAAAAACATACAATATAGTGTATCAGCTTGTTAATATGATGCTGTAAATACTCGATATACAAATGACCGCGCCATGGCTCATGCAAATGGACACCCTGATGTACGCACGCCCTTCAGCCGCTCAACCTCCTTTGCAACCTCGTCCAGGCCCTGGCCCATCCGGTTGATCGGCCCGACATCGCCAATGAGGAACCCCGCCTCCATAAACTTGCTGCCAATCTCCTCCTCCTTGAGCTTCTCGCGCCGCGTCGCCGTCTTGGTCTCGGGCGCCGGCCGCGTGTTGCCCGGCACCTGGCCGCCCAGCAGCCGCACCATGAGCGCCTCCGGTCCCCAGCGGTTCCACCATGTCGGCTTCATGTACCACGGGTGCGCCAGGTAGTGGTACATGCCGATGCGGCCTGTCTCAGGGTGCGGCTCCTGGTCCAGGGCGCGGTACGGCTCGAAGCGCGGCAGGGCCAAGAAGCGCATGGCAAAGCGGCGCGCAATGAGCGACGAGTAGGTCACGGCGTACGCGACAATGCCCGGCTCTGGCAGCGAGAAAGCCTCGCGCATGCGGTCGCCCATGAGCACGGCGACCATCTGGTTGACAAAGGGCACGAGCGGCGCGGGCACGAGCCCCAGCAGCATGGCGATCAGCCGGCGCGACGGCATGATGTTGACGGGGTCCGGCAAGAGCGCGGCACCGCTGTGCTCAAAGACGTGCGCCCACTCGGTAATGTCCTCGACAAACTCGAGGCCCGACGTCCACTGCTGCCGCTTGAGCGCGCCGTAGTCGATCTGCATGGACTGGCCCAGGTTCCACCAAAAGACGCCCATGGCACAGCGTTCCATCTCGTTCATGGGGCGCCACTCGAAGCGCTCGATGAAGCGGATGGGCTCGGCAACACAGGCCGACAGAGTGTACAGCAGGTCCTGGTTGCGGATCTGGCCGCTGGCGACGTAGCGGCTGTGCAAGTAGTTGATGCGCGCAATGGCGGTAAGGCAGCGCGGCGACGTGGGCGCATTGATGGAGAACTCGGCAAACATGGCGACGGTATCCTGGTAGCGCTTTGCGGCGGCATTGGGCTCGGTGAGGGCGCCGGTGGCGACAAGCAGGCGCGAGATCTCGGGCACGCCGTAGGTCTTGAAGATGCCAAACTGGAGGGAGGTGCGGTACATGTAGGGGAACTCGGTTTGCTGCAGATGGCAGACAATCTGCTGGGCCTCGGTGGTGGTCATGCTGCGCAGACGCTGGGCGCGGGCTTCGGGGTCGTTGACGTCGACATTGGCAAAGAAGTGCTTGAGCATCTGGCGCTCGAAGCGGAAGCGAAGTAGGTTGCATGTGGCGATGTAGACGGCGGCCGCGATGCCGAGCAGGGCCAACGTAGACGGCATGGCGCAGTCCGTGTTGGTGGGTATGTGAGTTTGGGTCTTCTATGAGTGAAAAGAGACCTGATAAGTCGGCGAGTGAGGCTCTGAAGCTGCTCAGTCGACGTCGACGGATGAAGGTCGAGACGAAAAGCGGGGGAAGTCCACACAACAGGCCGACCGAGGCTTCTTTATTTCAGTTCCCTTCTTTATTCTCTTCTTTGTTGTGAACCAACAATACCGGCTACGGACGCGAAGGACCAAGAAGTAGAGGATATGAGGAGAAGATGGGAAGATGAGAAGATGAGAAGAGGAGATGAGGAGAAGCAAAGGTCCTTCTGTCCATGTCTGGGTTCCATGTCTGGGTATCAGTATTGGCACCTTCCGCTTGTCGGTGTTTAATCTCTTTAATTCTTGCATTTATTTTATTCATTGTAAGACGGCCTGGCACTATCCAGATCACACAGGATTTTGTTGCATTCGGATAGTAGTTCGTTCCTTCCCTTCCAGTACGACTATGATTATCTTCCCCGTTCCCCTCCTTCTATTTCCTATTTCACGCTGCATTCCTTCGCTCTTTCCTCACTGGCAAGTCCGAATATTCTGCAGAGACTTCACATGCAGTCTGCCCCATATCAAGCGGATTAGACGTGCGAGATAGTACGGAGTATGTGCGCACATGGGCCTTTCAGCTGAGTGGCTTTATGATATTTTTATGTGCCATATTCGAACTTATCTACTGATTGAAACCATCCGAGTTTACAGAGTACAACGAGGTGAAGCCGCCTCAAGGTCGGATTTGCAGTTTAAAGATAATAGCCACGACAGGAAGGAACGATGGCTTTTGCACATCTGATCTCAAATACTTGGGATACTCCTTCCCAAGTCAGTGATTGGTGCAGCCCGCGGCAACACCGATATTAGTCATGCAGGCTGCAGTCAGGCACACCGCCTTGGCGTCAGACTTACCCAGGCCAATGTATGCTTATCTTTCTCGGCCACGAAACCGACGACTTTCAGGTATCAGTGGAAATAGACAGCGATTGGCCCGTCTGGAGCTGAAACTGCTGAAGTGATTGTGCACTTGAGATGGTCTCGATGACGCTTCCGTGACGGTGTTGCCAACACCAGGAGATCTGCAGTGTTGAGTGGTTTGTGTTGAGAGATTGATGGGATGGAAGATGTGTGTTATTTAGGATATAATGTGTATGAGATGCAGAGTGGCTGGGATGAGTGTAGAGTCAATATATATTCACATACGCAGAACGGGCGACGGTCTATTCTGGATAGACACGACAGACACCTTGCCTGGCCTTTGACGTTTTACTCTTTTTATTTAAGGTTTATCTTGTTATCTGTAGTCTTGATATCCAATATGTACAGTAATAATGTACCGAGTAACAGTAAATCAACGCTCATCTCGAATCCGTCTTATCCCACACACCCTGTCCTGTCTGCACGCACAGAGTACAGCCATCTTACCAGAACGCGGCCAGGCCCAGGCTGCCAACGACACTGGCGACCCAGATCGCATTCGTCGTCTTGGCGATCTCTGCCTTGGCAAAGCCCTTGACAACCGTGTCCCAGACCAGGTGGCGCACGCCGTTGAATGCGTGGAACAGGAAGGGGAAGGCAGCCAGCGACTTGAGCGCAAACTTGACGACAACGGGCAGCGACGCGGCAAAGGCCACGAGGCTGGTGGACTCGACGTGCCAGCCGGCCAGGGGGGCGACGAGGTAGCCGAGCGAGCCGGCGTAGAGGGCACCGGCGTAGGCCATGCCGGTGTAGCGCTGCATGATGGAGGCGCCGTACCAGATCTGGGCGGGGTCGTAGATGGTGAGATGGGGAGAGACGGGGCGCTTAAGGCGCTGGGAGGCGAGCTTCTCGTCGGCCTGGGCAGGCGTGAGCTTCTCGGTGGCGATGCATCTGCAGGGCAAGGTTAGCATGGACAGCACCAGTGAAGCGGGTGTTGAGTGTCTGATAGCAAGTGAGTGTTGCAGCTGTGCAGCTGGGCAACCTCGGGCAACAGCAGACAAACACTGCCCGGCCCGACTCATCGCATGACGACGACGACCTGACGACCTACCTTGACTGGACGGAACGCAGGACAAGGGCGCGCGAGATGTTGTTGTTGACAATGGCAGTCGGCGATGCTGCACTGTTAGCGGGTGTCTGTACGAAGCACGGAAAGTGTCGTCATGAATGGCCGTGCTGACACGGCCTCGGATCGGAGCTTACCTCGCCGGAGAGCCATCAGGCCGACGCGGGCGTTCATTGTGATGGTGAGGTGGTAGAGTTGGGATGGGTATATGTCGAGGGAGTAAAGACTGAATCGAGTCAATCAATCAATCGAATCAGTCAATGTCGCGTGCTGAGTAGATGGGATGCAAGGCAAAGTTGGAATTGAAGATTGGCGATTCACCCCGGCTGGACTAAACTTTTCGGGCTCCCTCGGCTGCCGTCACGCATCATAGCCTCTTCAGTCAGCACTTTCCCCATACTGGCGAGCCAATCACAGCCCCGCTGATTCCGTCCACCGTCAGCGCAGACGACCCAGAGAGACCCGAAAGGCACTCGAAAACTGTGGGCCTCTCCAAAGGAAATGAGTTTTTCCGCGTCACGTGCTGTCGTGAGTAAACACCTACATAAGAAAATTCCGTCTCCTCTCCTTTTGCCTGCACTCTCTCCTCCTTCTTCTCTCCCAACGAGTCTCGCGCTGGCGGTGCTGCCCTGTTGGTGCTGGCTATCTGCGCATCTGAAGAAGCGTCCTATTCTGGGATGTTCTCTTCTCCTTCTTGAGATATCGGAGACTAAATACTATTGGGAAGATCCGTCGTTAATCTCTGTCTCCAGTCGTCCATCTGGTGATAGTTTCAAAAAAGAGATCTACAGTTATTAAAGCTTGTTGGGATGGCATGAGTAGGAAGGCGAGTCCTTGCAAAGTGCTGCGTAGAGACGAGATGGCATTGCTGTATTGCTTAACGGCTAAACATTACCACTCGCAAAACACACGCAACGTGGCAGCCGCGTGCGCGACGAAAATGGCTGGTGCGGTGATGTCGGAAGTATCTTCATGTACGACTGTTCATGAAAGACATCTACATAGTAGGCGAGCATCCTCGCCCGAAGCATATCAAATCTAACGCAGCAACAAGTTCATATGCCTTCCGTAAAGTAGCAGAACATAATAAGCATTCCTCTTGGTGATGCAGATATCAAAAAGCCATACAGAGCACCAGCACACTCAACTGCAGAACATGCCACTCCTGTCCTCTGATGCCCTCGCAAACACAGACGCATAGGCTAAACAGAACAATCCCCTGGCCAAAGCAGCAAAAAAAAACCGATGAGAGTGAGATTTGAACTCACGCGACCGAAGCCATATGATTTCTAATCATACCCATTAGACCACTCTGGCATCTCACCTAAAGATTGAAGAAGAGAACACTGTTCAAAGGTGTCTCCCGAAAGTCGGGAGGCATCAGGATTTGAGCCCGATGCGGGGGTCGAACCCGCAACCTTGAGATTAAGAGTCTCACGCTCTACCGATTGAGCTAACCGGGCGTTTCTCTCTTTTTGATGGAAGAGCCGGCCCGCTGCTGGGTTTATGTGGGCAGTCCGCAAGTGGACTTTGCCCTCTGCCTCTACTGGGAGCCGTGCAGGCGGGTCGCA
Source organism: Ophiostoma australiae (assembly GCA_022392945.1). Lineage (NCBI taxonomy): Eukaryota > Fungi > Ascomycota > Sordariomycetes > Ophiostomatales > Ophiostomataceae > Ophiostoma > Ophiostoma australiae. Next base: position 2,288,311 of record JAKRGJ010000002.1, on the reverse strand, counting down.
AGGTCGGCGACCTTGGTGAGAGACCGATCCCGGGCTGACTTGAGAGAGACTATTGAGGAGTGAGTGAGTGAGTGATCAAGGAAAAAAAAAGAAAAGGAAGTAAAAAAAAAGACTTACACAAATCCAGGCTGATGGTCTCGGCCATCTGTGGAGGGAGAATCTCGCCAGCACGCACGGGATGCCCGCAGCCGTCACGGAACCAGTTCACCGTGTCGTCGATGCTCCACCGGTCCAGGATGGTGAGCTGGCACAGACGGACAAGAGTCGGGCACCCGAGCACGCGGCCGGCATAGAGAACAAACAGAACATCGTCTGGCGGGACAGTGACGCTGTTGAGACGGCCCAAGGTCATGTTGACGCGCGTGCCGGCAATCGACTGCAGCCACTGGTTGGCGGCAGTACGGAAGGCCTCTCTGGCGGGAGCATTGGCCGGTGTTGCACTAGACACGGATGAAGCTGCAGGGGCAGTCGACTCCGACACTGTTGTCGACGGCCGGGGAGCATCCTGGCCTTGCCCTGAATTAGTCTGGCCCTGGCTCTGGCCCTGACCCCAAAGCCTGGCTTGCATGCTCGCCTGCAGTCGGCTGACCGTCGGAGGCTGGCCCGGCCGCCACGACTCGATGACGCCAAACTGCACCGCATACATGAGGGCAAACGCCAGCACGCGCGACGGCAGCTCAATGGGCACGGCCCGCGTACCGACACTGCCGTGGTAGTAGTCATACACAAAGTGGTCTGTGACGTTCTTCTTCTGCTTGTGGCTTCGGTGGCCATGATTGTCGTCTTTATCCTTGTGCTTGTCCTCGCCCTCACCCTCACCCTCGCCCTCACCCCGGGACTGGACCATGGCTCGATGCTGCAGGTATCTCTGCAGCGCAACCTGCTGCTGGAACTGCCGGTCGTGCTGCTGGCCCATCAGGCTGTCCTGCACCGTGCTGTCGCGGCCCGCATGGTGCAGCACGTGCAGCATCCAGTACATGCCAATCACGGCCTCGTCGCAGCTCACGCGGATGTTGCAGGTGCGCGTGCCGGGGTGGCACTGGTGCGGCCACTCCTTGCCGGCCACCGAGAGGCACCGGTCTGACACCACAAACGCCACCATCCTTTCGTTGTTGTGGTCGAGGTTACCATCTTCATCATGATCACGATCACGACCATAGTCACAGTCGCCGTGCTCGTCAATGTGTACGATGACGCGTGCTGAGCCGTACGGCTGGATGATGACCTTGACATCGGCCGACTTGGAGAACGTGACCTGGTCAGGCGGGGAGCGGTTGCGGCCGCGCCGCACAGGCGTATCGCAGACGTCATAGTCGTAGGCACAGTCGCCGTCGCTGGAGCTCTCGCTGTCGTCGTCGACGGTGCGGCGGCTGTGGCGGCGGCGATTTTCGCTGCGCTTGCGGAGTCTGTCCGACAGCTGCTGCCACGGGCTCGCAGCAGCCTCGGCACCAGACCTTTTGTTCTTGGACTTTCTTTCAATCTTTTCTTTCATATCCCTCTTTTGGCTGGCAGTCTTGTCAGCCTTGCCCGTCTTGTCCTGATCGTTACTGTCCGTGTCCTTCTTCTCCTCGGGGACACCCTTCCAGCCGTTGAAAACCTGGCCCTGGGGCTGGCCAGTCACTACGGCACGAGTGGGCACTGCGGCACCGGGATAGCTCCACGGCTGCGGAGGGAGGGCAGGGGGAGGCACAAATGGGTGTATCTGTGGGTGCTGCTGCTGCACATAAGACGGATGCCCAAAGGCAGGCGGCGGCGGCATGGACATGGCTGCACGCGAGGTATGCTTGTTTCTTGGATGGTGCTCGTCGTCGTCGTGGTCGTCGTGGTCGTCGTCGTGGTCACTGTCGTCGACGCGACTGATCACCGGCTCGTTGCGAGACACTGGAGCGTAGAAACCACCAATCTTGGGGATCGTGAAGTAGGCTGTAGAGCCAGGGGCGGCGTGGTGCGGTATCTGGTATGTCATCTACTGGCAAGGCTAGCAGCTGGGTGCCAGTCAGTATGAAGATTAAGAAATGAGGAAAGAAATAAGAAACAAGGTCAAGAAGACAAGATCGAGAGATGAGGGAACAGACTAGGAGAGACTCAAGGTGCTGGCAGTCGCTGGTGCACAGAGACGGGAGCAGGTGGTTACAGCGTCGGGTAGAGTTGAGGTGACGAAGAGGAAAAGAAGAGGATGGAAGAGAGGATGATGAGCACAAAAACGGCGAAGAAGAATTCTACCACGGTGGCAGAGTTGGTGGCCGGGATTGTGTGTACTACCCACGCTGAAGTGAGCCCAAAGTGTAAAGAGGGTGAAAAAAAGGCAAGAGCAAAGTGAGAGTAGGGTGACGGCAAGGTGAGCAGAATCTGATGGGCTTCCCAATCACAGAAAAACAAAAAGAAACGGAAGGAGCGACCGACCACAAGGCTGGCACAATGATTTAATTCTTGTGACACGCGGCTCCCGGGCGAACCGCTCCTGCTTGTTTGCCATCCCGGTATAAGTGGTCAGCCATGTTTGTTAGGCTTATTATTATGATATTTAATGATATGTTTTAGCCGTGGGCGTGTGGCTGCTGTTATCTGTTATGGCTATTATACGGTGGATTCTCAAGCATTGTAGTCACTCGATGTAGGCAAATGCAGGAAAATGCAGCGAAAGGTATCTATTTATAGCTGAACTTTATCATTCTAACTCGCAGTAAAGGACAACAATCTGGCTGGCTGTATCTAGTGTCATCTTGCAACTGGCATCCGTTACATCATGAGTGATGATGAGATGACTGAAGCGGAGAATCCTGTAGATCTGACGCCGCCAACATCAGTGAAGAGAAACAGAAAGGAACAAGATGGCAGAACAGAGTGCAGAAGTAAATGCAATATCGATGAGCAAAGCCACGATGCAAGATTAAAGGCAAACACAGGTAGAGCGTGTCGCCGTCAACCAAGACATGTGTGATTGCAAGTCAACAGGGCACGAGGTGCCATGATGAACAGCGAGACTCTAGAATCTATAAGGAAAGAAGTCAAAGAAAGAGAAGAACAAGAAGAAAGAAGGGAAGCAGAAAGCAAAACCAGTCAAACTGACAAAGTGACAAAGAAAAGAATAGCTGTTTTGAGCTCCAGCCAGAAAGTTCAGTAGACAGACGAACAGACGGATGAGCATCTACTCGTACCGACGAAAGTCGCGGATGGAAAGGCGGACCTTGAGGAGAAGCATCTGGTAGTCGTAGCTGCCATGGAAGCACATTTTCTTGCCGCAGTCGACAATCATGTTGCTAAAGTTGTGCTCGCCCTCCCCGCCCTCCAGCCACTCGACAACGCTGTCAAGGCTGTAGTCCAGCTTACCCTGGGCCATGTGCCCGCCCAGAAAGAGGCCCTCGACCTCGCGGATCTCTTCGCTGAGGCAGGCATCGGGGCGCTCGCGGCACACGGCCTTCCAGTGCTGGACGGTAGACGACACAATCTTGAAGATGTCCAGGGTCTGCTTGGCGTTGGCAGTGCTGAGCGAGTCTAAGTGTGTTAGTATTAAAATGTAGAACCTCTGAGATAAAAAGGAGAATGCAAAAATACTTACAGATAACTGGGGTGATAGCACGGGCAATGTGAGGAGCAAGGGCGCCTCCATTCATGTGCTTGAAAACATCCTGCGGCGAGAAAGAGAGTGCCAGGTACTTTTGCATCTGGCGGCCTTCATCGACCTTGCCCGTCTTCAGGTGGATGTAGATCCAGCAAAGAGTGAAGTGCAGAGACGGCTTCTCGTTGTTGAAGAAGTCGGGCCCAGCCTCGCCAGCGACAAAGGTAGCCGCCTTGGAGTAGCCGAGGAGGTCGGCAATCTCCACGATGCAGAGCTTTATCTTGAGGCCTATTTTAAGCTGGGGCTTCTTATTCTTCTTGTGGTGAAGAGTGGTCATGAAAACGAAAGCGGCCTTGGCAAGGACAGAAAAGTCGGCCGAGACCGCAATGGTCGTGGGCTCACCAGGGAAAGAGCCCAGGTGCTTCCGCTTTTCGTCCCATCCGAGGAAGTTGTCGTACATGACCTTGCTGCAGACACGAATGTCAATGTGGCCTAGGCAAATATCCCGAGTGTTTGAAGGAGCGGGATAGGCAATGCGGATGAGCTCGTCGGCGCACCCAAAAAAGGTGTTGTCTTTAGAGCAAACGTGCTCCTGCGTCAGCAAGCGCTGGCTCCAAAGAGCACCGTCCTGCTTGATCTCGCTGCAGTCAGAGTGAGCTGGGCTGACCATGGCCGGATCACGGGTCGGATCCCGGGCCAGTGTAGCGATGTCGTTGGCAGCCGAGGCGCCAGCCGGAGGGAAATCAGGCACCGGGTAGTCCTCACAAACTGGGTCACACTAGGAATCAATGTTGGAGGATGCAGTGGTGTTCTGAGAAGCCGAATGCTGACGGAGGGCACTGATGTTGTTGTTGACCTGTCCGCAGAAAGCCTGCATGATTTCAATGTCTTCGGGGTTGAAGAAATGCGACAAAGACCGGCCTGGCTTGGTTGGGCGAGCAGGAGTAGCCGGAAAAAGGTTGATCGAGGCCTTTCTCTTGCGGTTGGGTGGTGTACAGCTCGCAGGCGTGTCTGTGTTGTGTCAGTCTTGTGTACATCCAATGCCTCATCAGTGAATTTCGCTTATATATAAAATCAAACTCACCGCTGCGAGACATGATGGGCGTTCCAACAATGTTGGAGGCGGAATCAGAGCTTTTTGTGCCAGAGCCGGAGGATGGCGAGCTTGAGTTGGGGTTCGACATGCTTGCAATGTAGTTGTTGGATGTGCAGGATGTTCTGAACAAAGAAGAAAATGTATGAAAGTAAAATAGAAAAAGGAACAACTGGTGATATGCCAGCTATGACTTGTATACAGAAAAGATTCCGTGAACACAAGTGAACGGGAAGCAAATGTCTGTGCGAATAAATCAAAGCATGTGCTTCTGAAAGAAAAGAAAGAAGAGAAAAGGGAAAAAAGAAAAGAAGAAGGAAGAAGAGAGAACAGAGGATGGCAACAGTCTTTATATAGAAAACCCGAGATGGAACAGAAAGATCACCAGCACCATAAACTTGAGGACCCGGTAAAAAACAAAAGCACGAGAAGATCCAGCGAGCTGTTAATGAGGAGACACCCGCTGGAATAAAAGAATAAATCAAATCAAGGGGCGCAAAAGCCCTTGATGTACCGAAAATTTGAATCAAAACCTCCGAAAATAGACCCGAAAAATAAATAAAGGCAAAGGCAATGCAAAAGTGAGAGCAGAGTGATGAACGAGCGGACCCAGAGAGACAGAGGATGGTAGTGCCTTGAATAGCGGTTGGTCGAGGCCTGAAAATGACGATATCGCGAGACTATAGGGGGCGTCTGGGCGAAATACAGTGCACGGTTTTCGGCCGGGAGATGAGACGAGATGAGACGAAAGGCCCTGGTTAAGCAGACGTGACGGCAGGCTGAGGAAGCAAAAATAGAGAGGAAGTACCAGCGAGTTGGACCCAGCAGAGAACACCGTTTACAGAGAAAACGTGGTGAGAACGAGACGAAAAACAACAGGGAAAGTCGAGAAAATTTGAGAGAGAAAACTGAAGCAAACCAGACCCGGGACAACGCAGAAGATTACAGTAACGAGGCGAGCAGTTTACAGTGAAAGACACAAGCGTAGAGACACAAGATACAGAAGCAGCTAGAAGAGACACGGCGGTGCAGCAAACAGACGGAGCGAGGCAAAGATGCAAACACAAAACGAGGCAAACGGCGTGATGAGATGAAGCAATGGCAGTGGAAGTCTCAGAATGACGTATAGCAAACAGTATAGAAAGTGGCTGGCTCGATAGGCTAAGCTGGTGTCGTCGTCGTCGTTATTGGGTATACGATAGGGTCATGGCGATGTGATGCATGGGGGACAGGAGGTCGAGACGTTGGTGATGTTGCGTTGAGAGACGAGTCAAGAGATGGTGAGATCAAGGGAGGAGGCAGGAGAGGATCTACGGGGGGAGCACGTAATCAAAAATCAAAAAGAGCAGGAGCAGCAGTCACGATAGGCAGGCAATCACGCGAAAAACGCGACATCGGCCGTCGTGATCCCAATGCAGAAAGAGCGATTCTCGAGTCCGCGATGCTGTTTCCTATTTGGGCCATCCTGCAGCAGCTTCTGGGTCGACTCTCCCCGGATCTCTTTACGGAGTCCCATTCTGGGCCATGTCGAGCGTCTTCCCCACCCATTTCGCCCCGAAAAGGAAGAAATATTAGGAAAATAGATGATAAAAGAAACCCTCTTTCCAGAAAGCCATTAAGGTTGCTTGCAGCTCGTGCAGAAGACCACGATCGTTCCTTCCTTTCCTAGGTTTCCTAGATTCCATATACGCGTCGCGTACTCTACAGCACAGACAGCCAATCACACCCCCCAATTCGTTTCTTTTTGTACGGAATAGTCATCCGTATTTCTCCATCATCATGCAGGTCTGAAGAGAGGACGGACAGACGGTGGTCGTCTTATACAATCACGTGATGGTATAGTCTGCCGAAGACGGTCTAGCTGTCTCACCCCTGTGCCTGAGAGCAGCGAGGAACTGGATTTTGGTATCATAAAACTTGTCACAGATCACCGAAAATCAAAGAGCCTCACGACAGCTCACCATGCAACGCATAGCGTCATTGCAAGGTGCTCGGCGGGTGTTTGCCCGGTCACAGTCGTTTGTGAGACGGCAGTATTCAACGCCAAATTCAAAACCAAACCCTTTGAATCCATCGTCGCCGGGACCGGCAGCATCGACGGCAGCATCGACAGCAGCAACGCCGGCAGCCCGTATTGACCGTGTGCTGTCTCGGCTTCCGCCGTCGATGCAAAAGTACACCAGCCGGCTCAGAGATGCGCCCGTTTCACACGTTGTTGCGTTTTTGATTTTGCACGAGCTGACGGCGATTGTGCCGCTGTTCGGTCTCTTCGGGCTGTTCCACTACCTCGCCGACAACAACCCGGTGCTCACGTACATGGCGGAAAACTACAGCGAGCAGGTCGAGGGTGGTGTGTCCCGGTTTGAGCGGTACTTTAAGAAGAAGGGGTGGCTGAGCGAGGATCCAGAGACTACGGAGACCACAGATATTACAGCGGCTGCAAAGACTACAGAGACATCTACAGAGACATCTACAGAGACATCTACAGAGTCTGTTCTTGCACGGTGGTCGGATGCACGCTACCGCATTGTTGTCGAGGTCGGCCTTGCGTATGCAGTCACTAAATTGCTGCTGCCTCTTCGCGTGGCTGCGAGCCTGTCTGCCACGCCGTGGTTTGCCGGCGTCCTTCAGAAACTGCGCAAGCTACGGAGGTAGTTGCATTTGGATTCATATACAATTTAGACAGGATCAGGACATAAAGTTTACTCGGGCAAACGTCACTGGAGACTTGGGTGGTGATCATTTATTTTTATTTGTTTGCATTGTGTGTGCAAGAAGATGTGCTCCTCTGCGGCGTTGTCAACGTTTCCAGCTCTCGCTTACTAGTGTCGTCTCTGCCGCCGTGCAGCTGTCCTCTGGCACCCACACTGCCAACTTGGGTTGGATTGGGATGAAGAGAAGAGCGTCTAGACGACACGCTTACTCGTAGACCCAGTCGTAGATGGCCGACTTGTACGAGTTCAGGTCCTCAGGCTTGAACCACAGGGCAATCTCCTTCTTGGCGTTCTCGACAGAGTCGGAGCCGTGGCAGACGTTGCGGCCAGTGGAGATGGCGAAGTCGCCGCGGATGGTGCCGGGCTGCGAGTTGAGGGGGTTGGTGGCACCCAGCAGGACACGGCCGGTCTTGACGGCATCAGTGCCCTCCCAGACCATGGCGACAATGGGGCCGCTGAGCATGTACTGGATCAGGCCGGGGAAGAAGGACTTCTCCTTCAGGTCGGCGTAGTGGTTCTCGAGGTGCTCCTTGGAGGGCGAGACGAGCTTGAGGGCCGCCAGCTTGTAGCCGCGCTGCTCGAAGCGGCTGATGATGGGGCCGACCAGGCCGCGCTGGACGCCGTCGGGCTTGATAGCAATGAAGCTGTGATGTTAGCATGTGTGTGTGTGTGTGTGTTTATCTTCTGCCTGGCTGGTCTTCTTGGTCTTCTTGGTCTTCTTTAATCTTGTTCATCTTTTGTGGTCCTCTTTGACGAAGACTTGACGAGAGGCGAGCTTGGCCAGGTCGAGACGCAAAGACAACCAGCTAGACAGACAACCGCAGACCAGTGAGACCAGTGAGACCAGCAAGCACACTCAGGCAAACGCCAAACAAAAAAAAAAAAAAAAGCACCACACTTACGTCTGCTCGGTAGACATTTTGGATGGATGTGAATGGGTTGGTTGTGAAGGAGGGGAAGAGGGAAGAGAGGAAGGAGAGGAAGGGGAAAGAGAAAAAGAGGAAGGAGACAAAGACGGAAAAGTCTGGCTAGAAATAGTAAAGGTTTGCTGCTGCTGGTGGAGCCGGACCAGCTGGTGCTGCTGGACAAGCACGGCGCAGAGGAGGGCGGCAATGGCCAGCAGCAGAGAAGAGACCAGAAGAGACGATGGTGGGGTCGACAATGAAAAGGGAAGGGAAAAGGGAAGGAGACCAGCTCTAGCACGGCGCTGCATTGGCTCGATTGGCTCGATTGGCCTTCTTGGTGCTGTCCTTGCTGTCCCTAGACCTCCATCCTCGTGTTCGTGGTGGGGTAGCAGCACATGCGCCTTCCTCTTGCTGTCAGTGGCAGCGGGGTTATTGGGGGACGACGAGGAAGGGGAAGGAGACGCAGAGGGGGCCATTGCATGCACTATACTATGCACTATGCACTATGCACTATTTGCACTATAGTGGCGACCAGAGCATGGATGGCCACCCAGTCTGAAGCTCAAGCTGCAACACAGCTGTTGTAATCGCGCCGATTTGCATGCAACAAACTCCGAATAAAATATGCGAATATTGGCAGAATAGAATGTGATTTCCGAAAAGTCGTGAATCGGGATTATAGTGAGAAACCGAGGATATAGGGCAAATCCGAATAGGCGTTTGCCAAAAATGTACGACGGCAACGGCTGGGATAAGACAAGAGAACGAAAACAAAGACAATAAAACGGTTGCACGTTGAATTGACTCTGTCAAGAGAATGGTGTACGTGGTGTACATGCAAGCTCACCGTATGTTCCAGTGCAAAGTGGCGATCTCGACTTTTCTCTCAAAGGTCGTGCCCCTGCATTTTGCTTCACGGCCTCTGATTGGCTAGAGACAGTGTCCAGCCTGTCTGACCGATAAGAGCACGATAAGAGGCGATAAAGATCGATAAGGGATGACAGGACCCGCCTGATTTCCTGCTGTGTCCCCAGAGCTAGTCCTCTTTAGGCCTTTGGAAACGGACAGCTTAGCTCCCTGGCTCCTTCCCCATGCACGTATTAGCAGTGTACATGCTGGCATCAATTCAAGCTTCTGGCAAGCATCTCGACAGCTTCAAACGGCCATCTCGACGTCCATCCCAACAGTCCTATGCTCAGGATTCAATGGGCTACTAACCATTGTTATATACGACCAACCACGTAACGAAATACCAAAAACGCCAAAATCTTCAAAACACCAAAAACAAATGCGCTCCTCCGTGGTATGGGCCTGTCTGGCGACGGCCCTGCTCCCGCAGTCAGCCCTCGCCGTCAAAGAGCACGACTTTAAAAAGTGCCACCAAAGCGGCTTCTGCAAACGAAACCGCGCTCTCGCCGACAATGCGGTCGCCTCTGGTGCGCAGTGGGCCTCGCCCTACACCGTGGTCCCCGACTCCGCGTCGGTCAAGGACGGCCAGTTCCAGGCCACCATCCTCAAGACCATCAACGCCCAGGGCGACACTGTTCGGCTGCCGCTGACCGTGTCGTTTACACAGTCGGGTGTTGCCCGCGTCACCGTCGACGAGGAGCGCCGCCAGAGCAAGGACATTGAGCTGCGCCACGACAGCAAGGTGCGCAAGGAGCGGTACAACGAGGCCGAGAAGCTCGTCATTGTCGGCGGCCTCGACCTCGACAAGACGGCCGCTGTCGTCGAGGACGACTTTGAGTCGTCGCCCAACCACAAAGTCGTCCGCTACGGCCCCGAGGGCCAGTTTGAGGCGCACATCCAGTACAGCCCCTTTAGCGTCGAGTTCAAGCGCGACGGCGCCACCGAGATCAAGATCAACGACCGCGGCCTGCTCAACATGGAGCACTGGCGCGCCAAGGTCGAGCCCAAGGAGGGCGAGGAGACGCCGGCCGACGACAGCGAGGCGTCGCTGTGGGAGGAGACGTTTGGCGGCAACACGGACACCAAGCCGCGCGGCCCCGAGAGCGTCGGCCTGGACATTTCGTTCCAGGGCTACGACCACGTCTACGGCATCCCGTCCCACGCGGGCCCGCTGTCTCTCAAGGAGACGCGCGGCGGCGACGGCAAGTACAGCGAGCCCTACCGGCTGTACAACCTGGACGTGTTTGAGTACATCCTGGACAGCCCCATGACGCTGTACGGCGCCATCCCTTTTATGCAGGCGCACCGCCAGGGCTCGACCGTGGGCGTGTTCTGGCTCAACGCGGCCGAGACGTGGATCGACATTACCAAGCAAAAGGTTAAGAGCAACCCGCTGGCGCTGGGCGCGGGTGCAGAGACGAACACGCAGACGCACTGGATGTCAGAGAGCGGCCTGATTGACGTGTTTGTGTTCCTGGGCCCGACGACGCAGGACGTGCTCACAAAGTACGGCGAGCTCACGGGCTACACGGCACTGCCGCAAGAGTCTGCCATTGGCTACCAGCAGTGCCGGTGGAACTACGTGTCGGACGACGACGTCAAGGACGTGGACCGCAAGATGGACAAGTTTGGCATCCCCTACGACATCATCTGGCTGGACATTGAGTACACGGACGGCAAGAAGTACTTTACGTGGGACGAGAAGTTTGCCGACCCCAAGGGCATGGTGGAGCGCCTGGACGAGCACGGCCGCAAGCTGGTGGTGATTATCGACCCGCACATCAAGAACGTGGACAACTACCCGGTGGTGGCGGAGATGAAGCAAAAGGAGCTGGCGGTCAAGAACAAGGACGGCAGCATCTTTGAGGGCTGGTGCTGGCCCGGCTCGTCGCACTGGATCGACGCGTTCAACCCCAAGGCGATCGAGTGGTGGAAGACGCTCTTCAAGTATGCGTCGTTCAAGGACACGGCCGAGAACGTTTTTATCTGGAACGACATGAACGAGCCGTCGGTGTTCAACGGCCCCGAGACGACGATGCCCAAGGACAATGTGCACCACGACGGCTGGGAGCACCGCGATGTGCACAACCTCAACGGCATGACCTTCCACAACGCCACGTTCCAGGCCCTGCTGTCGCGCAAGGCGGGCGAGCTGCGCCGTCCGTTTGTCCTGACGCGGTCGTTCTTTGCGGGCTCGCAGCGCCTCGGCGCCATGTGGACGGGCGACAACCAGGCATCGTGGGACCACCTGGCGGTGGCGACGCCGATGCTGCTGTCGCAGGGCATTGCCGGCTTCCCCTTTGCGGGTGCCGATGTGGGCGGCTTCTTTGGCAACCCCGACAAGGAGCTGCAGACGCGCTGGTACCAGGCGGGCGTGTTCTACCCCTTTTTCCGCGGCCACGCGCACATTGACTCGCGGCGCCGCGAGCCGTACATGGCGGGCGAGCCGTACACGTCGATCATCACGGCGGCGCTGCGGCTGCGCTACAGCCTGCTGCCGGCGTTTTACACGGCGTTCCACGCGGCGCACAAGGACGCGACGCCCATTCTGAAGCCGCTGTTCTACACGCACCCCGACGTCGAGTCGGCGTTTGGCATTGACGACGAGTTCTTTGTCGGCAGCACGGGTCTGCTGGTCAAGCCGGTGGTCGAGGCGGGCAAGGAGGTCGTCGCCATGTACATTCCGGATGCGGAGGTGTACTACGACTACTTTGACTACTCGGTCGTGCCGACGGCGGCGGGCAAGGTGACCAACATGCCGGCGCCGCTGGACACGATCCCCGTGCTGATGCGCGGCGGCCACGCGTTTGCGCGCCGCGACCAGCCGCGGCGGTCGAGCCAGCTGATGAAGTTTGACGACTACACGCTGGTGGCGGCCATGTCCAAGGCGGGCACGGCGGCGGGCGAGCTGTACGTGGACGACGGCGACAGCTTCGACTACGAAAAGGGCCAGTACATCCACCAGCGGTTTGTGGTCGAGGGCAGCAAGGTGTCGAGTAAGGCCGTGGACGCGCCGCCCAAGAAGGCGGGCGCGTGGCTCAAGGCGATGAACGACGTGCACGTCGACAAGATTGTGCTTGTGGGCGCGCCGGCGTCGTGGTCTGGCTTTGCGGCAGCGACGGTGACGTCGGAGGGCAAGACGTGGACGGCGCCGCTGGACTATGTGCCTGCGAGTGGCGGGCGGGCGGCGTTTGTGATTGTGCGGCACGTGGGCGTGCGTGTCGGCGCGGACTGGGAGGTGACTGTGTAGGGCGGAGATAGGTGATCTAGTGTCTGGCTGCTGGCTGTTTTAGATGTTTGGATTGCAATCTATGAGACGATGCTTCTTGTCGTTTGCTATATTGTGATTATGTAATCATTGCATATTATGAATGATGTGATGCCGAGATCACAAAAGCTAATGAGTGGTGTGAAGCAATCCCGAGGCTGTCATTGTCATTGGGTACCTCTATCTGTTCGAGATATATCTACCAACAGCTACGAGATAACATCAACAACCACATATAAGCCATCTATGCAACCTCATCTTCCACGTACGGCCATAGATACTGGAAAGCACGGGATCCCGTCCGCTCTCCCCTAGTTAAACCAGTAATCGGCGGATTAGTAGTTGGGTCGGTGACGACCAGCGAATACCCTCTGCTGTACGTTTTTATTTTTGGCTTTATTTATACTTTCTGCCCCTCTTTTAAGTCACGATGCTCGCTTCTTCGATGCATCATTTGTGGTCATATCTTTTTGTTCGTTTTTGCAGCTTATGCTTTTGGTTTTCTTCTGGGTTGCTTCTGAATTATTTGAATAATATGCACGTTGTTCATGATTTGAATAGAAATAAATCTTTATGTGTAGTTTTGATATATATAGTATTGTTCTCATTTCATTTTTAAAAAACTAATTCTATTAAATTCTTTAAGTTAACTTGAAGCCCGACTTGCATACTCTGCCCAACTTGAGAAATATAACACAGAAATAAACTAGACAAAATAATGCCAGTCTCAAACCTGCATCTGTATGCATTGGACGAACCTCGCCATCTCACGATGCGCACCTCGTTGCCGCAGCTCGATTTATATACTGTCGACTCCCAATAGCTACTAGTCCCCACTAATGACCCACTGTACTCGGCTACTGAAACTAGCATGACAGTTGATAGGTGCGTCTTCACGACGAATTCAATATTGCAACGGTAGAGTGCGACACCGCCACGTACATACATTAGGACTGTAGATCTTTGCTTGACCGGACGATGCCTTTCAATAAAGATCAAATGGCCAGAGCATCGACGGGATGTGACACAAGAATGGCCAGGCCAGGCCAGTTCCGCTTGGTTCCGCTGAAAATACCCGGCGTGGCAGAGCGCTGTATTACAGGGCCCACTTGGTGCCACCAGGAGCTAATATAGGTAATAACCTAAAATACAGGTGTTACTCAATACAGCGGGCTGCCCCGCCCGTGGGCAGAATCCGCACTAGCGCACAGCTTAAGAAGAGGTCGTCGAGAGCCAAATTGACATCTTGTGATGCACTTTGTAGATGGATAATTGTCGACTGTTTGTATTAAAGAAGGGCTACTCTTACTCAGAGCTGTTGCAGAGTAATCTACGGTACCTAGATAATCGACAGGAAAGAAAAGGAGAAAAGAGCCGGCGAGGATGCCAGTTAAAATAAATACCAAATTAAAATGCCAAATTAGCGTTCAGCCGCAGATACGGCGCATCGGCCATTCGCCGGCCGTCTATTTCTGTATTTATATATTTATATCCTGCAGCACTTTTATTGTTTTATTGACTTGTGCTTATGCTTCTCCAAAGGGTCTAATACACACAGGCTAGACCGACTTGGGCGCGACAATAATGGAAACGGCAGGAGGCACTGCGCAGGAAGGAGGAAAGAGAAAGAAGGAAGGGAGAGGCACACTTGCGCCTGCCTTCAACGGCCACCGGCCCCTCCTATCGTGAATACTGACTGACAACTGGCCACTCCAGTCGACTGGCCCAACCTTGTTCTATACATCACGCATATCTTCGTGGCTATCTAGCTTGATCGGCCTACTCTCCGGCAAGGCTATCTGGCACATCCGTATTCCTCGCATTCTCAGGGTCTCTGCCCGTCTCTGCCTCGACCACCGACCCATTCCTCTTCTGGGTTTATGCTTGAGTGCTCCTTCCCTTTTTGTCTCAGACGACTCGCGCGCCTTCCTCTCTCGCCCTCCCGTCAAGAAGACTGTGCTCGTCTCCCCACACTGCCCCTTGGCACTGGCGTCCATTGCTTTGAACGACACTCGCCAGACCACGCCAGACCATACCAGACCACTCTAGATCACATAGATCCGACCACACACCGTACGCCACAGCAAACGGCCGGGCTTGCTTCGTGCCTTCTGCGCCCTCTTCCCCTCACGCCCCTCGCCTGTCCCTGTCTGTCCCTGTCTGCCTTTCCCGACGCGAGGCTGACCGGCCCCCTCGTTCCGTCCAGAGGGCAGCCAGACAGACAATAGACAGATAACGGAGACACAGACGTAACCACACATATACCTCATCATGGCATCTCTTCCCACTGGCTGGGAGTTCGACTACGATGGCGCCCGCTGGTTCTACCGCTACAAACCCACCGGCGCCGTCCAGTACGCATTTCCCAAAGACGGCGACGAGTTCCCCGACTACTTTGACAACTTCGGCCCGGCCTCCCATCTCGCCCTTGCCCTGCCCCAGACGGCCGACTTGTACACGCCGACACCCGAAGAGCAGCTCGAGAGCGACCGCCAGCGCAGGGTCTCCGGCATGCCGAAACGCCAGTCCACCGCCATGTCGGCCGTGTCCGCCATGGGCCCCGACGACGACGGCAGTCCCGCCCCAGTCTCTGCGGCCACGCTTGACTTCAACTCGTCCTACGACATGTTTGGCGGCTACCTCGGCCCGGCTTCCTACAACGACGTGCCTGTGTCGCCCGTTGAGGAAGAGGACGAGGACAAGCTGCCCGAGGACAAGATGCTGCCGGCGCCCGTCACGCCCGAGACACGCCTCACCACGCCCAACATACCCGTAGCAGCAGTAGACACTGCTCCCGCAGAGCCGGCTGCTGCAACTACCGAGACTACCTCTACACCAGAAGCCACAGACAGAAGCATTGCGGTAGCGGCGACGGCAACGCTGACTGCAGCTCAGGCAGCCGCGACTGTCCCCCCCGTGATACCCCCCATGGTACCCCCGACAATCGTCTACGAGCTGCCCGACGCTGGCGCCCTTGGCCGCCACTTCTCTTCCTCCGCCGATACTCCGGTCGGCTTCATTTCTGAGCTGCCTACCGAGCAGACCATGCTATGCGCCGAAGAGTCCAGCCCGCCGGCCGTCGAGCTCGACAGCGGCCCTATCATCCAGTATGCAGAGCTGGCTAGTGAGCCCATTGCAGCAAAGGCACCTGAGACGGCGGCAGCCTCGCAAGCCTCACCACCGGCTCAAGCTCAAACTATTCAGCCGTACCGTCCCACAGAACCGGCTCAAGATCAAGCCGCAGTGCTGCAACAGCCTGCTACCCAGACAGCACCGCAACAGCCACCACAGCCTCTTTTCCATACACCCACACCTCCATCATCTGCACCGGCCGACACTGGCGTCAACAGAGTGCCCTCTGTGCTCAAACCTGCCTCTGCAGCAGTCCGAACACAGTCCTCAGAGACCGTCACGACACTGGGCGAGCAGAATTCAAATCACAACCCAGACAATGTACCGCTGGCTTTGCGTCCAGCGCCCGGTGCACAAACGGCAGAAACACCACCTCCCGCAGTTATCACACCACCGCCTTCAGCACCTCCTGCACTGATACCGGGACCTCCCACACAGACTCAGGGCCCTCCGTCTATATCACCACCCAACTGCACGCTGCCTGTGCTCCAGCCCCCTGCAACACTTGCAGATCTTGGCCTTGCCGATATTTCTGCAGAGACCTCGGGGACGCTAGACACTTCTGAGAAGCCGGAAAAGCCGGAGCTCATGCCCGCACCGCTCCGAATTTCACGCTCAAGTCCTCCACCGGGTGATGGGACGTCATTTCGGCCAGCATCCGGTCATGAAAAGGCCGAGATGCCGCCGATGCCCGAGCCGGAATCAGCAGCGGCATCAGCAGCCCTGGAAATGCCGCCGATGCCCAAGACGCCTCTAACGGAGCATGCATCCATCTTCCACAGCAGTCAAGGTACACCATTGTCTGGTAACATGGTGTCCGACAATGCTATGCCGGCGCCACTGAAACCAAAATCGCCTCAATCGCCTGCGCCGCCACCTCAGCAACACATGGCCGTGCCCGATGCGCTGCAGCAGCCAAGGCCGCCCTCGGTTGTTTCGGCTCTGCCCGCACAAGCTCCTGTCTCAGTTGCTGCTCAAATTCCACCTGCCCCAGTGTCTGCTGCCATTTTTGCGATCCCCCCCGCCCCGGCACCAGCCCCGTCCATGTCCGCCAATTTTGCCAGTGCCAGCCCTCCTATACCCCCCAAGGCAGCAGCAGAGACCGCACCGCCGCCACCGAGCACAGGAGCCACCCCACCTGCTGGACTGGCTTCCATGACCGAGTCTTATTCAGGACTGATGTTGGTAGAAGAGCTGCAGCCGGCACCTCTGCAGCCCCCCAATGCACCAGCACCTGTGCCTGCACCAGTGCATACTCAGCCTCAGACCCAACCTCAACCTCAACGTGTCCAGAGAAAGCCGACTCTCCAGAGAAAGCCAATCGGAAGCGGTTCATCGTCGCCTCAGGCGGCGGCCCAGTCGCCAGTTCCTGCATCGACCCCCTCGCCGGCACCCACTCTGGGAGGCGGTGCACCTCACCGCGCTTCTGTGTCGTCTCTGTCGTCAGTATCTGGTGTTGCCAGCTGGCAGCCGCCGCCGCAAGTCCAGCAAAACAGCCCGCAGCCGCCTCGTTCTTCAACACCGGCCCAGAGTATCCATTCAGTTCACTCTGCTCACTCTGCTCACTCTGCGCATTCTGCACACAGTGCTCCTAGCCCACAGGCACAGCCTGCCCAGCCAGCTCAATCTTTCCAACATGCCCAACCACTTCAGGCATCTTTGACTGGTCCGCAACAGCCGGCATCGTCTACGCCACCGGCTGCACAGCCGTCCAATGCGTTTCACCGCAACTCCATTGCATCCATCTCCAGTATTGGTAGCGGTGCTGCTGGTGTTCCGCCGCCACCGCCGCCTCCACCGCCTGCCCTGCCACAGAGAATGTCCATGTATGGCCAGCATCAGCCAAATGGCATTCCGGTGTACCAACCTGCGCAGTATCAGCCGGGCCAGACTGTACAGCAGCAGCAGCAGCAGCAGCAGCAGCAGCATCAGCAACAGCAGCAACAGCAGTCTTTTCCTGGTACTTTGCATTTTCAACCGCCCCCTGGACAAGCATCAGGTCAAGCACCTGGAAAGCACCCACACCGTATGTCTTTACCTGCCCATCTGCCCGGCCAGGAAGCTGGACAGCCGTTCTTTCCGGGGCCGCCAATTGTCATGGGTGGTATCCCGCCGCCACTGCCCAACCGGACGTATGGAACACCGCCGCCGCCACAAGTCCAGTCCCAGCAGCAACAACAACAGCAGCAGTTCCGGCCCCATATGCAGCACGCAAATACAATGCCTCATCCGAGCTATGGTGCACCCGGTCAACATCCCGGTCAGCAGCCACAGGCATATAACCCCCAGCAGCCACACGCGTATAGTCCCCAGCAGCACTATTCACCGCAGCCGCAGAATGCCGGCGTCACTTCCTACCGTCCACTGCCAAACGCGGCCACGTCATCACCGGGTATGAACGTCGGAATGGCGCCACAGCGCCCGTCGAGCACGGCCTCTGTCTCTGCCGCCGCGTCCAGCAGCATTGCCGGCGGCAAAAAGTTCTTTTCCAAGATGATGAAGAACCCAGCCATTAAGAGTACTGCGTTTGCTATCGGCGGCGCTCTGGTGGGCGAGAGCATCGGCCTCACGGGAACTACAGGCGCGCAGCTCGGCAGTACTGCATATGCGTCTCACGAGAAGTATAAGCACGACTCGCTTCTCCAGCAGCAGCCGGCGCAACAGCCCCAGCAGGCGCAGCAGCTCCAGCAAGCACAGCAGCTCCAGCAAGCACAGCAGCTTCAACAAGCGCAGCAGCAAATCTTTGCCGCACAGCAAGCAGCAGTTGCTGCGTCTACAGCCGCTGCGGGTGGAACGCCGGCTCCGGGCACTGCCCGTCCGCCATTTCCGACAATGCAGACGGCTCCAGGACAGGTGCAGACCGGCACTCCAATGTCCCTGCTAGGTGCACAACAGCAGCCGGGCGTGTTTAGCACGATTAGTGTAACATCAAATGCTACCCCCGCACCGGCTCACCCCGGGATGCCGCACTCTAGTTTCTCGGCCCCGCCCGGACAGGTTCCGGGGTATGTTCCGGGACAGATACAAGGCCAAGCTGGACAAGCCCCCGGTACACCCAGCACACCTGGTATGCCTATGCCAGCTAGCACATATGCCATGTCTGCCACATCTGCCTCCTTTGGTACCCCTGGCACTGCATCCGGTAGCCCCTTTTCCGCACCTGGTGTTTTCCCGGGTGGACAGTCGGGTGGCCAGCTACCGGTGACTGAACCTCCTGCAAACTCATCACCGGCCCCGACTACAACACCGGCTGCACCGACATTTGTCCCGGCACCTGGTGGCATTCAAGGTGTTCCCATTGGCCCCATTCCCCCGATTGGGCAAACTCCTGGACAAGCTCCTGGGCAAGCTGATGCCTCTGCTTCGCCTCCTGCACAGGACAGATATCCTCATGGAGGACATAGTAATGCCCATACCACTAGCAACACTAGTGGCCATGCGAATGAGTACTATACTGCATCATCTGCAGGTCACGGTCATGGAGGAGGTCCTGGAGGTCCTGGAGGGACTGCAGGCGGATACAATGCAAGCGCAGCGGGTGGAGGGAGAGGCGGCAGTTCCCCAAATCCACTAAATTCTCAAAATTCTCAAAATTCCCAACATTCCCAGAGCACGCAAAGCGCACACCAGGCGTCAAGCGAGCCGACTCCGGGCGAGGCGATTGCAAACCACGCCATCAACTCGTTCATCCAGCACCACAACGCAAGCCAGCAGCAGCAGCAGCAGCAACAACAAAACAACGCGTTCCAGTCGATGCTGCAGCAGCAGCAACAGCAACAGCAGGCGCAGGTCAGCCAGATCCTGCAGCAGTCGCAGCAGCAGCAGCAGGCGCAGATGAATCAATTCAATCAAATGTTGCAGCAGCAGCAGCAGAACCAGCCGCAGTTTGCAGACTTTTTGGCTCAAGCGCAGGCAAACCAGGCGAATCAACCGCAGTTTGCAGACTTTTTGGCACAAGCGCAGGCGAACCAGGCAAATCAACCGCAGTTTGCAGATATGCTGGCCCAGGCCCAAGCCAACCAGGCAAACCAGACAAACGCGTTTACCGACATTCTCAACAGCCAGCCGTCGAGCGACAACGCGTTTTCAAACCTGCTGAACCAGACGACACAGGCACAGACACAAACGGCCGGCTTTGTGGCGCCGACCGACAGCAGCACCGGTGGCGGTAACCTGGACGTCAACATGGACATCAACATTGACACGAGCATTGCTGCAGACACCAGCGGCTGGGGCGGCTCTGGCGACTACTCTGGAGCCGGCTGGGGTGGTGGTGGCAACTACTGAATGCTTGCTGGTGTTGGTGGTTGTGTGCCCTTTTGTTTGTTCGACCTTCCTTCTATCAGGCTCTGCCTTGTGATTTACCTCTCACCGGCACACTGCATCGTCTGGTTTCTGCCATGCTTTTCTTGGTTCTTCACTTCTTTGTGCTCTGTTGGGTAGCCTGGGCCTGTTTCAGATTGTCTAGGAGTTTGGGTAGAACCGCGATGTTTTAGAGAGTGGCTGACGATATAATGAATGAATATATGTGAAATAAAATGAAAAATACATCCAAAATACAAAAACATAAAGACCAAAAATCATTAGTGTTCAGTACAAAGCACCGCAGCTGATTAGTCATCTGCCACAGCAGCCTGCTACCCAATCACACATCAGCACTTACACAAAGAGACCCATTTATTTTGACGACCTCCTAGTAGACTCTGACCAAGTACATCCACAAGTTGTTGTGTTGTAGTAGAGGGCGAACAAAACACGTCGGCTATAGAATGCTGATGGATTTTCGGTGGCTTGATAAGAGATCAGACGCCGAGCCCGTGAATAGAGTTTCAAGGCGGAGAGAAGGACGAAAGAGACACAGGGCGCCAGCAGCGACGACGACGACGATGACGATGGACGGCGAGGCGGGTGTGCGTGAGTGAGTTTGGACCGTAGATCGTAGATGATGGCAGTGAATGCAGACAGTAAAAGAAGCAGAAGAGATAGACGAACACAAGACACGCAAACAGCGTAGTTGACACAGTGCGTGCGTAGCCGCCTTTTAGCCTCCTGCCTCCTGCCTCCTGCTGACATAATACGTAGCCGCGATATTCACCAAAGATCAAAGATCAGACGAAAACGCGACAGCATATGGGGACCGTGACAAACAGAGCAGAGTTCTTGCTTGAACTTCACTGCTCTACACCAACGGTGCGTGAGGTACATAACGTCCCGTCTTCAGCCTCGTGTCTGGTGATTTGGCCTTTGTCGATCAACTCGCTCTTCCTCGCAGCACCCCATTTTCGCCACTGGCCCTAGATGAAGTCTACTAGCAAAGTACCGGAGTAGTAGACTCCCCGTCTCTCTATTTAACCCCCGCTTGCCGCAAAAAGCCGTCACCATGGGCAAGAAACGAACGACGCCACGGAGATCCGCGAGAATCAACCCTCTACAGCACCATCGACAGGACGCAAACCGTGTAGATCCGCAGCAAAATCACCAGGAGCAACAGCAAGACCAGCAAGACTAGCAACAACAGCAACAACAGGACGAGACTCGCCCAGAGACTCACCAACAAACCGCCGGAATCAGTGCGAGAGCTCGCCGGCAGCTGAACAGCTCCAGCGAGACCAGCAGCTCCTCTGACGCATCGACGTCCACCGGGCGCACAACCCCTCTCACTACGTACAGTTCCAAGGCGACTGGAAACGCACCGAAGCAACTCTACACCATCAGAGAGAAGGCAGAGGCTAACAGAGCAGCGATGTCGACAGACACCAGCCACCAGCAGCCGGGTGAGCTTGAAGCCCGCTTCTATTACGCAGGGCTCGCTTCCCAGCCCCCGCTCCTTGCCAGGTCCGGGAGAGATCCCTGGCCCCCAGCGGCGGCCCCATTCTCGCCGGAGGAACAGCAGACATATGGAGCCAGTCTCGCCCCTCCAGCCTGGACTGCAGAGACAGTGCGGAAGCACCTGGGGCCAATCGATGGACCGTTTTACGAGGGTGATGCCCATCCTCTGATCACAGCCTGGCCAGAAATCAAGAGCCTCCTAATGTCTGCCATCGGGAGATCCGCGCTCAAGGATGTCCAGACGCTTGTCTTTCCGACCAGAATCACCACAAATTGGGTCGGCCGTCGCCACCAAAGGCGCCACCAGGATTGCGAGACGTCGGCATTGACTGTGCTCCTTGGGGTCAGCACCACCGGGCTGCATCAAGCCGTGCCCTCTCTGAAGCCCACAGTGTCAGATGCGGCCATGGAGGCCGTGCAAGAGTGCAAGGAAGTTCTTGTGAACAAGGGGTTCACGGAAATACTGGTCGAAGCTTATGGCACAGAAGTATACGCTCTCTCTGGCACCCCTGAGCCTGAGACTGAGCCTGAGAAAATGGCCCTTGAACACGGCACCTCCAGCGGCCGCAGTACCGAGACCGAGGAAGGCAGCCAGTTTCATGGCCTCGAAGACAAGACAAACGTCCTAGCATCTGGAATGTTTGGTGCCTTTATCCGCAGCGGACAGGTTTGCGACAGTATCGTGTTGATACCGGCACGCTTTCTAAACTTCCCCGGCCAAATGCTCGAGCGCACTCTGCCAGCCGACCGGCCGACCGGAAGCTCAGAAAGCCCCAAAGGCCATAACATGCACCCGGATATAAGTTACCAGCAGACTGGAACCACGGGCAGCCTTTGCCTGTATGTTGCAGTCGGCCTCAAGTCACAGGAGCCAAAGGACGGCATGCTGGGGTCCAGCACCAAGGTACTCGCATTAACTTCGCGGCACGTCGTCATGGACCCCGGCATGGACCCCGGCATCGGGTACACATACGAGCCGGCAGACAAAATGGACAGCAGCAAGGACAGCAGCAAGCCACTACTAGAGAAAATTCCAGTCTTGTGGGGTGAACGGCAGTCTTTGATAACCGCGGCTAGAGATCTTGACGAGAGCGGTGCTGATGTGCTTTCCACGGCACAGAGTGCGATGAAGGACTTTGAGGAGCTCGACGTAGAAGAAGCAGAGCTCGTGGATGCAGTCTTCCTGTTTGTCACCACCAACCTGAAGCGTTTATCCGAGGCCATTCTGTCGGCGGCCACCTCTTCTTACGGCAGCAAAAATGACAACGACGAAGACGGCAGCATCAGTGGCCGAGGCCGACTTGAAGCGCCAAAGCGGCGTGAGATGGGCCATGTCATGGCATCCGCATCACTCGGCACCACGCACAGACACGCTTGATCCAACTGGGCTCTGATTGAGCTCAATGCGTTGGCTAAAGCGTCTATTTGCGGACGTCATCGCGGCATTGCCAACAAGATCTTTGTGGGCCCCGCCAGAGGTGTGAGACTTTTCGATTATATAGCAATGCACTACCCTCGCGCCAGAGACACCACCCGGAGAGTCATTGATTTGGATGGCTTTTTACGTTTCAGAGGAACAAGGTTTCCCGGAACCCTGAGCATGCAAACCCAAGACTCCCAAGATGTTCCATCCGAGGGCACTACAGACCCCAAGGGCAAGGGCAAGGGCAAGGAAATAGCTACCCCTTCCAAGTCCGAGTTCGTCATCAAGAGGGGTGCCAAAACAGGTGTCACGCTGGGCCTCACAAACGAGGTGGAGGCTGTCGTGAGAATGCCGCTCAAGAACAGCGGGTACAAGCTCTCGTACCACTTGCTGGTCTATCCCACGGACACTGGCTGCACGGCTGACCTGCCCAGCGACCGCCTCAAGGAGATGTTCAGCGCACCCGGTGACTCCGGTTCTGCCATTGTGGGCTTGGATGGCCGTGTTGTCGCCATGATCGATGCCGGCGCAGGCCGCTCGGCCCTTGGCCGCATCTACCAGCGCCCCCCGGCGCCGCTGCCAACAGCGCAGGACCAAGGCCAAGCCCGAGTCGACGAGATATCCACGGCGGCTCTCGGCTCTGCCAAGCAAAACATGCCTCCGCCACCCGGATACCTGCCCGCCGCGGTGTCGGCCATCCCGGGCCAGGGCAGTCTGACCGAGCCGGACATGGACATCACGCTGGCCACGCCGATCGACTGGGTCCTGGAGAGCATCGAGGCCTCCCTGGGACAGCCAGTGCGTCTGCTGTAGGCAACGAGGGCACCAAGTCGCCTGTTTCTGCTCAGTGGCGACGCTCGAGAACTGCTCGTGCATTATTTGTTAATGGTCTGCCGAGCCTCTGCCAGTGTGTTTGTGTGTTTCTTATTTCTATTTCTATTTCTATTTCTTTCATTTCCATAGCTAGTCATAGGATTTTACCATCGGCAGCTTTGCAATGTAACAAACAATTTAAATGACTTCTCGAGCATACCATGCGCCCGTGCACGATTCATAGTGGCCATCTGTTCGTCTCGCTGTTGTTTGTCTACAGTCTAGTGATGTAGTAATGTATGGATGTCTATTAGGTTCTAGCAATGCTCATGATTTCTACTGTCTACCGTGTCTATAGATGTGCCGATCCAAAGTCGACATCCCCTAGCCTTGTTGCACCTCAGCCAGGTCCGAAAATGCCTAGCGCCCCATTCTTGCCGCCGTCAAAGAGCAGGCCGGCATCGTCAAGCCCGGCAAACTGTTCGGCAATCATCATGCCGCTGCGCCGTCCTCGCTCGGCATCCTTCCAGGTCCATTCTGCAGTCTCTGCAGTCTCTGCCTCAACCGATTGGCTTAGGTCGCCCACCGCGTCGGGGCCGCCACGCCAGCCCATGCTGCCCGGCCGCTCCGGCAGCAGCCCGCTCGCCTCGATCAGAATCGCCGGGTGCACCGTAAAGCGGCCCATCTTGAACACGTACCGGCTTACAGCCGTCGCAATGACGTACTTTTGCAGCTTGGCCTCGTCCTCGGCAGTCCACTCTCGCGTCTCGGACTTGCTGCCCGACTTGGCCGCACGGCCGTCAAACGAAGGCGGCTTCACCTTGCCCTTGACGACAAAGTGTGTCACAATGTAAAACCACTTGCGGTCCCACGACAGCACCCGGCTCCACATCTCGTACGGCTGGTACGGCGAGATCTCCTTGCGGAATGAGCAGAACACGCCGCCCAGGCCGACTCCGAAACTGCCCGGCATTGCTTTCGACGGGTCGTCGGGCGAGCACACTATCCTTGTCTGCTGGTTCCGGCCGGCGGCGGCGACACCGGGCCCCAGCAGGTACATGACGAGGTGCGTGCGGCTCGTGTCGAGGTCGGAAAAGTATGTGCTGTTGGACTTGTGCAGGTTGTAGTCCGTCTCCATGAGAGACGTGTGGCTGCTGGTGATGCTGTAGTGGAAGAGCGCCGTCTGCGGCAGCGGCTTGCGCGGCCAGTACGTATGCCGCAGCATGGCGCCAAAGATGCGCAGCGTCCACACAAACGGCATGCTCTTGAGGTTGAAGGCGACAAACAACGTCAGCAGGATGCGGGATGTGCGGCCCGGGCCCGTCAGAAACCGGAGCGCAAGCGACTGCAGGTCGCCGCGCGACACGAGCGTGTGGCCGGCATAGGCTGCCGACGCGGCCGTGGCGACGCCGATGAGAGACATGACCGTGGACATGTTGGTGAGCGAGGCAGAGGAGGCCATCTTGTCGGGCTTTGAAGGCTGCGAGGGTGTCGAGGAGCCCATAGTGGCCGAGGCGGAGGGCGAAGAGGGCACTTGCGGAAACACGAGGTGCGAGACGGACCGGACAAGCGGGATCAGGGAATAAGGCGACGGCGACGAGGAGTAAGGCGACGTGGCCGGCGAGGGAGAGGACGAAGAGCGCGAGGACCCTATGGCTGCGTCTTCTTCCTGTCGTCTCTAGGTGGTGATGTCGTTAAAAATGATCGGACTTTGCCGGCAATGGCTCCGGCGAGTAAAACAGCAAGGACAAACAGCCAGACCGGGGCAGCACGCAGGAAACAAAACACGGCGCTGCACTTGAGCATGAGGATGAAAGAAAAGGTAGAAGTAAGAGGGAACCAGGGGGGGGGGGGGGGGGGGTTGATATAGGTATAGGACAGGAAAGTGGAATAAGGTGGTAATTATTAAGAATCTACGGTGTGGTGCGCCAGAGAGGAAGGAACGTGTGGAACTAGCACGGAGCTACGCTGTTATCGCTCTGTGGAAGGCGCGACCGAGCACAGATTACATCATCGAGGGCCGAAAGCGAGAACGACGGCTCTGAATTCATGGCCACGGACGTAGACATTTATTGTATTAAGGGTATGAAGATTATGAGGTAGATGGATATATCAAATAAACAGTGAATTTTCCGTCGAAACGGCTGCGCGCCGCCCACTCTAACATACACTTAAATCATCGATGTCCAATGGGGGCGTCCGGGCCACGTTGGGATCTCCTGAGGACCCGGGATGTGTCCCAAACCCGGCGCTAAAGCGACGATTGAGCCCTGAGTGCCTGGCCATCGGATTCTCTGGACTGCCTTTGGGTGCTGAACAGCGTTCAAAAAGTCCGGGTAAGCCTGTCTTAAAGTCTACAGAAGCTCGCTGTAGAAGAGAGCTTGGCACATTTCGAGCTTAGTAAACATGGCCACTGCCGAGGCAATTGCCTATTTGAGCAGTCACGACCGAGAACGAAGCAGTGACGTAAATATACGGAGAAACACTCTGTAGAGTGAGGGTCCAAGATCCCAACAGTTTTGTAGTATAGTCTTGTCCCAGAAACAGCAAATGTCGAATGTCCATCGACATTGGCGTCGCAGTGAATGTACTGATGTTCTAGAACACTTGTTCAAGACAATCATCAATCGATATCAATTATCCGGATCATCTTCAGGCGAACAACGTTGAACCGTTCCTTCCTCTTTGGGATGCCTGCTGCAGACGTGATTATAGAAGCAACCGCCATGCAGACGCCACACGGCACATTCGGCTCTACATGCCGACTCGCGAGGGTGCATCATTCCATCTCACAGTGTACATCTGGCTATTATCTTTGATGGGTGGAGATCGCAAAGTGCATTTTCGCTCAAATATTACAATACTAAAAGTAGAGACATCTTAACCAGCACGTCAATTTTATTCAACGACGACAAAAGGGCAAGGTACACTAATGACGGAAACAAAAGACAGCAGACAAGAGGCAAGCAACAGGGTGCAAAGTAAATAAACATATTAGAGAAACGTGCGTCAAAACAATTTAAACAAAGAAATAGCAATATAAGTGCAGCTCGTTCGGAGACATCTATCTAGACATCCACCTCGACGTCTGCTTCGACGTCTACCTCCGCGCATCGAGACCGCCGGCAAGGTCCTGCTCCAGACCGCCCTGGTGCATGCCGTACTCTTGTGGCCGCGGGTCCTCGGCCGTCCACTGGCCACCGCCCGAGGGAATGGGCACCTGGCCCGCCTGCTGGGCTGCGGCCTGGGCAGCCGCTTGGCCGTTGGGGTCGGGCACTGTGCGCACCTGCTGGCGGAAGCGGTACACCTCGTCCAGGATCATCTTGCGCATGTCCTCCACTTCGTCGACAACCTCAAAGTCAAAGTTGAACGTCGTCGGGCAGTCCGGCTCGTCGCTAGCGTCGTGCCAGATATGCAGGTACTGGTGCTCCAGGGCCTCCTCGACAGAGATGCGGCTGCTGGGGTCGAACGCAAGCATGCGGTCCAGCAGGTCCAGCGCGTCGGTGTTGGCGTGGGGGAACAGCAGGGGGAAGGGCTGCTTGGGCTTGAACGGCAAGTTACGCACGTACTCCTGGGCGCGCGACGAGCCGATGCGCGCCAGCGTCACCTCGTTGGGCGTGCCCAGGATCTGCAGGATCTGGTTGAGCTGGTCTACATAGTCCCGACCCTTGAAGAACGGACGGCTGCCGAGCAGCTCGGCCAAGATACAGCCGACGGACCAGACGTCAATGGCCTTTGTGTAGCTCTGGAAGCTGAGCATGATCTCGGGAGCGCGGTACCAGCGCGTGGCAACGTACTCGGTCATGTAGCCGGCATTCTCCTCGGGATCGACCGAGAAGCCACGGGCCAGACCGAAATCGCAAATCTTGAGCTCGCAGTCGGCATTGACAAGCAGGTTGCCGGGTTTCAGATCACGGTGAAGAACGTTGGCGGAGTGGATGTACTTGAGACCGCAAAGGATCTGGTAGATGAAGGACTGGAAGTGGGCGTCGGTGAGGGGCTGGCCGGAGCGGATGATAGCCGCGAGATCGCACTCCATGAGTTCTGCTCGTTGTTAGATTTGCTTGCACACTCAGTTCCAGGGGACATTCCGGCAACACTCACCCTCGTAGAGATAGGTCTCGTTGAAGTTCTGTGGCCGTGGGATATCCATGTCGTAGAGGCAGGTAATCTATCTGGTTAGTCGATGCCACACGCAGAGTTCACAGCGGTGTTCACAGCAGGAACTGACGTTTCTATGGCCGCGGAAGTGCTGCAGCAGCTTGATCTCGCGCAGAGCGCGCTTGGCGAGAATCTTCTTGCTGAACACATTGGTGACCTTCTTGATGGCGACACCCTCGTTGGTCTGGCTGTTAACAGCAGCACACACGATGCCGTATGCGCCCTGGCCAAGCTCCTTGGTGACAACATAGCGCTCGTCGACGGCAAAGTCCTGGTTGAAGACCTTGAACACCTTGCGTCCTTGTAGATCCGCCATTGTGTGTGTTTGTAGGGCTGTTGGGTGTAGATGCTGGGAGAGAGAATGTGTGAATACCGATCGTCGAGTCGAAGAGGCGTCTAGACAGAAACCAAGAAAGACGACGGAAGACAGATATAAGACTGGGTCGAGGCCAGAGGACAAGGTCGAGCGAGAGCGACAAGCTAGCCGGGCACGACAACGGACAGGTGGTGGTGGTGGGGTCGAGGCGCAAGGAAGAGAGGGCTGATGGACTATGGCGGGGCTGAAACGGCCGGGGTGTGGGCAAGCGACGGAAAGTATGTGTATGTAAGCGGCTAGTGCGCTGCGACAGGTAGAGATGATGGATGAAGATGAAGATGGCGGGAGAAAGAGTGAGACTGTACGCAGTACGAGCGTAAGCTGATGGGGGATGTACTTGTGCAGTGTGAAATAGGAAGGAGGGTAGTTGCGAGAGTTGATAACTCTAAACAGTTGACAACAGCTGGTGGTTGTAAACTAGTTGAGCAAGGTCAAAGAATCTGTAACAGAGGACGCGTGCGGGCAGGTGCGACACGGGGGCGGCACAAGTAGAAGTAGAAAAAGAGTGGGGATACTGCAGTGATCTCAAAATAGAAGGAGCGATGGGGGGAGAAGAGCAGAAAGCAAAACAGGAAAGAAGGAAACACAAGGAGACGGCAGCTGGACGAAGTTGAATTTGGAAATAAGAATAGAAGAACAACAAAGCGGGATCTTGTTTGTGGATATCTTGGCCGGAGATGACTGAGATGTTGGCTCTATGATATATCCAACTCGGCAATGTGGATGAAAGAGAAAGAGAGTCGAGAGAATCAGAGTCTGAAAACGGATGCAGATGGTATGAAAGAAGCCAAAAGGGAAGGAACCAAGACGGGACTGTCGACTATTTATGATTACGGAAGGAACGCCGTTGCCTCTTTTATATTTATGTATCAAGTCACACTCCCCGTTCATAACAGCCGTTCCTTCCCTTTTTCTTTCTTTCTGATTATTTGATAAATTGTTTGATAAATTATCTAGTAAATGTTTCGCGCTTAATGTGATGAGATGTGTTCCTGAGTGACAGACCGTGAGACCCGAATGCATGGACAGAGCATGTGTGGGCGATGCACCGGCAGACCCTTGTCGTCCATCCCCGAGACACTGGCAATCTGACAATACGCACACAAAGCAGAGTAGAGGGGCACCGGCCAACCAACAGCGGCCGCCAGGCAAAGGTTTCTACTAGCTCGCAGTCGGCGCCAAAGGGATTCGATCAAGGGACTTGATTGCGATGTAAGATGAGGAGAATTATTAACTAGCCATTTGCGGCGCTCTGGGTGCTGCCAATGCAGCACAGACAACACACAAAGACAGGATTTGGATCGAGGTCAAACAAGATAAGTTTATGCTATAATTACGGAATGATATATCAAAGAAAGCATGGCAGAAATAGAACACTGTGTACAAGGAATATCAGGAAAATAATGTTTGAAATTCCTTCTTCATCTTACAGCTGCCGGGCTGCCCTATCATAATGCAGCATTCGCTGGGCCTCGCCTGTAGCCGCGCGCGACAGACCCTGGGCACTACTAGTAGGGAAGAGGAAAAAGGGCAAAGCCACAAGTAGACGAAAGGTGACATGGAGAAGGAATAAGCGGCTGCCTAAGTTGTTCGGTGCACTCTTTAACCCATAGACACCCCTTGACACCTCGATTGTGATTGATACCAAGCCGGGAATTATCAACTGGTCGTGAGACATGCCATCGACCTCGTCCAGGATCCTACAGGATCGCTGATATTTTCATGCGGCCAGTCATGCGACCGCTTCTAGACGCATTCTAGCCGGGCCATCGACAGGCGCGCCTAGTGTGGATTTACGCATGTTAAACAGGTTACTCAGTAGACAACGTGGCAGGCTGGCAAAGGTGGCAGAAGGCCGGCCGTTGAGGTTGCACTGGCCGGCGGGAGCATGGCCACACCAGCTAGGAGAGTGGCCGTGAACTTCGACCAGAAATTAATTCATAAATCAGAAAAGGGGTCAGCATATACCGGACTTTCGTTGGATAAATTAGCGCGGACAGCCTCTCGAGGAGTGATGTCCAGGAGTTACGTGGGATCAAAGCAAGGCAAAGCAAGGCAAAGCATGGCAATGGATGTGAAGGGGGAGAGAGTGACCAGCCACCGGCCACCGGTCTGCGCGCTTAACCAGGCCCAGCCGACTGGCGTCGTAGCATGCATTGATATGTTCCCTTTTCCTCCTTCCGTGATTTCCATATCTATATTCCCTGCCTCTCAGAAAGACGTGTTTGCCGCGGGCCCTGGAGGGATTCGAAGCCAAGAAGCAGCACATACGCGAGACTGGCAGCACAGAGCAAACGTGATACTGTACATCTGGATGTGTCTCATGCGCGAATGGGGTGTGTTGCTTATCTGGGCGTAGATAAATTAGATAGACTCTGCAAATGCGATGAGCGAGTGACCACGCTCGGTATAAGCAGCATTGGGGCCGCCGTCGGGCTACTGTCACATTACTTGACAGCGGCGGCTATGTGCCCTTTTTCAACCCTTACTTCTCCCCAAAGAGATCGGCCAGAAAGTTCTTGCTGAAGCGCGTCGTCTGCTCGTACGCCTTGCTGAAGCCGTCCCGCCCGCCATAGTACGGATCCGACACTATCTCTGCCTTGGCCGAGCCTGAGCCCGCATACTCGCCAAACAACATCACCTTGGCCTTGCTGTCGGGCTTCTTGGCCTTGTACGACTCAAGGTCGCTCAGGTTCTGGCGGTCCATGCCAAAGATGTAGTCGAAGCGGTCAAAGTCGGCGGCCTGGATCTTGCGTGCGCGGTGCTCGTAGTCGGTAATGCCGTTTGCCGCCAGGGTCTCCATTGTGCGCTCATCCGGCGAGTCTCCCGTATGGTATCCAACTGTTATTAGTATTTTCATGTACTATTTTCTACGAAAAGAAAGAGAGTAACCCACTGGTACCACACGAGTCGACCTTGTTGATGCGGCTCTTATAGGGCTCTGCCTTGACCATGTTCTGGAAGACACCCTCGGCCATGGTCGACCGGCAGATGTTGCCCATGCAGCAGAAGAGGACGTTGATCTGGTCAGGCATTGTGCTTGCTTGGAGAGGTCGATGGGATGAACTTGATGCTGCTGCGCCTGAAGCTCAGTACAGAATACATGGCGGGGCGATAAGATAAGAGCGGACAGAACAAAAGTGGACCGTTGACGAAATGTTAGTCATTCGGAGAGATTGGTCCACTTTGGAATACACGTGACTCCGCTCGTCTTACTCCCCTTTCAGGTCATTAAAAATCAAAGCCTCGCCACGCCTCGCCGCCCAGACCCATCTCCATCATCACCATCTACATCATCACCACCACCGCATCCGCATCCGCATCATCACGCTTTGTGTATTACACAACCCACCACTCTTCACTTTCACAACCGTTTTTCAACTACATCTACACAACCACCAAAATGGGCAAGGTTCACGGTTCTCTGGCACGTGCCGGCAAGGTCAAGTCGCAGACCCCCAAGGTCGAGCCCCAGGAGAAGTCCAAGGTCCCCAAGGGCCGCGCCCACAAGCGCGACCTGTACACTCGCCGTTTCGTCAACGTCACGACCGCCCCCGGCGGCAAGCGCAAGGTAAGAGCGATCGAGGAGCAAAACGGCGGAGCCGATGAGCGCAGCAAACATGCAACGAGGGGGTGGACGAGCGCTGTAGAGGAGAGAGAGGCGGCGAGCGCAGATGCGACTTGATAAACAAAAGAGACAGCGACTAACAACCCAGATGAACGCCAACCCCACGGCATAAGCGAGATATTCACGACATATCTCTTCTTTCTTGCAACGATACCAATGACACGACGGGGCACGACGCAACAGCGGACGGCAGACATCGAGGTTGGCTCAAAGATACGAGGAGGGAGCAGGCACACCAAGACGCGAATGGCACGTCACGACAGCACGCCCTAGGAGTGTGTCTGTCCGACATCTGTCTGCCTCTTGTCTGCGCCTCTGCCCGACATTTATCTGCCACAGGTGCCGTCCGTCTCTGTTGGCGTTTCAATGCGACGGCAATGGAGAACACAAGGGCAGAAAAGCGAAAAGCTACCCCTTTCATAGTTTTATTTAACGATATTGCCGTTTAATGTGATTTTTTTTATATAAATTTTGCGACGTGGTACACAAACGAATTGGCAGGCTGCCTGTTTACCAACTGTCAATGTGATATCAGATCCATGTGAATGTTGACTCGGTTGTAAACAGCCCAGACTAGAAATACCATCAACCTTCATCCACAGATGGCTTACCGTCTTACAATGGCACGAGATCAGCGAGACAATAGTAGATCATACAACGGCATAAATTTATCCAATGATCAAATATTCAAGATGCAGCATGTAATGCAACAGTACAGTAGAAACAAACAAATAACTATACCAGACCCTACTCCATTATATCAATAGCAATATCAATGTCATCAACATAAAGATCCCAACACCAAAACATCTACGACCGACCCTGGCGACCGACACTCTCGACGCGGAAGCCCAGCTTTGCGCCGGCCTTGGCATCGAGGCAGCCACGGCCGTCAAAGACCCAGCGCGGCTTGCGCATGTTGTGGGCAATCTGCGACCAGTCCAGCTTCTCCTTGGGCTTGTACTCCTCGTTGAGCTTGTAGCCCTGCTTCTCCAGCACGCAGTCGGGGCATGTCGAGTCGCAGTCGGGCTCCGCGTGGTAGCGCTGCATGGGGTCGGTGGCCGCATCGGTGGCCGTGTTGATCAGGTACTTGTGCAGCGCCAGCAGCTCGTTCTCGCTCGGCTTGACCGGGCTGGTAAAGGGCCGCGGGTCGACGGGGCCCTTCTTCTTGGCGGCCGGGGTGGCGGCCGCGGCGGCTGCGGCACCGCCCATCAGAGGCGGCTTGCTGCCAAACTCGTCAAAGTCGGTGGTGATGAGCACGGCATTGCTCTCGGCGCACGCGGCGTACGCGTCCGAGTACACCTCGATGGAGCCGCCCTCGCTGCGCAGGACACGGTCGCCGCCGAGCAGCTGCTTGATCTCCTCGCGCATGACGACGGGGTTGCAGCAGGGGTCGAAGACGGCAATCTCGCGGGGGCCCTCCTCCAGGAGCGTCTTGATGATCTCGAGGGCGGGGGACTCGCGCGTGTCGCTCGTGTTCTTCTTGAAGGCGTAGCCGAGAACGGTGGCCTTCTTGCCGCGCAGGGTGTTGTTGAGGCACTTAACCACACGGTGCGTGAAACGGTCACGGGCGTACTCGTTCATGGTGACGACCTGGCGCCAGTACTCGGCGACCTCCTCGAGGCCGAGCGACTCGGACAGGTAGACGAGCGACAGAATGTCCTTCTTGAAGCAGCTGCCGCCGAAACCGATACCGGCCTTGAGGAACTTGTTGCCGATACGGGCATCGTAGCCAACAGAGGCGGCAACCTCGTCGACGTCGGCACCCGTGCGCTCGCAGATTGCAGCAATGCTGTTGATGCTGCTAATACGCTGGGCCAGCATGGAGTTGGCGACAAGCTTGGCAAGCTCCGACGACCAGACGTTGGTGGTCAGGATCTTGTGGCGGGGCACCCAGGCGCCGTAAATCTTGGCCAGGGCCTCGGCGGCAAGCTGGCCGGTCGGGGTGGGCAGAGAGCCGATCAGGACACGGTCGGGGTAGAGCAGATCGTTGACGGCAGTACCGGCAGCAAGGAACTCGGGGTTGGACAGGATTTCAAAGTGGACGCCGGGGCGGTGGACGGCCATGGTCTCCTGCATGAGCTGGGCAGTGCGGCAGGGGACGGTGGACTTCTCGACGATGATGGCACCAGGGCGGGCGTGCTGGGCAACCTCGCCGGTGACGGCCTCAAAGGCGGTCATGTCGGTGGCGCTGCCGGCACCAGCACCGCGGTACTTGGTAGGGGTGTTGACGGCGATCAGGACGATCTCAGCCTCACCAATCCAGCGCGAGATGTCGGTGGAGAACATGAGGTTGGGGATGCGCGACGGCAGGGGCGTCGAGGCAGCAGCATCGCCGGTGGTGACGGGAGCAGAGCACTCGCGCGAGCCGTCACGGGCAATGCGCACAATCTCGGCCAGGCCGGGCTCGTAGATGGGGGGGTGGCGCGAGTTCCAGCGACGGATGCGCACGGGGTCCTTGTCGACAACGACGACGCGGATGTGGGGGTTCTGGAAAGCAATGACCGCGGCAGTCGGGCCGCCTGTGGCTGTTAGAGGGGGGCAATACACATTTAAACAAAACACAAGAGTACTACATACCGACGTAACCAGCACCCACACAGCAGATGGTGCGGATGGTAGGGATCTCGCCATTGGCAGCAGCAACGGCGGGCGAGGCAGCAGCAGCAGCGCCGTCAGTAGGCCGCACAAGAGGGCGCATGACCGGGCTGAACTCCTGGTTGTCGTCGGCTACAAGAGCCGGGGCAGCTGGAGCAGCGTCCATTGTGTTGTAGTATCGAGTTTTGCAAGAGGTCGTTACACGCACTCTCACAAGACTTGAGGGGGGGGGGAGGGGGAAACCGCAGCTTATAAAGTCTGGGAAGGAACAGGGGAGAGCAAGCTCGGAGCAAAGTGGACACGTGTGGGCGAGGGCCCAGTTAAGTAGTTAGGCGACTCCAGAGAGCTGGGCTGAGATTACTCTGCAATACTCAGTTGCAGATAGTGAGAGGCAAGGAAGGAGCAACCTGGGATCCTGGGAGGAAAGGGCAAGAGCAGAGAAGGGGGATCCACAG
The DNA here is from genome assembly GCA_022392945.1 of Ophiostoma australiae. Lineage (NCBI taxonomy): Eukaryota > Fungi > Ascomycota > Sordariomycetes > Ophiostomatales > Ophiostomataceae > Ophiostoma > Ophiostoma australiae. The sequence continues at coordinate 2,253,448 of JAKRGJ010000002.1, read as the reverse complement.
GCAGGTCGAGACAAGTGGAGGGGAGCAGATGAGATGAGGAAGGAGCGAGGGAGGGGAGTGAGAGGAGGCAAGAGCAGGAGACGAGAATATAAGGAGAATACGGGACGAGGCAATGGGAGAAAAGCAGAGAGTTTGCAATAAATAGTTTGCTAAATTGAATAGGAGGACAAGAAAGAATCAAGAAAACTAAAATAAAAGGAGAGACACACGAGCGGTAGGAATTGGTGGCGTCGAGCTGGTGCTAGACAGGCGGGAGTTGGCAGAGAGAGACACGGTGAGATTGTTGAATAATTCCTGATGTGTTCAATTGTTAATGTATTTATTAATCAATCCATAATCTTATTATAATCTACGATGCATATGATACCAAACACACAACTGCAAACAATAAAGAATGTGACGGGTTGACAGCAATGAGACGCGTCGAGGGGCAACTGGAGAGGGAGGATGAAGGATGGGGCCAGATGGGATAGGGAAGATTAAGAGGAAGGGATGGGGTGAGGGGGGTGCCTAAAAGAGTAAGAGCGATGGGCGTAGGATGTGGTCCAGAGTGCCGGTCTATTCCTAGCATAGACGCAGTCTAATAGCAGTCTAATAGCAGTCTAACAGTGCTACCAATGCCAACGCTGTCTAAGGCAGTCTAACAAGGCTAGTGGGTGTCTATCAAAGGCAACGTCAATCAGAGGAATAGGAATTGAGTGGAATTGCGAGTTGTGTAGCATTTAGAGACTTGGGAGTCAGAGAGGAGCTAGAACGGACTAAGAGAAAGAGGAAATGCGAGTGATGATCGCGATCCTTGTATTAGTGGTGATGTGTGAGCAAGGATGATGAGGTGCGGATAGGCGAGGCAAGGCAGAGAATGAAGAGAAGAGAAGGGAGGCGGTATGAGAGACAGATGGGAAGAAAAACGGAAAGACGGAAAGAAAAGGACAGACACAAAAAAGACAGAAACAATGGAGCCTTGAAATCAAAACCACGAGTGATGACGTTGAAGATTGGGAGATGAAACGACGAGTTCGTCTGAAGAAAGGTACAGGTACAAGCCTGGCAAATTGCAGAGATGCGGCTTATGGGCTAATATTGCAATAATAAACAAAACTAATAATATCATAGCGAGTTAAATACTAGATAAAATTTAGTCGACAGATATTGGAATAATTCTAATGAAAAGGGGTCAGATACGCAGTGCGGCTAGTCGGGAGATACAAGGGACTTGCAAGGCGGTAGGTGTGGGGTGTGTACATGTAGATGAAGGAAGAAGAACAGACAAAGGGAATAGGCACGGATTGGATATGAGAAGATGGTGGAAGACCTGTGCGAGTTGGTGGCCATGGCAGACAGGCTGGCAGACGACAGGAAGACAGGCAGCGCAGAGACAGCAGACCAGAGAGAAGAACAGAGAAGAACAGAGACAGGAAAGAACAAGGCACTACGGCCTGCGGAGTACAAACGGTCGCGAGGGACATGCCCGTATTGGGAGACAAGACCAACTCTTCCCAGCTGGCGGACACGTCGTAAGACATGGAGATGCGGTGAGGATGCAGATATATGAGTACTCTGTATGCACAAAGAAGTGCAGACAAGGTAGTTGTGGCCGAGCTTATTTGTTGTACTGCGTCTTCTTCGGGATCTTACTACATAGTAATTATGTACTATCACAATGTGACGAAAAATCATCAAAGTCTTGGGTCGTATGCGCTAATTTAGCATTTAAACTCGCATTTAATTTAATTGCGCACGCGAGTGAGAGCCAAGACATCAGCCCGTATTTCGGAGTCGGCGCAAAGAGCAGGCAGATGCAATACAAAGTCAAGCAAAGAGCAAGAAAAGGAGCATGAAAAAGAGGCGAATAACTCGTATGAGTTCGTAATGCTGATATACAGACAACCCTGTTTTGTAGATACCTTTACGAAGCTCTAGGTCGGGTTGATGAGATGGGCAGACGAACAGACCGACACGAGCGAGTCCGAAGTCTTACATACTATGTAGTGCAGGCTCTATCTAGCCGGAGAACTGTGGAGGGGAACACAAGGGAGCAGAGCCATGCGAGAACAAAGAACCCCCTTGGTTGTGCAGTATGCCGCCAAGTCTCACCTTGTCTGCGTGATACCGCGGTGCAATTAGGCAGTTATGCATACAAAGTTGGTAGCTGCACTATAGAAGACGCTATATTTCTTTGTCTGCCTCGCCTGTCTAGGGAGGAACATATCATAAAGTTATCATCAGATACAACGTACTGTGCAGGCCCTGCGGATATTGAATATTGGCCAATATGGACAAATAAGGATAAACGCAATATGCAATCTCACAGGGAGATGTATTCGACATAGCGTCGTCCACAGGCGGCTACTAGTGCAAGGGGTGGCCACTAATAAGCGTGAAGTACTGTGTTACGGTACCTGTGCGATGTAAGATACTTGGGCTGAAGCGTACACGACGTATGACCTTGATGTTGGCCACGACGGCATGCTCTACAAGTACTCTACAAGGACAGTCACAAAGAAATCGCGATAACGCGACGATCAGTCGGAATCGAGATATCAAGATGAGATGGTATTATCAAGCATCGCCGGAGGAATAAAGACACGGCGAAACATGCAGAGGCATGAAAAATACCGGACAACAGACACGATCCACTGCCGTTTGCGTCTGGCCGTGCAACGGATGTGCGGCGATCGTCGACGGGTCGGCGGTGTAGGTGTCTCGCATGTTTTTGTTTCCTGCGTGTCTATCAGCAAGCCTGATGGCATTCTTGCACGCCTGCATATCTGGATGTCTGCTGCCCTGGGGTCATTTCAACAGCAGGGAACAGGCAAGACATTCTGAGACAGACGTCAGGCGTGCGGTGATCCTGTCGGTGCTGGCAGATGGACTGATAGTGAACACAGAGAGGACAGATTGTAGATACTGTACGTCGTAGATGCTGATGATGAGATAACGAGGCTGGTGGCACAGGGCGAGCAGGAAAGGCCACGAAAGAGCGAGACAACACGTGCACGCGGCACATGATGACGTCGGCTGGTGATGGCAGCACCGGTTAGTAATAGTATACGATGTATGAAACGCGACGGCAAACACAAGCCCTTCAATACTGGATACCCTGGGTAAGGGTATGCATCGCTGCGGCACGGCGAACGTGAGGGGTGGGCCATGCAGGCGGTGGCAGTAACTACAGTACAGTCCTAGGTCCAGAGTGCATGCAAGAGCAGGAAGGAGTATGAATACAAGCACGCTGCGCCGCACAACGGCTCTCTGTTTTTGATCTCTGCTCTTTGCTCTCCCCCTCTGCCCTCAGCCCCATACTTGTTGACGACTACTCCGTGCAAATGGAGATGTCTGTCGCTTATCGTCTTATCGCGCCACCACAGCACAGACACGTCGTGATGACGCAAGAAGGAGACCAGAGGGCAATACTATGTAGGCGGAGACTACAGAAAGGTACTGTATGTAGGAACAGGCCCGGCAAGCAGAGATGACCCTCGACCCTGACCAACAGCCATGCACACGAGGGCAAAAGCAGCGCAGCCGATTCGACGGGCAGTCACGCGTCGCCTCATTAAAGAGTACAAGAGGAAGAGTGGAAGAACGAGCGGAAGAAAAGCCAAAAGGTGCAGAGCACTCTGTAAAAATAGGTTCGTGCGATGTGCGCTGCAGCCCGGTTTGCGACAGGTAGCGCAACTGCCACTGCGATGCGACAGCTTGTGCAGGAGCAGCGTGCTCTGATTGGCCACGTGCCCCAGCCACGCCGGCCATCTAGCGCATCTGATTTGATCAGACCGGTCCAGCAGTGTCGGGTGCGCGCTTCTGATTGGCTGGAATTTCGACATTTCGATGCTCTGGCGGCCGCCTGTCCCTACTTCTTCCTCTTTGCGTGTGCATCGACATAGATAAGCGGCAAGGCAAGGCAAGGCAAATAAGGCAAATAGGGCAAATGGTGCATGGCAAATACCGGCATGGCCATGTCTTTATCTACCATGATCGTTGGAAAAGGCGAAAAGACGAAAAGGCGGTCGACGGTGGCATCTGTACTAGTGCTCAAGAGGTCACACGCCGTCTAGATGTGATGCTCTTGCCTGTTTTGTCGAGTTTGACAAGGTAGGATGGAAGCAGCAACAGCCAAAAGTACACAGAGTGCTCTTTCCTCGTCTGCCACTGCTACAGTGTGTACCACCCACTGCCTGCACAATGCACCCCCCCCCCCCCCCCCCCCAGGATCGACGCAGCCCGGCCTGATACGTGATGAAAGTGATAAAGGACAGGATAGGGTCGCTGTAGGTCAACCCAAGGTCAGGGTGCCGACCAAATGGCCGAGATGGGCAAGCGCGGTCCGGCCATGCACCTAGCACACTGCTATCCTCTGTCCTCCGCGTGCGCCCCCATCTTCCAATCATGCCCGTCTCAGCTATCACGATGTCGCGCGCCCGTCTCTACTTCGCACAATCCTCGCTGCCCCGCCTGCGCCCTCGTGCCTGCCTCTTCCTTGATGGTTCCTTCTTCGTTCTTTCTCTTTCAGGTCGCTTGTCTGTACTTTGTCTGTAGTTCCTTCCTTTTTACTCTCCATTCTTTGCTGAATACACTCTAAACACTCTAGACACTAACTCTATCGTGCCTTCCTTCTGGCCCAGCTCGGCCGGCCACCCCACCAGATCTGTGCCTTCCCCCAACATTGATGCCGACCGTAGACTCTATCCTCATAGTAATGCATTCCTTTTTCAAGTGATTGTCCATTTGTATTTCTATGCCTGCTCCCTCGTGCCTGCCCCGCCAGGGTCTTGTCTTTGCTCTATCCGTTTCCTACATTGCCTCCATTATATAAGCATATCATATATAACCAGCACCCCTCCTGTCGTGACGTCGGTCATCTCGTCTTCAACAAGTCACTTGCATCTCTTACATCTATATCCATCCTGCTACCTCTATATTTGACGCCAATACTACCTTGGTCATCGGCCTAATCAGCATCGTCTATTCCAGCTCGCTATCTTATTTTCTATCGTCTGCCGTCTAACGTCTGCCGTCTGCCGTCTCGCCACCTTACCTATTTCTCCCCAACCAACCACGTCTTGCAGGGCGGCTCGTGCGCCACCGGCAGCCTGTCGCTGTTTGTTGCTCTTTGTGCCCTTTGGCGCCTTACCTGCGCCTCGACATTTGGTTCAGCTCCTCAACGCCTGCAGATAATATCGAGTCTGCACAGCGGCAGCCAGTATCGGTCAAAGAGTATGTCCAAATTATACAGACGAGATCACAACGACAAAAAATACAACTTTAGAGTCGTTTTATACATTTGTATTTAATTCTCATTAAAATATTCGAGTCCAAAGTCTACTAAGCCAAGTGGCAAAACAACGACACAAAAAAGACGAGTCTCTGCGACTAACACGCCTCAGCTTTGATATAAATACTCTTCCGCCACCGCAATCTCGTCTATTTCATCATACTTTTATTGCATCTCACTTCCTCTTGCAACATCATCACCACCAAAATGGCGTTTGCAGAATTGCCGACGTCCATGCTCGACCCCAACACCGGCATTTACGGCGGCCTGTCCGCCGCTCCATCCGCTCCGATGCCAAGCACTTCGGCCGACGCCCTCTCAAACCCCAGCGGCCATGACATCTCCGTTTTTCCCGACCGCCTGCGCGGCAAGCGCATCCTGCTGTGCACGGAATCGTTTGGCCCCGTCAACGGTGTCTCGCGCACCACCCTGATGCTGGTTAACCACCTGCGCGCAAACGGTGCCAACGTGGCCGTCGTCGCTCCTCACAACCACACAAAAGTCAACACATTTGTTCCCACAGCCACCCCCTCGCCGCCGCCATCACCGCAAATCTTTGAGCAGGACGCCGAGGCAACCATGCCTCTCAACCCCGAGATCCGCATCCACGGCTATCCCCTCCCCTTTAACCCAGAGCTCTCCATCGTCTACCCGGTTCGTCTGTCGGCGCTGTACGCCCGCACATTCAACGGCCTCGCTCCCGATCTGATCTACCTGGCAAGCCCGGCGTCGCTGGGCTTCCAGGTCATGCTGCAGGTGCGCCAGCAGCCCACTGTCAACCAGGTGCCCGTGCTTGCCAACTTCCAGACCGACCTGGCAGGCTACTGCGCCATTCTGTTCTCGGCACCGTTCAGCGACTTTGCCGTCTACTGCTTCCAGCAGGTCGAGGGATTCCTGTTCCGCCACCCCTCGGTCAAGACGCTCTTCTACCCGAGTCGCTTTGTGCGCCGCTATCTCGAGAAGAACGGCGTCGAAGCCGACAAGATGCAGCTTCTGCGCCGCGGCGTAAACACGGAAATGTTCAGCCCGACACGCTGCAACAATGCACTGCGCCAGACGCTGGCACCCAACGGCGAGATCATCCTCGTGTGTGTTGCACGCATTGCCGGCGAAAAGGGCTTTGACTTTCTGGCCAGCGTGGCCACCGAGCTCGACCGCCGCGGCCTCGCGTTCAAGCTGTACATTGTCGGCGGCAACCGCAACATGGCCGTTGAGGACGAGTGCAAAGCGCTGTTCTCGGAGCTGATCGACAAGGGCAAGGTCCTCTTTGCCGGGTTCCAGGTCGGCGAGAAGCTGGCTGAATCATACGCCTCGGCCGATATGTTTCTACACTGCTCCATCACCGAGACATTCGGCCTCGTCGTGCTCGAGTCCATGGCCAGCGGCGTGCCCGTCATTGCGCGCGACGAGGGCGGCCCCAGCGACATTGTGGACCACGGCACATCGGGCTACCTGGTCCCGCCGGCCGATCTCGAGGGCTTTGTGAACAAGGTGCTGCTTCTGTCGCACGACTCCGCGCTGCGGCGGCAGATGGGCGTCAATGCGCGCCGCCAGGCCTGCAATGCCACGTGGGATAAGATCAACAACACGGTCGCCTGGCGCATGCTTGACGCCATCGACCAGCGCAAGGCGGCCCTGGCCGACGCCGAGTACGCCGAGTATGCCGAGTACGCAGACTCGACGGCCGCCGCCGAGGCCCGACAGATCGATGCCCAGCTCATGGCCGACCGCGAGCGCGAGCCGCTCCTGGGCGCGCCATCGGGTGCCCGCCTGTCTCCGGCCGAGGCGGCCGCGGCGCGCAAGAAGCTGGAGCAGTCCGCCACCGGGCGTCGCGGCTCGTCGGCGTCGTCTTCGTCGCAGTCTTCGTCAGAGCCGTCGTCGTGGCAGTCGTGGGCCCAGAGCATCGACACGAGTCTAGTGGATGCACGGCTGACGGCTGGTCTGGGTGTGATCCTGGGCTTCTGGGGCATTGTGGGCGTCTACCTGATTTTTATCAAAGTGGCCCTGTGGCTGAAGAGCCGGGTGCGGTAGTGGTGTATAATGTCTAGCCGGTGTCTTTTATTTCGTTTCGATTTCAGCTCTTGGCTCCATTTGGTTCGGTATATCCTTTCGTTCATTCCCGTTTCCATCTATCTGGTCTTAGTCTCTGAGCATTGTTCATTGTTGGGTTTCTTGTTTGACTTTACTATGCTTTACTTTTTACTGCTATCCTTTTCTACATTGCTATTCCCACTCCAGCCTATTCACTTGGTCCTCGTCTCGTCGATCTTGTCTTTCTGTTCCTATACACAATACCCATGCACGCTGTTAAGATTTCCTCTGCATTCTGCTTATTTGCACAATATAGTTAGATGTTGTTTTTTGTTTCCATATAAATATTTATTGTAGCCTTTTGCCAGATATCAATCAAACTATAAATATTTTCTTCCGGGGTTAAAGAATATATTCTAATAATTCAAGGATATGCCTTTCTTGTTTATGTTTTTTATTTGTTGATTTTCTGTTAAAATTACATAGTAAAACCTTTACCTATTTGTTTTAACATTATTTCTTTGGGATTTGGTGTGTTTATATTGAAGAGAGTTACTGTCACTTTATCTATGACGACTCCTTTTTTTTTTTATAATCTTTTTCGTCTTTAAGATTTCTTCTTAGTACCCTCTGCTCTATCATCTCAATAAAGGCAAGCCACGATTGACATGTTGAGCACATTTCTACTGCAGTCAGTAGTCGTTTTAGTTTCCACATTTGCCTGCACATGCTTCTTATTATTCTCGGCCAATTGGATTCCGTGTGAACTGATTTTAAATGGCCAAGCCTGGCCTTTCGCCCCAGTAGTGGAAGACCACTCTTTCGAGTCCACCCAAATCACGTAATCAAGGTACTTACATTATCGCCAAAACTACACACAAACACAAGTACCCTTCAGCCCGGATCACGGAACAGCGATCTCCAGCATCTCCCCATTCTCTCTGCTCCTCTCTGGATTCTTCCTCTTTGCCTCTCTTTAAGCGACTCTATATTTCTTTTCTTTCTCTATTGTCTTTGCACCGTTCTTCATAGGTTCTTTTTATCGCTGCACTGTTAGACAGCCTCTCTGCCTGTGTCGACCGACCTTTCCGCAATTTGTTTAATTATTTATTACTGCAAGTTCATTCGCCTATTGTCCTTCCTTCCTTTTACGTCGATATTACGTCTATTTGTCGCCCCATCGCCTCCTGCCGACACAATGGGCACTTTAGCATGAGCCTGCTCCTTCCCGCCGACCGCCTTATCTTTGCCTCTACATCTTGCTCTTTCCTCATCGGTCGACCCAAGCGTCAGCCTTGCCGTCTCCATTAACCCCCTCATTCTTCTCGACCAAATAGAGACCATTTTCCCCTCGCCTCGCCTGTTGACTTTCGTACTCTCTCTTCTATCCAATAATAATCTGTCGCAATCAATCCAGCCGCGTCTAAATCATCAGACCAGTCGCCACCAGCCGTATACCGTCGCCGACTGCCGTCCTTTTCTCCGTGTCTTCCCAATTTCGTCATTGCTCCTTCCTTATTGTCGCCGTGCCGCCGTCGTGTGACCTCCAACCGGTCGCTCTTTCCCACATAATCTTCAAACATTGTCGCTTCTTTCCGTTGCCAGCCATCATCTCCGTGGCCCGTTCCTTTTCTCGACTGTTTGCCATCTGCCTCTTTCCGTTCTGCGCACCCTCGCGCGCGGCCCTACCCCAGTCATCAAGTATTATAGTATTATCGATTCGCCACCCACTTCGCGCCGTCCGTCTTACAACCGCTCCAGACTCACACCCGCCCCGGCCTGGATTTCTCTTTTTCCACTCTACGATTTCTCTACTCTGCAATTGCGACATTGGCCTGCAAGCACTGTGTCACTCTACTCTGCTCCTCCACATCGAGCCTGTCCCCTTTATTTTTGGTCCTGTCCTATCGATAACCTCGGACCCTCGTCTGCAGCCCATCGAGATAACGACTACTCCCAGACTGCAGTGCCCACGCCTTGACGCTCGACACCGACACCGATACCACGATACCTGTGTGGCGTTGACTGCGCGACCGACCCTCGCCTCGCACACGTCGCCATGGCCGACATTGATGCCCAGGCTCGTGTCGTGCGCCGCAAATTTGCGACGCCCCCCGTCAAGCTGGCATGCTTGTCATGGTGCGTCATCTCCTTGCTCCTCTTCCCCTTTTCTTGTCTCTCGGTGACGTCAATTGCTAATCCACAAACCCATGCAGTCGCGCGTCAAGAACCCGCTGCGACGGTGGTAGGCCCTGCTCATCATGCATGAACAAGAACAACGAATGCCAGTACCGGCCGAGTCGGCGTGGCGGTCCTCGAATCCGCAAAAAGGCCGCCTCCAATTCCAACTCGACATCGCCCCCCGAATCCGGCGCAAAATTCCCTGGAACCGGCACCAACGCGGCATCGATTGGAGTCACTGCCGCCGCCGCCAACGAACAACTACTCCCAGCTGCCTCCCAGCAGCCCGTCGCATTGCAAAACTACATTGACCCGGGTGCCGCGCTGGGACAGCTGCCCGACATGCCTCAAGACAGCGACTTCATCTTCGACAGCCTCTTCCAAGCCTCCTTCTCCGATAACGTCTTCAACGAAGTCGTGGCCGATCTGCCACAGGAAATGCTCGCCGCGCCGCCAAAGTCGGGCCCGCTCGTCCGTACATACCGCAGCGATCGCACACTGCTGCAAGCCTACTACGTCTGGATCCACCCCTACGTTCCCATCTTCCCGCCGCCCGAGTCATCGACACCACCCGTCGACGAGCCGTCTGCGCTGTCGCAAAGCCGCCCGCCATTCGACGACGACGGATTTGAACCCTCAACACCCGTGGCACTCGCCCTTTCGGCCGTGCTGGCGCTGATCCCGAGTGCCGAAGACACTGACCCCACATCCACCGAATCTATTCTGTTCCGACGCAAGTGTGCGCAGTTCTTTGCACAGGCGGCGATCGAGTCCATCGAGGCAGAATCCGAGATCCCCGACTCTGCGACGGAGCCCAGCAAAGCGCTCGAGTCGACACCGCCGCCAGCCGACCGTGCGCCGTTCCACCCGCGTGTGCCCGTGGAACTCGAGTGTATCATCGCGCTCTGTCTGCTGAGCGTGTACGAGTATGCGCAGCGGGGAAACATCAAGAAGATGCGGTCGCGTGCGGGCCAGGCGCTTATGGACGCCATGATGACGTACTCGCTGCACACGCAGACGGACGACGACGACTTCTTTGCCGAAGCCAAGCGGCGGGTGTGGTGGATGACCTATGTCTGTGCGACGCAAAGCTCCATCGTGAGCAATACTGTAGGTAGAGTTTTGGGATGGTTTCTAGTTTATCTACAAAACTGACAAAAAATAGCCACCACCACTTGAGCTGTATGGAGCATCGTTTACAACAAAGTTCCCGACGCTCGATATCGATCCAGAGGCATGGCCGCTGTTTATCGAGGCGCAACAGTCCATTCTCACAGCCACGCAGTTTGTCATTGAGCTGAACAACGTGCTGGCATCACAGGGCGACATGCAGCCCATCTACCGCAAGATGGCGGAGCTGGAGGCGCGGATTGCGCCGCAAGTTGAGCGTGCTGAGAAATGGACATTTACGTCGAACTTGGCACCGCCCGTAGACCAGGCTGAGACGTGTCTGATCCGGTCGTTGCGGTCCATGGCGCGCATTAAGCTCAACAGTGCCCGTGTCAAGGTCCATCGGTACTGCGCATTTTACGACTTCCCTGTCTTTCCAGGCCGGCACTGCGATCTCAAGTCGACATCGGAGCAGCGCGGGGCGACGGACGGTTACGAGCCGCTGCCGTGGCCGGCATGTTCGTGCAGCAGCCCCAAGAGCAGCACTGCTAGTAACAGCATGAGCATGAGCAACGGAAACAGCAACACGAATAGCAACGGCAATATCAACGGCAACGGCAACGGCAACTCCAATTCTCTATTTAACCAAGATGGCTCGGCCAAGACGTCAACCACATCCGAGAGCTCGACGTTTGTCTCGAATGCATCGTCCAAGCTCGGGTCGCCACCCAAGTCGACCAACACGACGCCACTGCAGCAGCAGCTCACACAGCAGCCACTGCAACCATTGCCGATCGCTGTCCAGACAATGGCACAGCCACAGCTTCTTCCGCACCAGATGCCGCAGCATGTCTACCACCAGCTGCAGCAGCAGCAGCAGCTCCAGCAGCTCCAGAGCCAGCAGCAAATGCAGCAGCAAGGACTTGCTCAAGCTGCTGCCGACCTAGGCATGGGGCTTCACCCTCTGAGCGAGCCCACGAGTGTCACATCGGCTCCGCTCAAGGTGCCCTTTAGCAGCCACTACTCGGCCAAGATCTGTCTACGGTCGGCACTCAATATAGCCGTTGGCTTCGACGGACTGCCGTACCCGAACCCATCGGGCCAGTACGGCATCGACGTCAGCTTCCTGTCGCCATCGTCGCCTATTGTGGCACCGCGCATGCTGCCGTCGTTTGTGTGCTGCGCCATGCAGGGTGCCTATGTGTTCCTGTCTATCTACCGCAAGACCAAGGGCCTGCAGGGTGACCTCAACGGTGTCAGTGCGACAGCACTGAGCAGCGGCGGCAACACGGGCAACAATGCGTACCTGCTGAGCATGATCTTGCAGCTGCAGCGGGGCCTGACATCCATCCTGGCGGCGCTGGAGAATTATGCGACGGCGTTTGAGGCGCTGCGGTCAATGCGCGACCAGATCCGGTTCTCTGCCGAGAATCTAATCGGCCTAGACTCTTAGTCTTGTACTCAATATGTCTTTTGAGTGTTTCTGAACTCTTCGGCTCGGTTTATATGTATATTATTTTGACGATTTATGAGGATGATACGGGGATCCTGGCTGCTATTCTACGTTAAATATTTTGAATATCTTGGAGAACATTGGCGTGTCTAGGTATGGCTCTTTTTGGATAAACGTTTGGCTTTTTCTACCATCTATTTTATGTTTTACGCGTGACGGACGTTTACGGGGATCAATATACCATCTACTCTCTTTTCTTTATCATCAATTGTCTCGTCTTCCACTTTCACTGCTTCTCGTTTTACCTGGCGTCGATCCGTCGTGCGCGTGGTGCCCCGCAGCCAATCAGATGGCGAGACCGGCCACGTTTTTGTCCAGTGTTAGTCGGTCCAACCTAACAAGAGAACGGTTGGATTGAGTCTGGCTAGACGAGGCAGGGCCAGGCCAATGCCGGGCCATATTGTCAGCACAGGTCCATCAGCGGTGCAGCACTGTTGTTCATCGAAGCTCGTTGTTTGCACCCCGAGCAGTGCTTGCAGCTGTGGTTCGATGGTGATGAAACCATAACAGCACTGGCTGTCAACGAATTCCAAGTTCGTGAACCGAAAAAACGAGTGTCGATGATATCTTTACTTGTTCAATCGCCTGCCTCGGCGCCAACATGATATCTGATATCCTGCACACCATTGGGCAGCCGTACATGCTTCCCCTCCCCCTCTCATGCACAAGGAACATGATTAGGTACATACTTCATCTTTGGTTACGGACATATCTGGACTGATCCAGACAATGGAAGGTGCTCTAGATTTATTCAAGGGTGTTGTGGTGCTCCTACGCAGAAGACGGAGGGGGTCGCCCCCACGTGTGTTGGCTATTTGCAACCACGGGCGGGCGGCTATGGCGTCAAACAGGCTGTTTCTAGTTCTAGTTGCACCCTAAAGAGCATTGGAGGACACTCCTCGTGTGGTCAACTGACTATCGGGGGCACGCTTGAAGCGCTCCGGAATGGTGTCGAGGATCACTTTATCGGGACTGTCTAGACCCTGTCTGTTGAAACTAGAGACAGTGAAAAGAACGCATGTGTGCTGCTGCAGGTCAGGGCATTGGCTGCCGGACGGCGGGCTCTGGCCGGATACTACGCGAGGCTCTCCCACCCAGAGCATTATGTGGTTTGCTGAGGGAGATGTGATTTGTCAAATCACAATGATAGTGATAGCGGGACAAGATAGATGTGCACTTGTGGTCTCGGATATGCTCTCGTATCAGTATATCCCGATAATGGAGGGGTGGTGGCATACGATACGATACTATACTGTACTTTGTACTTTATCCATGATACATGTAGAGGGGTGTTGGGCCATAGATGGCATATATACATGAATGTCTGCCGACCGTCTTGATAATGCTGGCCTGGGTAATTAGATTCTTTAGCAATTATACTTGTGTCTATCACCAAGGGGCCCGTTGGCTTGATATCTGTCGTTGATCTACGCGCCCTTTGGAAATCATTAGATACTACCAAACATCGCATATCCAACGACATGCCGTCACTATCTCTTCTCGCAGGCCCCATGAGCTTGGTCTCGGACGGGCCGTCGACGCAAAGAGCCGAGACAGCATCAGCAGCCGCCGTGCCCTCGCCAGCCGAGCACACTGGCAACCAAAACCCCAGGCCTTTCTCCAGCACCGCATACACCCTGGCGTACCGCTGCCACCAGTCCGCCGCCAAGACATGGTCGGCCGCCGCATCCGTCGCCATGCCGCTGATCTGGATAGCATCGCAGCTCGCCTTGTCGAGCGTGGTCCTGGCCAATCTTGCATCCCGAGCAGCATACATGCTTGCCTCGATCGGCCTCAGGCTGGCCTGCGCAGCCGCCAACAACACGGCCCTGCTCGCCATGGAGGCCTGGGCCTGCAAGCGCGCCGAGCGGATCCGCAAGAAGATCTACTTTGAGATTGCTCTGGTGCTGCTGGGGCCCGGCGGCAGTCTGCTGCTCGTTGTGCTGTGGCCGGGCTGGATTGTCCTGGCTGCAGCCGTCTGGGCTCTCTGGGCGGTTGTCTGAGGCAGCAAGCAAGCCGAAGCTTGGGCACGGCCCAAGAATTCGCTTGTATTGACATGTATAACAAACAGCCATTACCGAAACGTCCTCATTTTGGGGCAAAGAAGAATGCATTGCCACCGTGGTCGCGCCGCACCTGTCGCGTGTAGTCGGCCTCGGGTTCAAACTCTTGCCACAGACTCGCCGGGTAGATGTGCTTGTTGCGCTCATACCAGCGCCGGTCCACTACCTTGGTCAGCGACGGGTCGTCGGCGGCACCCTCGAGATGCGAATAGTCCGCGGCGGACGCTGACGGCGCCGCCTTGTCGGGCATCTCGTTGCTGTAGGCAAATACGGGCACGCCGCCGGGGCCGATGGACTTGTTGATGATGAAATAGTAGAAGTCATAGTGCTAGCAAGTTAGTTTTACTTTTTGTTTCAGAGTTTCAGAACCAACAGATTCATAGAGTGCGACACGTACATGAGGAATGATGAGGTTGCCGCGCACGAGCATCAGGTCGTCCACATTGATGCGCGCCCAATGCATGCGCGTCTTGCTCGGCCGCAGCTGGTTCTTCTGCTGGTCCTGTGCATCGGCGCCGGTTTGCAGGTTGTTCCCGTCCGCGCCGGTGTTGGCGCCCGCGGCGGCGTCTACCGTGTTGGCCTTGCCGTCGTCCTCTTGTTTGTCGCCCAGGCGCGCGCCGACCTTGCGGCTGCGGTCCAGCATCAGCCACACGTAGTCGCCCTTCTTGACGCGCACGACACCGCCCGGGATGTTGGCACCCTCGTAAAAGACAAAGGGAACCGCCACCTCGGTCGCCTTGACGGCTGCCTGCAGCAGCAGAAACTCTTTCCGCAGCGCCTCGCGCTCAGCAGCCTGCTTCCGGAGTGCATGCTGTGTAAACGACTTAATCGCCGGCAGTCTAGAGCCGGTTTTCTTTTCGGCGTCGTCCTTTGTCGCCGATTTCGTATTCTTCTTGTCGGCGTCGTCGTCGTCGTCGTCGTCCCCATCTTCATCCCCCAGAAAAGACAGTTTGTTGACTTTGCCCTTGCTCCTTTTCTTGCCGTCCTTGGACTTCTTCTTCTTCTTCAGTTTCGACTGCTCGCCGTCTGCGCCGTCTGTGCCGTCGGCCGTGTCGGTGCCGTCGCCGCCCTCTCTGCCGCTCGCATCGTCGCCCGATGCGCCATCGACCTGTGCTTGTGCTTGCGCGCCTTTCTGCGCAGCCTCGCGAGCCTCGCGTTCCTGCTGCTCGAGCACCTCGGCCTTCCTCTTACGAAAGTCGGATAGCTCGACGAGGCCCACGACGTTTGTCGACAGCCGCTGCTCTGTCGACTGGTTTGGCGCCGTGAAGCGCGACGCTGTGCCGTTGGGTGCGGACATTGTGAGTGGTATTTATCGAGCGGTCGAGTGGCCGTTGAATTAGAGGTGGATACACTGGCGTTTGCTGTGCTGTGTCGAGATTGCGATGGCCGCGCGCAATTGAAGTCTAGCAGGCCAAGGTGAAGATGACAAGCAAAGCTCAAGCTTTGACGTCGAACTCCAGACCCACAGTGCACAAAACATAACACTGTACTACACACTGTATCGCTCCACCATATCTACAACCGTCGTGTTTACGTGTCTGGCTTGCAACAAACTGATGCTCATATTTTTATTTATTGCATATCTGGCAGATAAAATTCACAAACAAATCCACACAATCCACACAAAATAAACCAAACTGTCAGACTGCAGATGTGCCGGCCGATGCTGCACTTTCAGCAAGCGTAGCAGCACACACGGTCTGGTAGACCGTGCGCGCTGTCGCCACCGACGTCGACGTGCTGATGATCATGTTCGGGCATGCAAACGCCTGCTGATCGATGTGCAGATGGCCGCAGCCGTTGCAGGCGACTTCGCGGATGGCTGTCACGGTCGACGGGTAGATTGTATCGACTCCGTTCCATGCACACGCCTGTGCTGTGCCGAGGGGAGCAGCCGCCAGAGTGAACGTGCAGTCCGATGCCGCAGTCGGTGCGGGAGCCGGGGTGGCACTGCTAACGGCGCGGCCGGGGCGAATGTGGCCACCCGTTGAAAAAACCCCAGGCGTAATAATGGCTGGAAACGCAGGGGTTCCGAAACCAAAGGACGGCGGAGGGTAGTCGGCCTTGTTGCGGGCACCCAGGCTGTCCACATCGCCATAGCCATCATCGGGGTTCACTGGCTCTCCTGGATAGGTGGGGTCAGGTGTCAGGCTGCCGCCGGGACTGTTGGGATCCCCAATGATAGGGCCTCCTGGGTACACCGGGTCTGGGGAGCGAGGACCGCCAGGCTGACCGGGGTCGGGTACCATCGAGCCGCCAGTCGGAAGCCCGGGAATAACAAATGTGTTGGTCGGCGTCGGCCACGGACCAAAGCCTTCCTCAAGTCTTGGCCGCACGGGACTCGCCAAGACGGCCGGCACCGCCAGCGCCAAAACAAGTTTCCAGTTGGAGGGCATTCTCAGTGTCTTGATGTGGCCGGTCACGGAAAATCATATGATGGATGGATATGAAGCCGAGATTGAATCAGTAATAACCGAGCAAAGTGAGTCTTATATAGACCACGGGCAACTGGACAGAACGGATACCGGCACAGCAGTCGGTTTCGCCCCAGCTCATTTGACTATATTACGCGTATAGTGCATCTGCAGTGTGGTGTCGAGGTATGGCTATATCGAAGCAATCTATTCGGACCGACGTAATAGAACCGCGCTGGGGACAGGCCGCGCACATGATGATATGTGTCATTCTCACCCATCCCGTCTCTTGCTTGCGTCTTTCTCAGTCTCCCTCCTGGCTTTTGCAATTGACGCTTTTAGGATGATGGTATGAGAGCGTTGCAGTGCGGCAAAACCGTCTCACTCGTGACATTGCGACGCAAATCTGGATCAAGGCCCGACATTTCCAAGGCTCTCAACGATAAACAGGGGCAAATAGTGTCATGTCCGTGAACTATGAGTTTCTCCCTCTTGCGGAGAGTGGCTGCTCGATTGGCAGCGTACGTTCTGACTGTGAATGGATTGCAAACTGAAAAGAGCGGTATCAAATATGTACATGAAAGTAACAACGAAAGAAACAATACCACTAGCTACTTGTTCTTTCGGGAGAAGATATACCTCAACCTCGACTTCTCCTCCCCTTTGAGCATTCCCGGTGGAAGTATGACCACTTTCTGTGGCACCGGCACCGATACCATGTTTTTAGCTAGCTGCTGATGTCGTGTCGGCGCCGGAACAGCAGCTGGAGGGGCTGGCACTATATGCTCCGTCTCTGCTGGAAAGGCCTCTGCGGGCAGATCTTCCTGAAACCTTGAGCTTGTCGTCGCGGGGCTGTCTCGCACAGCTGCTATGGAGCCGCTTCTCGAGAACACGGCACCGGACATGGTCTGCTCGCCGATCGATGTCGGACTAGCGGGCGGTGTCATTTGCGTGGTCGTGGTCGCCCTGGTGAGGATGTTCGGCGGCGGGACCGACTGCCGTCTCTTCTTGGGCGTCGTCATGGGCACCGGCGGCTTCCTCTGCTGTGGCACAGACGCGGACCTGCTCAGCGGTTTTGGCAGCAACTGCTTAGAACCTGTGCCAAAGATCATCCAGCTGACGAGATCGAGAAACCCGCCGGCGTCCCACGACATGTCGAGCGTCGTCTCCAGCAGTTTCGTGCACGACTTCCACGCCGCCATGTCTGCGCCATTGACGCTGCGCAGATTCAGCATGTCGTTGAGATGCAGCGAGCACACGTCCGCGCCACGCTGGATATCCTCGAGCAGTTGCTGCGACGACGGGTAGCCCTCGGGGAACAGCTGGGTCGTCTTTAGCTCTGCACAGTACCGATCCAGATTGGCCTTTTCCTCATTGAACGATGCCTGGAGTTCCCTCAGGCGTTTGTAGTAGGACGGGTTGCGGAACTCGAGCTGGTCGACGGGGACATGGTCGGGGCCACAGACAATGACGCGCGCAAGCTTTGCCAGCACTACCCACACGCCGTTGGTGGCTTGTGCTCCACGGACGGCTGCTCGGCCGTAGGTGTCGATGAACGACTGGTTGATAAAGCCTGCATTGTGTGTGCTTCTCGGGCTGCCGTCGGTTCCCGGGCTGTTGTTGTCGTCATGGTCCAGGTCTAGGATGCGATTCCGGCTCAGAAAGCGCACCAAATGCCACACGCAAAAGCTCTCCTCGTGGGCCGCGGACTCGAGAGTGAGACAGCCCCGGCGGAGCGTCTCACGCTCAAGCATCGACAGCTCATTGCTGATATTCCTGGATGTCATGATGTGATCGACGATAGCTGGAGTCCGCCAAACATGCTCGACGCTGGTGTATCGGCTGTGCGAATCGCCGTAATGACGATACGAGCATTTTGTCGTCATGGCCGTCTTCTGAGCAGTAGTCGCCTCTCAACGTCATTGATTCGGCGCTATCGCCGCGGTCCTTTTGCTATCTTGACGTTGGAATGATGTCTCTCCAAGATTAGGTACTTTCGGCTGTCTAATCAAAGGTTGTCTTTTGTTCTATGAATGTGCACATTTCAAATGAATTTGCGAAACCCGTCTACGTGCTATATATAATAATACTACTTGGAGTATCTGTAGACGCATGGCCTGGAAGGTTGAATTCTGCTAAAAATATCTTCACACCTATACCATCATCAAACATAAGAATCTTCAAATGTTTGTTAAATGACGAAGACCGGCACGAATCCGTCGCACCAGACCTCATGGAGAAACCTTCGCGCCTAAAAGAGGGGCCTGTCAGGTACACGTCAAAGAAAGGACATTGAATGTCTGTTAATTTAGCTGGCTGGCGCCGTCACACTTGTTCTCTAGGTGGCGATGTTCTTATTCAGCACGGCTACGGCTTTTCGGTCAACACACGGCACTCCGAACATAGTCTTGTCAAACAGTAGATTGCGATACTCCGACGGAGGCTACTCTGAAAAGTGTATAGCACTGCTAAGCAGATTTTAGATTTTATTTCTATTTTTGTTGTTTTCTATTTCGTCAGTGCCCTGCCCTACTTCCACCGATCAGAGTGCTCCTGGCTACTGTTCGTGGAGCGCGTCTCGGACGACACGGTGAACTGCGTCGTGCGCGACACCACCAGGCCGCCGGTACCGATCTTGGTGTCGGCGCCGGCGTAGCCATGGCTGGCCTCATACTCTCGCCGCAAGTTCTCCTGCGACTCGGCTGATGTGTGCTCATCGCCGGCATCCAGGGTGTAGTATGGGCTCTTGTCCGCACCGGGAATCGTGCCGCTCGTGAGCGTGCCCGTGGCTGTGCGCGAGTGGTTTCCGCGGCCGCCGCCCGAGCTCAGGGCGTACGAGTTGTTGTTGCCAAGGGTTTGCGACGCGGTCTGCTTGTCGCCGCTGCTGAGACCGAGCATGGACTTGAAGCGGCGCGAGATGGGCGAGTTGGACAGAAGCTTAGGGAGGCAGGTGACGCTGAAGATGAAGAAGGCGCACGTCATCTCGCCGTCGGCCCAGAACAGCAGCGGACCCAGTAGATACATGGTGTCTGTGCTGCGCGCGAACACGACCGTCTTTTGCAGGCGGAAGCACGCCGAGATGAAGCCGAGCGCGCCGACACCAAAGACAAACGACACGGCCGCCCGCTTCTGCCAGTTGAGGTTGAGGCTCCAGATGATGCGCTGCGGCAGAAGCATCATGAACAGGTCGGTCACGACCTGCGTGGCGGCCGACGACAGCATGACCGACGGCAGGCTGTAGCACTCGGAGGGCAGGTAAAACTCCCAGATGGCCCTGTGCGGGCGGCACTGCATGTTGAGCAGGATAATGCAGGCAATGCCCCAGATGCACTGCACAGCCGACAGCACGATGGATCCCCACCAGAACATGTTGTGGAAGGGATCGCTCGGAACAAAGATGTGGCACCAGTCGAGGAGAATGGCGGTCTTGAGGAGAGGCAGGACGGCGGAGTAGCAGCAGCCGTAGATCAGGATGAGGTACAGCGGGTAGACGAGGTCGCCGTTGGTCAGGTTCCACGTGTGGACGTAGAAGCCTGGAGACTGCATGAGTTGGTAGGCTGCGTAGTTTGTCCCCCAGAATGCGCCCTGTGTAGATTGTTAGTCGTTGCTGCCCGCGCGGTCCCCTTGCTATTCGCACGAAAGAGTGCATAAAATCTGTGACATACATAACCGAGAATCATCAAGACTAGAATCGTTAGCAAGTGCTTCTACAATACATGAATCCAGAGAACGTACTGTCTTCGACTCTGACGCCGTGGCTGAGACGAAACTTTGCGACGATGCGGATCAAGACGAATATAGTCGAGAGCACGGCGCAAATCGTGGTGACAAACATGGCGAGGCCGTTGCGATTCGGGGGGTTGTCGAACTGTGCCGTCGTACCAGCCGGTGGCTCTAGTGCCGGTGCCGCCAGCAGCGCAGCAAGCGCCGAGGCGTTGAGAGACATTATGAGAGACGAATAGGAGACAGTCGAAGAAAGGCGAAGGAAACTCAAAAGAAAATTTGTAGAAAGTTCAAAATCAAATCAAAGCTGAGTCGATGTGGCCAGAATTGCTAAGTTGTCAAAGTCGGACGGAGACCAAAAAACAAAATAACAAGGCAAAAGGCCAGTCGATTAAATGCCGAGCGAGTCGACAACGTCAAGAGTATTAAAGAGAGAAGAGAATCGAAAATGACCGCTGAGAAATAGTAAATAGCAATTCGCAAAACCAAAACAAGAAACGGTAGACAAAACTTAAAGCAAAACCCAACGCAAAACAACTGAGCTAGACGAGCCTTATGTACAATGTACAGTCGGGCCAAGCTAGATTATAATAGCATTGATAGCCGAAGGATGCTGTTTAATTTGGCGTCGTTGGAGCAGCTACAAGGAGACATTATGATAGATGACAGGGGAGATGATATGACATGCAACGGTCACATAGGAGGAGTGCCAGGACCACGAGGAGCAGCAGTTGAACATGGCACGCAGAAGAGGAAGCGATTGGCAAGACGCGCCATGTTCTGCATGGACCAAGACAGGACAATGACACGATGTTGCCTGTTCGTCTTTTTTGACATGTGCTGACCGTTGAGTTTTTTATTTTTGTTGATCTCCTTTCCTTTCGCGCTTCTTTTATTCTCCTTTTTCTAGGTTCCAGCAGCCGAGCTCTTATTTTGCCCCTTGCTTTCTCTACGTGCCGTTCGGCTTCTGTGCTTACCCTTTCGTGCCTGACAGGATACCCAAGATCCTTGCGCTGGCCTGGGGCCGTGACAGGTTTCTGTGATACTACATAGTTCCAGTGAACAGGTACGAACCTGATCAGAGCGCAGATGGCGTCTTGCATGCAAACCATTCAGAGTATAGGACGGGATATTCATGAGAACGCCCCTATGAAAAAGAACTCGAAACGACAGCAGACAAAATGTGATATTCCTGCTACAATGTATATACTATGTAGACGAGATGGCGATCAGCCACAGCCTATGTCAGGCCACCGTTAATGGCACTGTAGTATTGCAGAGCTAGTCTTTACATAGCAGGACTGGATAGTCTGTACTATGTATTCTGGGAAGCAGCGAGAAGATAAATCCGAACTCAGATGGCAAAGTGAAAAGGGGCTCGGCTCCTCTAGGTACACCGTACGCCGTATGGGGCTGCCTACTCTCCCTCAACGACTCACGGCCACTAAATACGGACTAAACACGGGTAGGGCTCGGCTAGCTTGTTTGGTGGTGGAAAATGTTGAAACGCCTAGCTGGAAGGGCTCGCAGTTGAAGAAGTGCCTCGCGCGAGATGATCTATGGGGGACGGTGTAAAAATTCACGGCAATAACGCATTGTGGTCTGGCCGGGGTAATCTCCTGTTATTGTCTTGATCCTCCTCGCCATGGCCATCCACTCTGCAATAAGGGTGCTTCCTTACTTCTCGTCTCTGCTCCTTTCTTCTGCTTGTATACTTGCTACTATTCTTCTTGATTTTTTTTTTTTTTTTTTTTTTTTTTTACCTGGATACCCAAGACCTGGTTGGACGACACCCGAGATCACCACGGGACGAGACAATACTCTGAGAGCCGCCAACACCAACACCAGAGAAACTGCTCAAATCACTGCCACCCTCATTCGTCAGGCAGTTCGTGCACGGGCTATATGGCTATTCTCGACCCAACCATTCCCATACCCAAGAACTAACGGCTTTCTGTACAATGTACGTAATAGCTGCCCCAATTATTATGCCCGCAAGTATGTACATACTATGGCGTGTTTGGTTTGTTCACTTGCCAAAATAGTCTGTCTTCGCCCGTATCCAATGCAAATCATCCGCCCCAGTTGACCGGCCATATCCCTCCAGTCCTCCGTCTGTCATGCCATTTGTGCTCCGAACCCTGTACATAGCAGCTGTTATCCGATCAGCCTCTTAGGTAAGACATGCGACGGCGGTGTAACAAGCAAGCATATTGACCCCTACACTTTCGTCAAAGCTTTTTACATTGCCCTCATCAAACTTTGCCTCTTACGTCCATCGCTGTGCCTTGTACAGGCTTGTATACGCCTACCCCGGCAGCAGCCCCGTAATGCAACCACCGCGAATCGGGCCACCCGCATTCAATGGAGACCTACTCCGTCGTCTAAATGTCTTTCTTCACCTTGACAGGCGAGCAGTTACGGGGGTTGAATCCCGAAGGAACATGTCGTATCTCATGTGGAAATAAGCCCCTATTGCCTGCGAAAGAGTGCAGAGTTGGCAAGCCTAGCCTGTACTCGACATACTACCCGTAGAGAAAATTGAGTAATACCAAGAGAACCTCCGACATGGACAGAGATACGATGTGACGCTGCCGGGTCGACTCTCCCGACCCCGTACGACGAGCATGCTATATATGGCATATAACGCGCAAAAACGCTCTTGATTGAGGACCACCGATAGGATCTACAGAGGGTCCGTAGGCTAGGTCACATGTACAATGTAGATGCTGTATGAAGGATGGAGAATGAAGAAAAGCACAATCGGCATAGCAGACATATGTTGGATACCCGAAAGGGTACCCTCGTCGGGACGGGTCGCCCAGGGGCTGAAAAGGAGAGGAAGCCCATCTGCTCCCGTAGATGAGGTTGTGCCTCTTCTCTCCAACAGTTCCATAATAGCCTCATCGACTTGCATACCATTTACCAAATACAGTTATACTTCAAGTACTTCCAACAATACCAATATGGCGACTGCACGTAGGTACCGTTTGCCGTCGACTGCCGTGACCTATTCTTGTCTTGGCCCCTTGCGCTTACTGTCTAATGGATGCTCTTGAATACACTTATGAAGACGGCCAATGTCTAACAGGGATCATAGAAATTCGCACTCCGTCAGCGGCAGAGTTTCCTCCTGCAGGCGACCTGCGCCAGCTCATGGCAGAGAACCCCCTGCCGGCTCTGCCAGCCGCCACCGTCGCAGCCGCCTCTGCTGCCATCGAGGCTGGCGGTCCCGATGCGGCGGTCAACATTGCTAAAGCGGCAGTTGAGCAGGTCAACGCTGCGATGGCGTCTGGCGATGCCGCAGCACTGGCGGCCGTCTTCTTCGCCGAGCAGGCCTACTTCCGTGACCAGCTTATCTTGACCTACGAGACGCGCACCTTTTCGTCGGCCAAGGTGGCGGCGGCCGCCCTGCTCGAGACTACAAAGCTTCGCCAGCTGTCGTCTGCCGGCTTCGTCGTCGAGGGCCCTGCCATGTACCTGCCCGCCATGCCCACGCTCGCATTTATTGATGCATCATTCACATTCAAGACCGAAAGCCCCAAGGCCAATAGTAACGGCCGTGTGATCATCGTCCCCGTGATTGCAGAACCCACCGGCCCCGTCACATGGAAGATCTGGATCTGGAGCACGTACCTTGATATCTTTGACGGCTATGTCGAGGACGAGGCCGCGCTCAAGGCGCCTGTTGCCGACCCTGCCAGCAAAGACGGCACCATTGAGACTGACGTCTTCATCATCGGCGGTGGCAATGCGTAAGTCAAAAAGCACTGTCCGCTTCCTAACGTCGAAAGTATATCATCTAACCGCGCAGTGGTGTTTCTCTCGGTGGCCGCCTCAAGGCTCTGGGTGTCGACTACCTGATCGTCGAGAAAAATGCTCGGGCTGGCGACAACTGGGCCCTGCGTTATGACTGCCTCCAGTTCCACATTCCTACCTCCTTCTGTGAGATGCCCTACATTGGTGTGTTTTCCTTTTCGTTTGCGTTTTCGTTTGTATTGTGATATGCACGACTGTGGCAACTGACAATCGCCCATGTAGAATACGACAAGGAGCTGCAGACACCTCATCTCCTGACACGCAACGAGCTCGCCAACCAGGTTAAGCGCTTTGTCGACTCCTTCCCGCTGAACATTCTTTACCAGACCACTGTCAAGTCGACTCTCCTCGATACCACCACCGGCAAGTGGACGCTGGAGCTGGCCTCTGCCGACGGCAAGAAGCGCACTGTCATTGCAAAGAACCTGGTGCAGGCCACTGGCCTCGGCTCGCAGGTGCCCCACAAGCCGACTCTCGCAGTCGATGCTCCTTACACTGGCAAGGATACCCACTCGCAGCACTTTACGAATGCGAAAGCTCTGGTTGATGCCGGTGTCCGCTCCGTGGCCATCATCGGCTCGGCCAACACGGCCTTTGACGTCCTGACTGACTGCGTCGAGGCCGGACTTGCCTCGACCATGGTCGTCCGCTCGCCGACTTACCTGATCCCGGTCGATTACGTCTGCGACCAGCGCAGCCTGGGCCTGTACGACGTCCTTGGTGTTCCGGGCAGCGACCGCATGTTCCTGACCCTGCCCGCCTTTGTCGACGGCCAACTCGGCCGCGGCCTGTTTGGCATGATGGCTGCTGGTGAACCAGACCGCTACACGAAGCTGGCCGAGGCCGGTTTCCCCGTTTTCGACAGCCGCGACCCCACGGCGTCGCTCATGCACAATCTGCTCGAAAAGGCTGGCGGCCACTACGTCGACGTCGGCGGCAGCAAGCTTATTGCCGACGGCCGTGCGGGTGTTCGTGGCAACGTCGAGCCGGTGGCTTACACTGCCAAGGGACTGCGCCTGTCTGACGGTAGCACTCTCGAGACAGACGCAATCATCTGGTGCACGGGCTTCGCCGACAAGGATGTGCGGTATGTAGCTGCATCTATTCTGGGTGGCGATGACGCCGCAGCCACAACCACCGAGCCGCACATTCTCACGCCGTCTGCCATCGCCGACCGCCTCGACGCCTCATGGGGCATCGATGCCGAGGGCGAGATCCGCGGTGCCTGGAAGCGGCACAGCCAGCTTCCGACTTACTGGGTCATGGGCGGCTACACCCAGCAGCACCGCGCGTTTTCGCGGACCCTGGCACAGCAGCTCAAGGCGTCTGTTCAGGGCATTCTGCCTCCTCCCTACCGGGACACGCCCACTGCTTAGGTTGGGTTACGGTCACGCGTTTCGGATATAGCACTACCAGCAGAGAGTATGACTAGCATCTTCTAAGCACAATTGAAAGTCGATGCATCAAAACCAGCCGTGAATGGCCATGCTTGAAGCAATACAGTCTCTCGTTTTGGACATGACGACATTCGGAGACAATAAAGTGGCAATGCATCTGTACAGTATCTACAACCGGTGGCACGTCTTACCAAGCCGCAAGTCCTTTTTGTGTCGTTGAAAGACATACGCCTAGTATACGCCTAGTCTAGACCTCGTGTCTCAGACATTGACCTTGATAACGGAAGCTGAACGATAGGAGAAACGCACGCAAGACAAGATGAGAACTTTTGGGAGGATGTCTTACTGTCAGTTTTCTTTTTCAGTGCTTCTGTCGTTTAACTCGTAATTGTAATTCCTCCGTCTATCGTGCTAGTTCTCGTAGTCTCTTCTTTGTTCTACAATCCTCTCAGCCCGTCGGATACATTTCCAACAGCCAGGCATCCGACACTGTAATTGAATTGTCGTAGATACGAAAAACGGTCCGTCCTCTGCGCCCTCTGCCATTCTGCGATCACACTGCCGTCGCATTTTGGCCTTTTGGGAAATCTTCCCTGATGATAGCAATACTCGCCGGCTTTTGTCTTCTTTCTGTTCTCTGTTGTGGTTAGTCTATTCCGACTGATGATTATTGAAAACGCTTCGTCTTTGGCCGCAAGAATGTCTCTTTGCCGGCGTCAAACACCCATTATCATCTGTCCAGTCTCGACAGGACGCTTCTTTGTCGGAGCGGGCGAGAAATAGAAAGTCACACGGAAACGACTTCAATCGGCATCGAACCGATCATGAGAGATCATGACATATCAATAGTGCAAAATGAAATAAGATATCACCAGGCCAATACACCAACAGCTCAAAGAACAGCAGCGTTCTAGCACGGGAGGGGCGTCGACGTGATGGAACATAACCGCTGATTCCCCGTCGTTATTGGTGGTCTTGTAGCTTTGTAGTCTCACCCTCAGTCTATGGTCGAGCCCCATTAATTTCGATAGTCTCTCCGGACACATGCCTGATGAATCAGTCTCTAAAAGGCGACAGCTATGGCGCACTCTCCTTGCGCACAATGTCCGCTGCCAATCCGATCCCTGCAGAAAAAAAAATCTTCCGGGATAATTCTTCCTCGAGATAGACTGCGCCAAACGCCGTCACTTCACACCGACGGATCGAGACCGTTGGTGCGATGGAGTCTGTCGTGACCGGGGATGAACGGTCACGAAGGATAGATGAGAATATGTACTATATATCGCAACGAGTATTTCTACTTGTCACTTTGCCTTGTACTTACAACGACTTACACCGGCAGATGGTGCACATATGCACTGTCATGCGTGCAGTATGCGGGCAATACGCAAGCTTTGCAAAAGAACGTTCCGTCATGAGCAGGCCGCCAGCGCGCAAGCAAGCAGAAAGTACAAATCCGTTGGAATATTGCACATAGTCGCATTGTTTGCTAACTGCAGTAGCGGCGGCGTGTGCCACATAGATGACTACCATCTGTTTTTATTCTGCTAGTCTTCTGTTTGTCTTTACATAGTAGCTTGTCTTGTGCATCTCGTCTGCATTTCGTCTGCATTCCTCGCCGGCTTGCCCCTTGCTTTCGGCCACGGCTGGTGCGACTTAAATTGGCGCAGATGCACTCTGCATTCCAGTCTATCTGACAGCTCGTGCCCTCGCCCCAGTTCTGTTGTTCTTAATGCTGTTATCGTCCCGATCTGCCTCTGAATTGTGATCCTAGTCTCGCTATCACCGGTCGCTCCCTCGAGACAGTCTCGGAAAGACAAGACATATAATCGAATTATGGAAGCAATAGAAGCAGGAATGTTTTACGGGCATTGGTTCCCATTCCGAATGGTCCTGTAGAGACTTTGAAAAATAACGAAAGCAAACGCTGGGATCTAACAAACACGTCGGGGTATTTTCCCCTCCTGCAGACCTCTGCCTCTGCCTAATCCAACTTTCCTCGTATCATATTGGCACTCGATGGCCATTACTCTTCGCCTCTCAATACGGCCTCTTTGATTTTGCCCTTTTCTTCTGCCTCTTGAATCTCCCTTGACAACTATCTTCACGCTAGCTTCAATATTACCGTGCCGCGACGCTTGTCCTCCCTTGCTTCGCAACGGGGAGTCTGCCTTTAGTCAATAGCCTGCCAGGCCCTCAACTAGCTTGCACTCGCTTCAAAGTAGCTCTGAACATTGTCTCACCTTTCTTTTGAACTCCTCTCTTGTCTTTTGTCATGTCTCCTGTCCTGTTTTAGGTCTTGTCGTCTGTCTTCCGACTCTTGTCTCGGTCGTCCCCCCATCTCATAATCCTTCATCTTAGTCTGTTTCCTTCTTCTTTGATTTCTCCTTGTTTCATTTTCATCGCGTAGATGCAGGCTCATCGTCCATATTTCTTCTGCAGCGATCCGAGCTATCACCCACATCTGCATCATCAGCCGTAGGCTGTCTCATGTCGCTCGTCATAAATGTGGTCTTTTGGACGAATACGACGTGCATATTTCGTTTGATTTCATTCTCTTCTCTTGTCGTGCTTGTTTGTTTTATTTATTTTGCTTTTGGCATACTTCCTTCTTCCTACTATCAAGATGTGGCAGTGTTCAGTGACGCCCCCAACACGGTCTTCATTCGCTTCAGCGGGAGTGGCTGCGGGCTGTCGCCGGGCTACCTCGGTCATGCGATGACAATGCAACCAACAATTCGAAATCTGCTCTGTGTGTACTTAAGCGCGTCCTGAACAAAGTGGTGCGATCGGCTGCGGCTGAATCTCTCTGGGGGCAACTTGAGCTATGTCGACCCATTCTCGCTAATACTCACTGCCCTCTGCTTTCTTTTGTCACCGGTCAATCTTGTTGTCGTATTTATTTACCTCTCTTTTCGTTCTTTTACCAGGAGAAGCTAATAAACTGTCTCGTTCTCTCACGGCCATCGCCTCTTTGTCTGAGCCAGTTATTGTCTCAGTCTCATGCCCGGGTCTTTGTCACCCTGGCCTCCGGTATACATGTCTCGAACTGTCTTACAAAAAATACATCGTTGGGCCGTACCTTTGGTCTTCCTGTGACGGCTCGTTCGTCTGATCAAGCTTATATCTAGGAATTAGCGACGCAAGACGGTCCAAAGAGGAAGCTCGGACGGGGACCATTCGACAAAAGCAGCCCGGGATGTAGTTGCTCTGAGAAAAGCAATGAAAAAAAGAAAAGAAAAGAAATAATGACGCCTAGCTGAATGTGTATCTCATGCCTCTTCCATCTTTTCCTTTTTTCTACCTCATTCCTCAATACGGGTTATTCTCCTGGAATGATACAGTGTCTTGGAATCTGTTGCTTAAAGACACCCGCTCTCCCCATCTCATCGACAGCTAATCCACCGTTTGTGTTCTCGTTTTTCTATTCTTTCTGTTTATTTTACTGTCATTATTCCATCACTATCCTACTTTCCCTACAGACCCTGACGATCACTGTTCCTCAGTTTATAATTATATCTCACAGTCTCTTTCATTGCATCACTTTTATAAAAACTCCAATACATATAGTCTGCCACGATGACTGCCAACGTAATGGTACAGCAGCACAGCAATGGCCACGGCGCGGCCATGCAAACAACAGTGCACAAACAGCACACTTCAGGCTCAGAAGCCATCTGGTTCTCGCGGTTTCTGTCCCGAAAGTCTCGCAAGAACTCCTCTTCAGGCCCCGTGGTGTCTGTCGCCAGTGTTCATGCTGAGTCTCCTCCGGTCTCGCCTACGGCTGAGGTGACTGTTGAGCTCACCCATGCACTTCAACCTGATCAGGCATCCAAAAACAAGAGTTTCGTCAACGCGACAGAGCGTCCTTTGGCCACCAAGAAGAGTTCCCAGACGCTGAAGTCCAAGAAGAGCTTCAGATTCATGTCACATCGCAAGACTTCCATCCCGGAACTGCCAACCATGGCTGCCATCCCCACAGAGTCGTGTCCTTCCACGCAGCAGACCCGCAAGAAGAGTGCCGCATACGTCCCGAAGCACGCCGGCTCAGACTTTAGCCAGGTCGCTATTCCCACCACCTACCGAGACAGCTATGCATCCATGTATAGCTCAGGTTCGGACAGACGGCCATCAAGCAGTACCACCACGCCGCCAGAGGAACACGAGCCTCGCCGCCATGCTTCTGTTGGCAACTTGCAATCTGGCAGTCTATACAACGACGGCCCTGTACTGTCACACCAAGCCTCAGTCGACCGTGGAACCAAAAGCAAGCGGTATGTAGCATTTCTGGCCAATCAGCCCCTGTCTGCAAAGAAGAGCACCGGCCGCAAGGGAAGTATCGCCTCGCACAACGAGGTGCTGCCCAGCTCCCTGTTCGAAAAGTATGTCAGCGATGGCCTCTCGGCTCCTCCCAAGCAGCAGAAGCAGCCGAAAATGGCAATGCGGACTCAGTCCACGCCTGACATTCGGTCTGCCGCTGCAAAGGCTTCCTCATCTACATCCACGTCGTCGTCGTCGTCGTCCAGAGTCTACGCAAAGTACCGTGAGCACCAACAGCAGCACGCACCACAAAACATTATCTTTACTGTGCCCGAGTATGACCGTGAGGCCTCGCGGCCGACGTCGTCGGCTACCACTGCCACCGCCACCAATGGTCTTGGCCTGCACCCGCCACCCAGCCAGCCTCGCAAGAGTAGCTCGGTGGCTCCCCACTCTGGCCAAACCTCGCCGCGCAAGCTGAGCCGCCGCGAGAGCAGTGCCAGCATTGGCACAAACAGAAGCGGCCGGGCCGGCAGTACCGCTGGCAGCATTCACGGCGATCACTCCACGGGCATCTCTAGCTTTGGCCGGAAACTATCCGAGTACATCAAGCCAGCAGCCATCTCAGAAACCAATGCCGCCTGTGCCCAGTATTCATCAAGGCGGCCATCCTTCAAGGTTGCCGATGAATAAAGCCTGGCCTGGCCTTCATTCACTCAATGTAAAATTCTTTCTGTACACGTTTCTTCACATCACTGTCCTTTATCTTTTTTCCTATGTTCTATATCAACTAGCAGTTTACTCGTTCACAATTATTCACTTCGATGACTATTTACATGTGCTTCTTTTCCTGTGATCTTGGTCATCTTGCAATCGTGTCATATGATAAACTAATCTATGTCGGCAATGCTCGTATTAGACAATCTACTAGACAGTAACGTACTAAGATCGTGAATAAAGCACAAGGGACATCAACAGGACGAGGCTGCAGTCGCCGCGACGTTCTAAACTTAGCTCGAGAGTCTGCATCGACAGCCTGCATTGCAACGGACAACACAACCAATTCAAGCGGCTGCTGTCACAGAACAGAGATTAAGCCACTCCAAACAGCAATCTTGTTCAAGGTGTATGAGACATTTCACTTGTCCAGTTTCGAAGTATCCAATAGGGTGACGGCCGGGCTTGGCTGGGGTGTGCAGGTAAGTGATTGCATTTAATATCGCGATAGTTCTGCCCACGCAGGGCCCAGTTTTATGGGAGTGACGAGAACTGACTGGCTCTGGGCTGCCTTGCCTTGCCATTACAGCCTTGCCCTAGGCGTTCTGTAAGTGCCTGTTTGTCCTATATTGACTTTGTGTTGGAGAAGACGGTGGCAAATCGATCTTCTGAGCACTGAGCAAGCTCGCGACTGTGATGAATCCGAATAGATAAAGATGTGTAGTGCACTCACATACGTGTTTCTGTTCTTCTCTAATGTCTATATCAGAACCATTCACCTTTCATTGTTTCCTAACGAAAGTCATCTTCCTCTTCAACTTCAAACTTTCTCTATTTCACTCAAACTCGAAACCGCTATCTAGTCTTCAGCTAGACGAGCATCCTCTCACAGGAGTAACTAGCATCGACAAGCTCACGTTGCCTCCATTATGAACACCAACGTGGCTGGCCTGGTTTCCAGGCTCGAGGAGTATCTCACAGTGCTGGATG
Organism: Ophiostoma australiae; assembly: GCA_022392945.1. NCBI lineage: Eukaryota > Fungi > Ascomycota > Sordariomycetes > Ophiostomatales > Ophiostomataceae > Ophiostoma > Ophiostoma australiae. The sequence continues at coordinate 2,221,955 of JAKRGJ010000002.1, read as the reverse complement.
AGCCGAAAAGAAAGCTTTTCTTTGCTTGCCTTGGTATGAGAGACATCAAAATCTTGATAACACAAAGCATTGTTGATGCCGGACAACTAACCATATTCTATTTATAGACTGCCTTGAGTCACCAACCACTGCAAATGACGGTTCTCTCCCACCAAGCATTCTGGACGTGTCCGCGTTTGTTGTGTCCCAAACGCAGGACGCTGATGCAAGCGCAGTTTCTCGTGCAGCTGCCGCCCTAGGGCCAAGGAACAAACCAAAGATGCCGCCAATCTATGCACCGCTGGGCTATCATGCCTCTTCGATTGTGGGAGTCCAAAAGAAAGACTCTCCTATCAATGGCACACCGCTTCTGGACGGACAGTGTTTGTCCTGGGCTCAACGCCTGAAGGAGATGGCCGTCAGTATCAGCGGTGGCACCGGTGAGACTGTTCCGCTGATCAAGAACTACGAACAGGCTTGCCAGATGTTTTCTGAATATGCCAGCCTGGAGTTCAAGACGGTTCCGGACAATAACGCAGCGGACTTTCCTGTCGACGAAGCCCAGCAGCGCGAACTTGTGGCGCTCATCTACGAAGCGATTGTCGATATGAGCGATATTCTCGAGCGCAAGTCACCCATCACGCTGAAAAAGGCCAACACGAGCGGCGCCAAGCACGATATTACAAACAGTGGATGCAGCCCGTGCCAGCTGGAGCACCGGGGAGAATTGCATTCCCAGTCTCTGGCGGGTGAATCAACGGCCCAGGACATGCGTCCTCCCCCGGCTCCGTCCACCACAACCCCCATCAAGGATAACATCAGCGTGTCCAAGGTCAAGGGCCTGAGCCGCATCGAAGTCTGGCTCCTGAGCTGGATGATTCTGTTTAGCACGCACGATATCCACCGCGGCCGTCTTCCGTTCCTGCCCTGGAGTAAGACGGACTGGGGCTGGGACCACAGCTTCTCTACATTCCGGCAGCGGCTGGATGCCGTCATCACCACTCTGCGCCGGTCCAAGGCTGCCGTGTGCAGCCTGCTTGAGTCCGACTACAAGTCACGCCTGGAAGCCCACCCGATACGCGAGTACCGGCGCAAGGAGAACAACCGTGCGCAGAACTCGGAGCGCAATGCCCAGGTATTCATTGGCCGCCACACCATTAGCAAGGGCAACGTGCAGCGCAATTCCGACGGCAGTCTCAGCGACGCGCAGGGCAATATTGTGGCTCCGGGAGATGCCAACCACCGCGGGCTGATCGACCAGACAATTGCGCTCAGCCAGATGGGCAACCGAGGCCCAAAAGCCAAGCGGGAAGACGGCGGTCACGGTCAAGCTGTGACAAGAAGGATCACCGCCGTTGGGGTCCAGAAGCGGGTACCAAAAAACAAGGCCGAATCGTTCAAGATCAGTCGCACCAAAATAGACGCTGCCGTCGAGGCCCAGGCTGCGGCTGCCCGGCCCAAGATTATAGTTCCCAAGCCGGCTTCTAATGCGGTTACAAAGACTGCTGCCACTGCCGCCACGACTGGCTCGGGCCTCAGAACATCTCCCGAGGTACTGCGTACATCGGACACCGTTGCACCTGTACCCTCGGTGGAGTGCGACTACGACCCCAGCATCAAGTCTATCGGAGATGCGGATGCAGCCGCAGCTCTTGTACCGTCACAGTTGATGACACCGCCGCCCGAGCGTCCCCGTATCACAGGGCTCCCTCCACCACAGGGAGACTACGCATCCCCCTCTCCAGCCACGCTTGATAACAGCCGTTCCAGCCAGCCTGACGACAATTCCGAGCTGGTCTCTGCTCTCATGTCCGAGACCGGACCGATTGGACAGGGCGGGTTGGGCATGGGTTTGTACGGCGGCATCAACTACGCGCCCGCAGGCTACCTAGACGCATCCAACAGCATATACTTTGCGGACAACCAATGGGCCCCTCTGGTGTCCCAGCCGTGCCCACGCTACGACATCAATACCATGAGCCAGGCGGTCGGCATGCAGGCTCTCAATGGCATGGGTGCGTTCAACCTGCAGCAGTCAGCCACCCCCAGCTTCCACGTTGGTCCATACGCGAGCACCACGTTTCCGCAGGCCGACGACGCGGCCATGAACGATGCCTTCCTGGAGGGCGACGCACTTCTGCAGACAACGAGGCTTCCCATGACCGACATTGATAGCGACCCGTTTATAAATATGGCACCATCTGTAAACAGGGATTGGGGCTTTTCGGAGGCTGAGATGGGCCAGCTGCCGCTGTTCGGAATGGACAACAACACGGTCAGCAACTGGGATGAAGATGTTTGAGCCATGTACTAAACCGCCCAGTCAAAGCAGTCAGCATGGTGAATCGAATAAAGATATATTGAGTCTTCTGTTTATTTTTGTCCAGAATCTAAACGTTGAAGACAAATATATCTTTGACGATGAAAAACAAAACAGGATAAAAATATTGAAAATAAAAATCAAATTGTCAGTATACTATTACTTATATAAAATACAGAGAAAACGACACATACCCAAAATAAGAACGAGTAGCAAAAAAAAAGAAACAAGTTGATGTAGATTGAATCACAAAGTGACAAAGATCAAAAAAGAACGTCGTGAAGAGGATTCGAACCTCTGCTCCCGAAAGAAATAGATTTCGAGTCTATCGCGTTAACCACTCCGCCACCACGACTATTCGCTGGTTGCTTGTGACAGAAGGAGCGGGGGCGGGGTATATATGGGTCGCTCACTATATCATTAAACCGGATGACTAAGCTTACCACCAGAGGTGAAATGGAACGACTAGGCACGATGATTGTTCTTTACATGACATCCAATTCGAATACTTGTATTAAATGCTATTATTAAGCCAGTGTAACCCAACATTCAATGGACACCAATGTGAATGTCCTACAATGTCCCTGTCCAGACCTCCCAATCATGAGACGGCCTGCGGACACCACTACATAGGTGAAGAATACCGCCATCTCAAAGGCGGCCCGACGGAAGCGAAGGTCCAAGGAATCATAATCAATGCGAGTCTCTTTCAACAAGAAGTGTAGTTTCGGACGTTCATTTGGTTATTTATAGGCTGATCTTGATGCTCCGTGGTGGCGTGTTTGTTAGTAAAGGCGACTCACGTGCCGCTCCTTCCTGTTCTAGTAGACCTTCGGACTCCGACTTTGACGACTATAAATATCGACTGCCAAATAAATGACGAACGAGCCGTGCAGTCATACTACCTGCGCTATCCAGCAAACTATATCGTCATCCATAGTCGACGCCATTATTCTACTCCGAACAGATGCGACTGTTACTACCACTCTTGGGCGCGGTGGGCTCGTCCCCCACAAGCACCCCTGGCACATCCGCCCCGACGACAGCTCCTTCAACGACTCTATCATCTGCATCTGCATCTTCTTCGTTATCTTTGACACCGCCAGTAGGACTTCTGGACTGCACACGGACTGTGACGGTCTACAAATGGCCAACGTTCACGAACGGCCCGACACTGACCGTCTGGGCCGGGAACATGTCCACAAGCACGGAGACCACGACAGTGACATCGCCCGTCGACTGCAGCAAGTGTGCCCATGTCACTGCTGTAACAAAGTCGCGAGGCGGCCATGGCCCCGTCGTGCATCATACTGCAACCGTCACTTCGCAGGCACCTCCAGATGCCATCACCACGACACGGACCAAGGTCGTATACGTCTGTGCAGAGACATTGTCAAACGAGCCCATGGCAACAACCCAACCGCCAAGGCACGCTGCAGGAATGCCGGTCCAGGTCTACTAAGCAGCTAAAATCGATCGAAATGCATAGTTCATTAAATATCTATGACGTGAAACCACTGTGATGGCTTGCTAGCGTTATCAGATGTACGCTATCAGCTTATACCGGGATACTGGCATAGCCAAGCCCGCCGATAAGAGCCGTAGACGAACATACGGCAGCTATATACTGCAAAGATATCCACTTCTCTCTATCGGTCTGTCCGTTATCCTCGTTATGCTTATCTTACATCTGACATCTTCCTCCAGCGGTCGACTGTCGTCAATGTCGACATGAGCAAATACGGGCTGGACTCTGGAGACAATCGCTTCGAGGCGGCTTCTTCCCCGTGATCATTGATTTCAATACCAGCCCTGATGACATACAAACAATGGCTTCCGAGGCACTACCAGAACCAGGCGGCCGCAAGTATCGCTCAAAAAAGCAACGCCCATGCGATGTCTGCCGCTCGCGCAAGATTCTCTGCCATGTTCCTGGGAACGAGTCCACCTGCGAGTGCTGCAAGCGTCTCAGCCGCGCGTGCACGTTCAATCTCGAGCCGGTCAAACGGAAGCGTCTTCCCCGGGCTGACACAGCAGCACCACCGGATCCATGTCCACCAGTGACGCCCGCCTGTGCATTTACCCCGGCTTTGCAGCTGGGCGCATCTAATATGATTTCGAGCGGGGGAACACCTACACCAGCAGCCGACAGCACGGCTCTCGACATGATGGACTTTTGGCTCCACGGGGACACCACTGGCTACTCACCACGAGGACTGTCCGACTTTGGCGGAAACCAACTTGTCATGCCAAGCCCGCTGCAGAACCCGCACAGCTCTCGCCACCCCGCGCAGAGTTCAGCCAGCATTGCACGAAGCTCCCCAAATCTAGAGCGCCAAGAAGCGCATAACTTGACATCAACTGCCGACAGGGAAATACCGAATCCCACTTTACCCCAGCCGTTCTCCCTAGAAGGCCGCAAGGGCTACTCAAACCATCTCATTGGACTGTCATGCGAGTCGGATCCGTACCTGCTGCGCTTTTACAAATACGACAAGGACGACATGTACCCCATGTTTCGTCTTGACTACCGGCGCATGCAAGGCGAGACTAATCCCGGCGCTGCCTCACCAAACAGCCATCCCTCAAGCTACATGCCTGTTCAGTTTGTCCTTACCGACGAGGAGGTGCTACAAGACGGAGTGAAAGAGGCTGAGAACGTATTCGCAGGGAGCAGCGAGAACAGCCACCGCACAGAGGAAGATGATATAGCCCTGCTGCAGAGCCTGGTCTCTTCCGACCTAGGCGACAAGCTGATCAAGTTGTACGTTCGCTGTACTCTATGTACCCGAGAAAATATGGATTCTAATATTGTAGATACATTCAGTGCGTCCACCCTCGCTTCCCGATATTGTCACTAGCCGACCTCGAAAAAGTTCGACAGCCCACAGGTGACCTCGCTACGCCCGTGGGTCTCCTCAGTGCCATCTATGCCCTGGCCATGCCCTTTACGTTCCTCGACGACGAGCTCAGCCTCTTCAAGGGTTACCTGCAGGTGCCGACAGACGACATCTGGGCTATATCTCAACGCAGCTATGCGCGCGCCAGCTGCCTCTCCCACCTCTCCCTGCTGCAGCTCTGCCTCATGCTTCTCCAGCGCCCTCCGTACAACTATGCCGTCGCTGCACCGCCGGGCTTTTGGGCATTGTCGTGTGCTGCTGTATCCATAGCCGAGACTCTGGGTGTCAACCTGGATCCCTCCAGCTGGCGGCTTCCGCGCCACGAGATAGCCCTCCGCCGCCGTCTGTGGTGGCTCACATACACACAGCACGTGTGGTATGCGATTGGCCTGGCCCGGCCGTGCCACATCCATGACTCCAACTGGGATGTTGATGAGCTGACAGAGGCTGATCTGGAGCCTCTGCAGGGTATGGGTAACGACTATCAACCCGAAGCAGCCTCAGAGTCACCTATTCTACTCGCCCACTGCAGCCTCAGCGTCATCGCTGCCGACATTCTCAAGGAGTTCTAGTACGTTTTTTCTTTCGATGCGAATTTATTCTTCCCCTTTACTGACACCACGACAGCACGCTTCGGTCGACGCGCAAATCCGTTTCTCTTAGTGTTCTCCTCTCCCGAGCACAGCCGCTTCGAGCTCGCATAGAAAGTTGGCGCCAGACACTGCCTCTCCTCTCCAAGCCAACGACAGACCTGACCGAAGATGACCTGGTCGTTGGCGCGTCGCTGCGCCTCGCTCATCTCACCCTCGAGATCCTCATCTTCCGGGCCCTTCTTCGCCCGCTAATGTACGACGCCATCCCGGTCGAGCATGGCGTCGTTCCCGAGCCGGTGGCCACAATCCACGAAAACTGCTATGCCTGTGCCATGTCTGGCATGGAGATCGTCGGGTCCATGAAAGGAAAGCACTTTTCAACATTCTGGCCGAGCTGTAAGTGTCTCCTCTATTCCTTGTCGTTACTATAGGACACAAATCTGACTGATAGATGTCCGTTATCAGCTCTGCTACATATCAAACTTTGTGCTCCTCAGCCTGGCCCAGGCGCCCACCCACACAATAGCCGCACGCAGCAAAACACTCCTCCACAGATGGAGAGACACGCTCCGGGCACAGGCTCGCGCGTGGCCGCTTGCTCGACTGGCCACGATCCGCCTCGATGCGATATCCTGGAAAGGCCTGCCGTCTGTTCTTGCAGGTGCAGGCCCGGATAGTCCTGCTATGCAGCTGCTGTCTAGCCAAAATCAAATCCGAACATGAGACTGGTCACTCTTTATAAGCAAATGTATCCAATTTACTCCCGCTTGGCATCAAACCGCAGCACGGCGCCCAGAAGCACCTGTGCTCCGAGAATGCAGTCTTCGGGACTGCAGTACTCGGTCGGCGTATGGCTTAGGCCGTCCCGCGTCGGGGTGAAGATCATGCCTGTAGGGCAATGCCTGCTTGTGTTGCAGCTGTCGTGTCCGGCACCACTCCAGAGAGGCATCCACAGCTCCTTTCCTTGGGGCTTGTCGGGGAGCTCTTCAGCAGCTGCGTCTTCGATGGCCGAAATACAGTCAGCATGGAACAATACCGGCGGACTCTGAGCGAATTGGCTCCAGTGGACATCAATTCCCTGTCCAGTGGCTGTCCCGTTGCGCGCGATCTCATCAAATTGCGTCCGGCATTCCTGCACCATAGCCGCCAACGAGTCGGCCTTGGGATGCCGGATATCTAGGGTGAACCGCGCCATGCGAGCAATGGTGTTGACGGTACCCGGCTTCGCCTCAACAACGCCAGTCGTGATCACGCCGTTGTACTTTACGGCAACATCGTGACTGACTACAATCATTCGGGCTGCTGCAAGCATGGCATCCCGCCGCGTTGCCAAGGGTGTTGTTCCTGCGTGGCTGTCGCGGCCCACGACCTCGACAGAAAACCACTCATAGCCCTGGCCGCCCTGTACAACTCCGATGCGGCGCTGTGTATCTTCTAGAATGGGGCCCTGCTCAATGTGCAGCTCAAAATGTGCCGCCATCGGAGTGGCCGAGTGTGACGCTGGGACGCTGCCGAGGAAGCCGATACGCTCGAGCTCCTGTTTCACGCTTGCGGGCTCGCCGCTTCCTGATACCGGTGCCGTGATCTCCTTCATGTTCCAAGCTGTTTCTAGAGGAACATTTCCGGCCCACACAGCAGAAGACATTGTCGTCATGGGGAAGCGAGCGCCCTCCTCGCTGTTTTTGTTAACGGCGGAGCGTTGGACACCAAAAAGAAGACGGAACCTACTTTGTCCAGTTGACGAGGCCTATGGGGCCCTTTGTTTCGCATCCCGTATCGTGGAGTGTGCGCAGAGCCTCGAGGCCGGCCATGATGCCCAAGATGCCGTCGTACCGGCCGCCTGTCAGTTGCGTGTCCAGATGTGAGCCCATGTACACCGGGGCAGCGTTTGCATTCTTTGATTTTCCAGGTCGGACGACAAACATGTTTCCCATCTGGTCGACCGTGACACTGCAGCCAATAGCTTTACCCTGCTCTGCAAGCCAAAGTCGCACCGTTTTATCGTCGTCGTTGAGTGTCAGCCTCGCCATGCCCGTTTCTGTGTGGTGTCTGGCTGTTAGTCCTGTTTGAAGCAATATCATATATAATTTTGAATTTGCAGATGAGATCCTTACTCTCCGTATCTGTGAGCCTTGCCAATCTCGCAGGTCTCGTGCAGCGTGTCCATCAGCCGTTTCCCATTGATCCGAGGCGTCGCCGTCTTCGAGGCGAACGTGCGGATCTGAACTGGAGCAGCGGCAAACGAACGCCGAAAGAACGTTGTGACCGCAGGCCGTGAGGCTATTCGTAGCAGCAGCATGTTTACAAACAAAACAAATGTATAATTTCTGTAAGGACCCGTCGATTTGCAATCCAGTGTTTACTACCGCCTTCAAACCAAAGACACTCCGACGGCCGGCACTAGTCTGCATGGGGTTATGCTCTGATGCGACCCCGGGCAACTGGCACGGCAAAGTCCCGTGACGCGGGCGACTTGCTTTCATTGTGCAAATGGGGCTGCTTTAGATTATGCAGCCTTATCAATTGTAACTTTGTGAATTATACATCGTTTTATTGGATGCTAGCTAAGATCTAAATGATATCTTCAAAGTAAGACTCGACAAAGGCGCCATCGATTGGCCCAGCCGAGCCAAGGAGACCATCAGGACGCAGCACAAGAATGCCGCCGGTGCTTTCGGGGACACCCATCTGCTTGTGTGCCGAGCCATCGCGATCATAGTACATCTTGCCGAATGGTAGTATCCCGCCAAGCGCTTCGAACGGCGACCCTTCGTAGTTGATACTCGCGGTGATGAAGCGGATCGCCGGAGTCGCGGAGAGCGATGGATGGTCGACCATGAATGTCTTGAGACCTGTCAAGAGAGGCTTAGTGTCGGCTACCTGGCCGGAGAACACAATCACCCAGAAACAGCCGTGGTTCTGCGCAACTTGCTGTAGCCGCAGGGCTTGGTGCACGCCTGGCACGGTCAGCAGTACGTCGTGCGGGCGACTACCAGGGGCTACGGTGATGGACTGCAGCGCATTTTTCTTGTTCAGTATGTTCTCGGGGTACGAGATGCCCAGGCCCGTATTAAACGACGTGGCCTTTTCGAAGATCTCGCCCAGGATAATGTATGGGTCGGCCTCAGGATCGCCGGTGTACCACGCCGGCCATTTGTGCGACATAAGGGTCGAGATATCGCGATCGTAGCTGATTAGCTGCTCGACAACAGTCTTGCGCTCGCCCGAGTACGTGTGCAGGACCTCGGGCTTGATGAGGCCACGCGCGTGCAGAGCAAGCTTCCAGGCAAGATTGACAGCATCGTGCGTGCCCGTGTTGAGCCCCTGTGCAGCACCGCTGCTGTGGGTGTGTGCTGCATCGCCGCAAATAAACACGCGGTCGTTCCAGGTCGAGAACTCTTTGGCCATGCGCTGGGCAATGGCATACAGAGTCCACCAGTGTGTCTCCTTGAACGTGACCTTGAACGGGGCCATGCTCTTTGCCGCCTCGATCTCGGCGACCTCCTGGATGACGCCATCGGGGTACTGGGCGGCAATGGCTGCGCTGTATGCGTATCCAATGCGCGTAGCCCCGTGGTCGAGCGGTGCCCACAGGACGTTTCCGTGCGTCTTGCTCTCGATGGCGCTGTGTTGTTAGGCATGTAAAGATATATGTAGAAGAGTGTGTACAGACTATACACTCACCCATAAGCACGTGTGATGGGCATGTCTGTCTCAATGATTCCATCAATGCGAATCCACTTGTCTTCGGTCTTGTCGCCCTCAAAGGGTATGCCGGCGTGCTTGCGAACAAAGCTGTGTCCACCGTCGGCACCGATAATGTATTTGCTGTAGGATTAGTGAACCTGGTCAGTTTCGTCTAAAGAAAGCAAGAGCGGCGTACCTCTTTACTTGAAACTGCTCGTTTGTCTTGTGGTCGAGCATCGTCGATGTCACGGCATACGCGTCTACCGCGGCATCAGCATCGACCTTGAAATCAACACACTCAACACCCTGGAAGTAGGGTGCCCCAGCATCCTGTAGCTTGCTGCGGAGCATGTCTTCGGTGTACATTTGCCGCAGAACGAGCGTGAAATTGAAGGCTGAGCCGTCCATGTTCTCCATGAAAGTCCACACACGGCCAGGGATCCTGTCGGTCAGTCTCGTAGATCGCAATCTTGGAAAGCACACATCGCCAAATGCCAACTCACACTTGCTCGCCATCTTTGTAGGTGACACTGCTGCGACATGCAAAGCCCAGCTGCAGCATGTGGTCGGAAAGCTCCAGCTGATCCAGCTGCTCCATGGTGCGCGGGAAAAATGCAATCGCTCGTCCGTAGGCATCTTGTGTCTCTTTCTCGTGCTTCTCGAAGACACATGCTGTCAAGCCAAAGCGCTGCAGCTGGTAGGCCATAAGCAAGCCTACGGGGCCGCCTCCGACAATGACAACGTCATACTCTTTTGTGGCCGAGGCGCAAGGCTGGTGAGTAGTTTGAGTCATCTCGGATGGTATTACTGCGTCTACAATTGAAATGTTGACGTCCACTGCGGGCTCTACAAAACTTGACAAGACAAGTCATATATAAGTCTAGATCCGAGGATATAGTCAATCTATACTCAGCCGGAAGCTGGCTCCTCAGGGCATCCCAATACTGATAGACTGCGCAAAGTCACAACGCGCCTACAGCCTCGGATTACTCAGCCAGTACACTCCTCAGTAATAGCATATCTTACGGATTATGCTAGGCATGTCCTTCTATCTACAGATACGGAGGTACTGGCCTGTGCTGGATGGCCGCTGATAAGCTCGCGCGATCACCTCGGCCGTTGTCACCCACACTTGGCATCAATACGATAGAGCTGGCCCTTATCTGCTAGATGCCCGTTGTCAAGTAGTAATGTTCAAGCGGCCGTGCCGACAATCTAAATAAATCAAACTTGAGCCTCCTTTGACGTACAATATCTAATTTATTTTTGCGTTAACTTTGTGATGCTTTTTGTATGTCCTGTGATCTGTTCATTAATTAGCCATCTATTAGGGGTTTATTTCTGGGAATGATGTTTTTACTATTTTGTATTCCGTTCAATGTTTGAAATAACTAATGCAAGAAACTTAAATTTTCCAAAGCTTATTTTTAGAATAATCAAACACGTCGTTGAAGTAGAATAAATAATAGAAAATAAAAATAAAGATACAAATCCTGCAAGATTTTCAAAAGTCATCAATACTAGCATCACACGCATTACCTGCCGACCTCTTGGTGTGCTCGTGAAACAAAGCCAGCTCACGCTCACACTTTAATGTGACAATTAGATGGACGACAAGTAATAATGCGTGATAGTACCACCCACATAACAAATGTCGTGCATGTCTGTAGTGCTAGGACAACTCTAATATTTACATTCATTTCGCACCTGTCCATCGAGACCGGGGCTGTAGTTATACAAGTACCGCTGTCTATTACTGTTGCATTCGCCTATAGCCCTCTATTACATCCCGGCTGCGTGCACTGATGAAAACTCCACAAGCGCGGGCTGGCACCCTACAGCACGTTCCCGGACAGGCCTACACCTGGGTATGTCTGTGCCAGGAAATCAGTCAGACTGCTGCCACCTACTGTGAGATCCGAAAATGCTGGACAGGCAGTGCTTAACAGCGCTGAACCCAGAGCATCCGTGATCATCTTCAGCGGCGTCTCGATGATTGTGAACAACGTTGAGAGCGAATTGGGCGACACTGTCTTGACCACTTCGAATACAAAGCACAGCAGGTTGTTGTCCTCCAGAAGGTTGCCTGCGTTCAGGACACCCCCGGTCACGTTGCCCAAGTCCACGCCAACAAAACTGTTGACCGAGCCCACATTGCCGCCAATAGAGCCGAGCTGCGGGTACTGGGCGACCCAGTCGACGAGGTCGAGATTGAGTGATACGAGGCCGTAGTCGACTGGGCGTCGGTACCAATTATCAGGAATACGCTCGTGGCCTTTGCTGTACACCAGGGAGCCATTGACGTCGTCAACAGCGAAAATACTGCGTAGTGTCTTCTTGTCTATATTGCAGTTAGCCGGTGTTATCGCATGGTGGGCTGAGGTGGACGAAAGCAAAAGACATACTTAAATGGCCATCGAGAGGGTGCTCCTTAGAAAAGTTGGCAAACAGGCGGCCGGCAAACAAGTAGCCAGCATTGCGAGCGATTGTGCCCGTAAACGGTCCGTAGTAGAAGCTGGGGTTGGTCGACACCGTTTCCTTGAACCGCAGTGCGGCGCGCTTGGCAAAGAGGTCCATGTTGTAGTCGCCCTCTTCCGTGGCCGACATTGCGTAAAAGTCTTTGAACAGGTCAAGCTGCAGGGTAGATGCGTCGCCTGTCATGTACAAGTCGGCCCGGGTGTTGGACGAGTCGCCCTCTATGATATTGTGCGAACCATTGAGGCCTCTCGGCGTGCCGAGGAGTCCGAAAAGGTTGCCCAGCAAGTTTTGCGATCTGGGAGACTCGTAGCCAATGGAAAATCCCGGGTTCAGAGACAGCGGGTTGCCGACAAAGACCGTGCCCATGACGGCGAGAATTGCGGCGAGGTCGACACCCATGCCAAAGACCTCGTTCATGGCGGCAGTGGCCTCGACGAGACCCGTCACGCCGCTGTGGTCGATGTAGTTGTGGTTCGCGAGCGCATTCAGGCCGGGACAGGGACCACGCTGGTCCCCGTTTGCAAAGTCGGGCGGCACAAAGGCATGCGTGCCAGAGACGTCGACTGGCTTTGTGAGCGGATCGAACAGCAGCCGTTTGTGTAGGGTGGTATTCACAGCCAATGACAACGTAGCAGAGACCTTTTCAGCCCACGCGTTTTGTATGTCGTTTAAACCGTTAGCCAGCGAAGGAAATGAGCACACGCCGCTGCTGAGGCACAGCAGGCTGAAAAGTATAGACAACAGCACCATGATGACCGGCAGCAATCAATGAAGTGAGAGGCGGTGTGAAAGTGAAAAGGTCGGAACAGTCGTGATCTTGCTTTTCTCTTTCTCTTCTCTCTTCTCTTCTCTCGTCTCTTATCTCTTCCTCACTTGCATAACAATCGGCGGCCAATGAACGCACCTTTAAAAAATCTTAGTCGTTTCGCCTTGGAAAAATATGCTTTCTCGAACCATGTCCATGTCCTGGGTTTCTAGCACCAAACTCACCATATTATGATCTACAGAAGGCATGCACTGACAATAGGGGGACTGGAGTAGCAATTGTGATAGAATCAACATGGGGAAGCACCAGTCCCAGTACGATATAGGCGGATTATTAACATTGCATTGTGTTATTCCATCCATAGTAGCCTTTCAATGTGACTACAGAGTACAACGGTCAAATGCCGACAGACTGCCGCTGGGTAGCACTCTCCTCTCCCCTGCCACAGAGATTGAGCCCCCTAGTCGTTGACCCCTTTGGTATTGACGCCAAGTAACATGGCCTCAGATTGCATCTTACTAACCTTGTTTCCCCAAATGCTGCTTGTCGTTGGCCAAGTCGAGGGTATGGAAACCTTGAATGGTTCGTTTCATGGCCTTGCAGCCTCGTATTGGGCAATGCGACGTCTTCGCCCAAGATGTATAAGAGTGCTGCTGCCATCCATCTACGAAGAAACAATTTGCGCGATGCTGGGAGCCTTGTAGGGGGCTGCCGTTGTAAGTGAGCTGTAATATTTCTGGGTGACTTTCCGGATCCCAAAAGGAGTTGTAGTAAAATGGCAATACAATGCACTCGGGATGCCCCGACTGAGGTCCATCGTAAGGCGGAACTGTGAAGATCGTTCGAGGAGACCTCTTGCTGAAGGGCGGGAGTCTGTCGACCTGTGTATTTCTTTTAAGACACACAATCGTCCGCATCCCATTCGGACGGACATCGTTACGAAAAACAATCAACAAGACCAAAACACGTCGATTTGCTAAGATGCGGTTGTTTGGTTTCTTCTCACTCCTCGCTGTGGCTCTCAACATTTATGTTGTCGCTGCGCAGAGTCTCCCACAATGCGGTGTATGTTATGCCCTTCACTCCGATTTCTCAATACTTTGAAAAACAAAAACCGCGCTAACTTCTATTCCAGCTTATATGCATTGTGTCCAACACGCAAAAGTCGACGTGTGAGCTGAGCAACATTACGTGCATCTGCACGAATGAAGAGCTCACTGTTGACATCAGTGCCTGTGTCAAGACAAAGTGCAATGTGCACGAGCAGCTGCGTAAGATATTCCCCGCTATCTATTTCATGCTACGGCACTCTGACACTCTGCAGTGGTCAAGAACTACACCATGACATCCTGTGGTGTTGAGCCCCGAGACCGCTCCGTGATGGCTTGTATTCTGTCCGTCACGTTCTGCATTCTCGGCCTGTTGGCTTTCTTTGCTCGCGTGGCAGCACGGGTCGTGATCGGTATTCAGAACTGGGGTGCCGACGACTGGGTGATGCTTCTTGCCATAGTGAGTTATCGATCTTTCCGATTTTCTCCTCCTCCGGTTGTATTTTCCGGTTGTATTTGACTAACGTCGCCTTGAAGTTTTTGATGACCCCCCTCGGATTCCTCAGTATACCATGTATGTAATGCCCTCACGCCAGGCTTGAATTATTTTGGCTACCTAACACCTCTAGTGAAAGACAACGGTCTCGGAAAAGACATCTGGACACTGACTCCAAAACAAATCACCACTCTGCTTCATGTAAGTCGAGTAAAGATTACCTCCGACTTTGTCCTCAACAATTGACTCACAGTCGTGATATAGATCTACTTTTATGATGAGCTGATTTACCTCGGCGTGCTTCCCGTCATCAAAATATCCATTCTTCTATTTTACCGCCGCATTTTCGTTCGGAGGCCTATCCGCATAGCCATCTGGATTCTCATCGCCTGCAATGTATCTTATATCATTGCATTTGAGGTTGTCTCGATATGGCAGTGCGAGCCTCTCAAAGGTGCATGGCTGGCCTGGGACGGCACAGTCGAGGCCGAATGCCGCAACATCAATGCACAGAGCTGGTCTGCTGCTTCTCTTAACATTGTTCTCGACTTGGCCATGCTCATCCTGCCGCTGCCCGAGCTCGCCAATCTGAGTCTCTCACTGAGGAAGAAGTGCCAGGTGCTGTTCATGTTCAGCCTGGGTTTCTTGTGAGTCGTACTCCTCCTTCAGTGCTTAAAATAGTATACTAACAGCATAAAAGTGTGACCATTGTCAGCATTATTCGCCTCACTTCGTTGGCAAAATACGGCACGCATTCCGAAAACACCACGCGTATGTCCTCAGTCTACATCTTCTTCTTTAACTATCGGCCGTACTAACACTGCATAGAGGACTACACGGAAATCGGATACTGGAGTACCATCGAGGTCCCTGTTGCGGTCATCTGTGCCTGTCTGCCGACAATTCGCAGTCTGCTGGGCCACATGTTCCCTCGCACATTCAAGAGCACAAACCGGACTAAGTCTTCATACATTCGGAGCAACGAGGCGTCCGGATCGTTTCCCAAGACGCTGGATAAAAACACTCCTGTCCGCGGCAGAGACGAATGGGCGGCCACTTCGGTCGAGGCTGGCCACGGCGCGTCAGAGGTTGAGCTCACAAACTTCCATGCGCTGAACGACGGGCATTCCATGGCCACCAGCGGAGAAAAGCCCACCCAGCCTCGTGAGTCGGTTTAACTTTTCACGAGGACCAGGGGCAGGCACTTATTTTCGCCTATTCTTTGCCTTTCTACTCACCCGTATTCTCGCTTGTTTCCACGGATTTCTTGTATACCTGCCAACCCAGACCAGTGTGTAACATGGCCATGTCAATGTGCTGTAACCTGCTTGGCTGTCTGTTGGCCCGCTAGTAATTTCTGCGTTGGATTTGTTTTTTTGTTTCCCCCTAGAACGATTGTCTTGTATTCCTCCTGTTTCGCTTCTCATTTTAGTCTCAGTTTTCTGTCTTGAGACTTTTCGTTTCTTTTTTCCCCGTCCTATTACGTGTAAATCCAAGTTTTAATTTGACTCTGCTATCGTGCAGTTAGCCGTCGACCAGGGATGAAGGAGTCTATTGCCCCTATCGCATCAGCATCCCGCCTCACCGCTGTCAAAATAAGCACCTAGCGATAGTCGCTCAATAATAAAATCGGCTGTCGTGGCGGTGGAGAATGCAGAGACCCGTTGAATATAATAGATAAATTCCCTGTTCCAGTGATGATAAGCATTTCACTTACACCAAGACAGGGCGGAGTGACAAGTCGATCACCGTTGACAGGAAGCGGGGAAGCCCGTCCAAGTTGAATTACGAGAATGTTGTATGTACATATGCATAGCATGTAGACTAGGCAGGGTACCAAGGCCCCCTGTCCCCCATGTCCCCCATGTCCCCCATGTCCCCTGTTGGCTGTTCTATTGCTACTGAACTCTATTGTACCCACCTCCTGTCGATCAACTCTACTTTGCGGTCTCTCTACCTGGCGAGGCAGTCCCTGACATTTTACATGGATGGTGCCAACTTGGCACGGACGGTTACACGGTCCTTTGATAGGGAACAGTACCTTTGGGTAGGGCGACAAAGACCACTCTGTAATACAGAGTAGATGAGCGACCCTGTAGCCCCCTGTTGCACTGGTAATAACCACCCTGTTATTAGCGATGCCAAATCTAACATCAAGATACATACCATGTGCGGAGTGTGAGAAGTAAAATTAGTAGAGCCAGATACGATGTGGTCGACTTGCACAACAGGCCGCACGGATAACCCTGGCAATTTCGCACTTTGTAATATCATATATTTGGTTTCTGGTAAACATCTAGTATTGGAAGTGACAAACATGACGGTTGCACGAATATATGATAGCCAAGAGACTTAAGACGGTGATTCTCGCCAGCTCGAGGAGGGAGTATTCGGATTTCCCATCAGAGGCAGTTTCTTGTTTCTTGTCCTTCTGTATTTTGTATTTTGTTTTGTGTTTTGTGTCTTGTCTCGTTTACTATTCATTCGAAATTTTCATTAAGCAAACGCAAAGATGAAGCTGATCTGGACTCTCGCTGCTCTGGCAGTCGTGCTCGAAACATCCTGTGCAATGTAAGACAATGGACTGAGCAAATGAAGTACAGTACACTCTGGGTATAGAACTGGAACAACTAACACAACAGAACTGTGCCGTGGATGTCGACACAACAACAGCATCCGCGTCTTGTACCTTGCGATGCAAAGCGGTCTATCAACGAGACAGCTGACTACGATTACATTGTTGTTGGTGCCGGGCCCGGTGGCGGACCACTCGCAGTCAACCTGGCCGTGGCAGGATACAAGGTGCTGCTTGTCGATGCTGGTGGCGATTCAGGCGACAATCTCACAGAGTCAATCCCGGCCATGCATCTGTTCTCGACCGAGTTTGAGGACACCAAGTGGGATTACTTTGTCAACCACTACTCCGACTTGGACCGCCAGAAGAACGACTCGAAAATGACCTACCGCAACTCAGACGGCAGCCTGTACGTTGGCCTGCAACCCCCGGCCGATGCAGAGCCCTTGGGTATCCTGTATCCTCGCGCGGGTACTCTGGGAGGCTGCTCGCGACACAACGCCCTTATTACCATCCAGGCGACCGAAAGCGACTGGAACAATATTGCCAGCCTTACCGGCGACGAGTCATGGAGCGCCGGAAACATGCGCACCTACTTCGAACGGCTTGAGAGGAACCGCTATCTGCCCAGCAGCATTGTGGGACATGGCTACACTGGATGGCTTACCACAACCCTTACCTCGCTATCCCTGGTCGTGGAAGACGTCAAGCTGCTGTCGCTGATTATTGCTGCAGGCACGGCCATGGGACAGAGCCTGGTGGGCCTCGTTCTATCCACGGTCGGCGGCCTTGCACAGGTCCTGCTCAGGGACATCAACGCGCCCGTCAAAGTCATGCAGACCGGCCTCTATCAAGTACCACTCGCTATGGAGGACAACGTGCGCGGCGGCCCTCGCGACCTGATCCTCAACACTGCCAATGCCGTTGACGAATCTGGCAACAGAAAGTACCACCTCGACATCAAGTTGAACACCTTGGTATGCACACATATATTTTCCCGCAACTTCATGTTACAGGCGCTGACCCGATTGTTGAAAAGGCTACAAAGATTCTCTTCGACGAGAGCGGCGACAAGCCGCGTGCTGTCGGCATAGACTATATGGAAGGCGCCAGCTTGTACCGCGCCGATCCCCGTTCCAGCTCGGCGACCGTTACTGGTTCCGGCACCGTCAAATCCACAAGGGAGGTTATTGTCTCTGCGGGCTCCTTCAACACCCCCCAGCTCCTCAAGCTCAGCGGTATTGGGCCAAAAGCCGAACTGGACAGCTTCGGCATCAAGACTCTCGTTGATCTTCCCGGCGTGGGCGGCAACATGCAGGACCGCTATGAGGTGGTTGTTGCCGGCAAATCGCAGACCGACTTTGCCATCACGTCAGACTGCACCTTCTTGCAGACCCCCGACGACCCGTGCCTAAAGAGATACCAGGCAGGCATCGACCCCATCACGCGCGGCGTCTACGGAACCAACGGGATTGCCATTGCCATATTGATGAAGAGCTCTTCAGCTGTCGACGAGCCAGACGTGCTGGTGTCTGGCGCGCCCGCACGCTTCGTTGGCTACTTCCCCGGGTACGCCGCCAATTCACTTGAGGATGCGCGGCACTGGGCTTGGATCGTGCTCAAAGCACAAAGCCGCAACAACGCCGGCACGGTCACCCTGCGCTCGACCGATCCCCGCGACATGCCCGTGATCAACTTCAACTACTTTGACACGGGCGTCAACGGCAATGGCGAGGCGGACCTCGATTTGCAGGCCGCCTACGAAGGTCTCGAGTTTGGACGCAAGGCATTTGACTCTATCATCCCGCTCAACGGCAACTTTGACGAGGTGTGGCCGGGCAGCAACACCACCAGCGAGGCAGCGACGAAGCAGTTTATCAAGAACGAGGCATGGGGTCACCACGCGTCGTGCACGTGTCCCATTGGCGCCGACGATGACCCGAACGCAGTGTTGACGAGCGACTTCAAGGTGCGCGGCACGGAAGGACTGCGTGTTGTGGATGCCAGCGTGTTTCCCAAGATCCCGGGCTTCTATATCGTCTTGCCCATTTACCAAATCTCGGAAAAGGCCAGCGACGTCATTATCCAGGCAGCCCAGTCATCCACCTAGGTGATTGAGATTTGATAGCCGGATAGTAAACGCTGGGGTCTCACCATAATATTTAATACTTGATATATAGACATACACTTGCCGACATTAGTTGTAAAGCGCCTATATCCACTCTTTAATACACAGCTCAGTCCGATTATTTCTATATTGCTTCATAGTCACTGATTCCAGGTATTTTCCATTGATCACTGCATCCATCATAGCTTGCGAGCCAACAATAATTTTGCACTACTGCTACATAGGCTCTATTTCTTCTCAAACTGGCTCTTCTTCAGGGCCAGCCACTCTGTCGCAATGTCCTCATGTCTGCAGAACTCCACGCTTGCTCCCCAGCCCTTGAGCCACTGGATCATGCGGTCCGCCATGCCGATGATGTGGGCCATGCCGCTGGTGTCGGGGTGCATCAGGATGGGGAACACAAAGTCGGCCGACTCGTTGCCCTCGCCAACGCTTCTCGCATTCTCCCACAGCCACGTGAACTTGTCCTTCCACATCTGCTCTACGACTCCGACCGACACGTAGCCCATGCTGTTGGCCAAGTGTGGCAGGTACTGCAGCGGCATCATGTCCTCGTTGTACCAGCCGCATGGGATCTCGACCAGCGGGTGGTATCCCTTCTCGAGCGGGCTGGCACCGGCCGACGCGGGGTCGGTGATGGGTGTCGGCTTCAGCCACGACGACGCGTCCTTGGTAAAGTCGATCTTCTGGATGGGGGGGTCGGCCGGCGTCCAGTAGGGCTGCGAGTCGTGGTGCATCATAGACGTGTCGTAGAGGAACTCGTGCTCGCGCAACAGCTCGACCGTGGTCTCGCGGATGGTGTACATGGGTGCGCGGTAGCCCCGCGGCTTCTTGTTGCACAATTTCGTGGCGACATCAATGCACTTAAGGAGTACGTCGCGCTCCTGCTCCGGCGTCATCTGATAGATGCCCTCGTGCGAGTAGCCGTGCAGCCCAACCTCTGCGCCAGAGTCGACAACTTTCTGCACCGATGCAGGGAAAGTCTCCATGGTGTGGCCCGGGATGAACCAGGTGACCTTGTCGGCCACATTGTTCTTCTCGAGGACGTGCAGCAGACGCAGGGCACCGACTTGGCCGGCAAAGATGCCTGAGCTGTAGTCGGCCATGTTGTTGTCGGGATGGCAGCCAGTTCCCAGCCAGTGCGAGACGGCGTCAAAGTCAAACGATAGAGCCACCTTGACGCGCATCGGGCGTTCTGTGTTCGCCACGGTCGGGTTTCTGATTATCGAGAGATCTGCGTCGGACGCCAGAGTCTTGCACTCGGCATCTGCGTAAATCTCAAACTCGCAGTCAGTGGGCATGCCGTCGTTGACAGGGGCCATGTCCTGGGGGCACGCGCTCATGACGATGACGAGGTCTGTCTCGGCCCGGAAGACCACATACTGGCCCTTTTCGCTCGTTGGGGGCTTGACATCCAGGCCGCCGTAGTGGTCGACAGGGATATTCATAAACAGGTTGAGCGGGTCCGGGACCCAACCGTCGGCAACTTCAATCTCGGGAAACGCCTTGAGGGCACCGTGCATGTTGTCCGTGCAGTTGTCGTGGTAGCCGACGGCACCGAGCATCTTGTAGCGCTCGGTGTCGCAAGCCGACCAGATCATATCGTGGACACCGCGCGTGGTATCTTCCACGAGTGTCAGGATTGGCTTTCTCTTGGTGCTGTACAGCTTGTCGTTCTTGCGCAGTGCAATGCTCAGGAGAATGGTCCGCGTGTGGACCATGGACAAAAAGTCGTGGCCATCCTTGGGGTTGAATGCCCAAAAATCGACGACCTGTTTACCGTAGGTGTTGACCACTTTCAGATACTGGCCAGCCCGAATGTTTACGGCAGCTGCCTTTCGTGCTGGTAGAATGGCCATCTGTTTTCTCTGTCAAAATAGTTTTGTGTTATTGCAGTGAAGAAATACAAACGACAGTCTTTTGCGGTTATGACGAGGTGGACAGGTTTAAGATGCATCTGTATGAGTCAACACTTTAATCGCTTTTCTGTGACACCATTATCGACATTTATCAATATTTATCATTGAGGGGTTCAGTACATGATATCGGCCGTTGCAATGACGCCCGTTCGATGCACAGTGACGGCCGCTGCTGTCGCGTGTGGTTTGGTGTTGATTAGTCAGCGGGCGACGGGCGATACAGTCGGCCGACGATACACGCGAGGGCGATAAGCATACAATGCGCTCGGGCAAGCCTTTTCTTTGCTATTACTGGATATCACACGCAGGATAGATACGAACGGCTGTCTTCTTCGAGCATGATCTCACAAATCAATTCGTTGTCGTCGGCATGTCTTACAATAGTCGCAACAGTATAACTTCGAATTGAAAGAAAGAACTCGCAATTATATTTCCATCTATACTTTATCTCCGTTTCCAAGTGTCTTCTACTCTCACTGACACAATCTCTATGCGAAGTGCTTTGTATATCGTGATAAATGGCGAGCTATATATGTATCGAGATTTTGTCGTTTCTTTCGTCCGGGCTGGTCCGTCGACTTTTGATTTGTTCTCTCTTTTTCCCTATCGTGCTATTCGTAGTGACTCTCTATGTCCATTGCTTTCTGTGCGGATGTGCTCCTTATTGTTGTTGCCCTCCACTTTGACTAGCAATGCTTCTCTTTCTTCGAAGCCGTCTTATTGTTGTCGTAGTCGACCTATTCCTATCGTCTCTCTTGGGCTGGCTAGTTTGATTTTCTCATTGTATTGTCGTTTTTTTTTGTTTAGTTCTTGGATGATTGTTGTGTGATGCTACTTTCCCTTGTTGTTGGTCTTGCTTACCTTGATGCATCTCGATATAATTCGTGCTGCGAAGTGCCCTTGTTGTTGATATCTTTCGTTTGCTTTCCTTGCTGCTTTATATTCTCTTATTGGCTCTTTTGAAATCCTCCTCTGTGTGTGCTGCACTCCTCTCGTGTTTTTGTCTGATTGTTTGTCGCCCAATCAGTTGTGCTGGCTTTTGTGTCGATGTGTTTGACGATGATGATCAGACTTGACCGAATATTTCTGTTCTCTTATTTTATTTTTTTTGCTGAGTTGTTGCATATTCCCTCTGCTTCTCTTCACATCTGTGATTCTGCTTTTCTTCTTTAAGACTTTTTCTTCATTCTTTTTGCTCCCCGTGGTTCTTTTGTGCACATTCTTCCTTGCCGGTCCCTCTGTTAAGTTTCTCGCAGCCAAGGTATATAGCTTGGAGCCGGCGCATAGTAGTTTAGTTGCAGCCTGTTCAAGAGAAAAGAGGTCAAATCTAGTGGTAAGGCAAAACGTGCTCGTGATAGTACACTGTTTGCTCTTTGCCCCCCCTGTTCCTCTGTTGTATCCCGCAGCCAAGGTATCTAGTCTTGGAGCCGGTGCATACTGATGTAGTTGCAGCCTGTTTGAGAGATGAGAGGTCAAATTTCGGCTGGAGGGTGAAAAGCTGTACTTGTAGCCTTTATTCGTGCGGCCGTGACGACTCTTTGTAGTCGCCAATAGTGTGCAAAATCGGGGGAGCGGAGATGCGGGCGTGGTGTAGGGTAGGGTTGATAGAGATATGGCGTCTAGAGCATAGCAAGGTAAATGTGTGCGGCTCTTCTCCTTTGTTTTTTTTTTGTTTTCTTTTGTGCGGTATTCGACAAGCTGTGCATCCTCTTTGGGAGAAAATCCCTTCTTTGCCTTCCTGGTCCCTCTATTTTGGTATGTACTCACTTCCAAAGCATCTAGCTATGGAGCCGGCGCTGTTGTTGGTGCAGCCTGCTTGAGAGAACCGAGGTCAAATTTGGTGGGAAGGCAAAAAGGAGTACATCAACTCAGGGCTGTGGTTTGCGTGGCCACGACGGCTCTTTGTAGCCGCCTAGCGTGTGGAAGAGAAGAGAAGAGAAGAGAAAATGCAATGCGTGGGGATAGAAGCAGGATGTATATACCAAAGATGCGCGCGGTATGTCTGTGGCGCGCGCTTTTCTCCATGTTGCAGGTGGTAGAGCTCGCTCGCCCGAGCGCCACCTGCATCGAGATTCCATGTCTTTCGTTGCCTCTCCAGGAGTTCTTTTTTGCTCCTAGCTGTCGCCCCTAGTTCACCAGCTGTACTTTGCAGTGGTCGTGGCTCGTGGTAGTAGCCCTCGTTTAAGAATAGAGAGACGACATTGTTGTAGGGGGGCAGACATGTACTGGGCTGGTATATACTGAAGGCGCAGTCGGTTGGTTGTGGGCGACCTTCTTCTCTTCTTTTCTTTGTGGCGTATGGGCACACTGAGTGTCCTTCGTTGCCACTTCCCCTTGTTCACGACCATAGTTTGGGTGGCCGGGGCGGCTCTCAGCAGCCGCCCAGTTTCCAAAAGGCAAGAAGAAGAAAAGGGAGGGGGGAGGGGGCCGGCCTCTTCTTTATAGACAGATGGCGAGGTACGTACCGAAGCCCATTTCCAGTCTATACAGTAGACTTTATTCTGTAGACTTTGTTCAGTAGACTTCCTTCTGTAGACTTCATTCTGTAGACTTCATTCTGTAGACTTAATAATTGATAAACCTTGTAATCAACGGTGTCGCTTCGCTACTCGCGTTCACTTTTACTACTTCCTTTTCTCCTCTGCCGTACTACTGAACAAGTGGTTCATGAACCTTCTTCCGTGAACTGTTTCTGTGAACCTTATTATGCGAGCATTATCCTACAAACCTTGTCAACGATAAACCCTTTGTCAACTTTACCACTGTGATATAAGCGCTTATACTCTCCATCATATCTCTGCTATGTCATGTCTTCTCCGATACGGTGCTGCTCTCGTGTGAGGTCGCAGCTACTTTTGTATTGGGGCTATCGTGTAAAGTTTTTCCAGCAAGCTTCATTCAGCATCGTGGCTTTAGAAGTATCACCTACTGTTTCCTGCATTTTTATCTTAACAACTCATCAACCTGCAATCTCTGTAATTATCTCCACTATCTTCAATTTCATATCGAGACAGTCTCTCGGTGAGATTTTCTCTCTACTGGTTTATTTTGTTCTATCCATTCCTAATCTCTTCAGTATACCATACTACAAAACCTTCAGCCAGCTAAAGATAGTAAACTGCAACTCAAGTCGCTGCAGTTTTTTAATGATGTTCGACGATTTATAAATCGGTGTTGATTCTGTAGATGTCGTCGAGTCGATGCACGTTCCATATTCGGTAATAGCCGTCTAACACCAGAACGTGGAATGTCACGTGCCGGATCAGTGACTATAAAGGTGTCAGTATGCCATTCTCTGTCGCGCTAGTCTCGTCAGCTTTGCGGTTCTCTGTGTCCCGGGACGACCCACTCTCCGCTCCAGTTCTCATGCACTGAATCCACTGCCAAACATCCAGCCCATGCACCATTACACTTCTTACAGCAGCCGATCTCCACTTGGGTGGCTCTCCAGCATGTGCTCGTCATTGGAAACGACGTCATCGTCGCAAAATCGCGAGGGACAGCATGAAGGAGCCAGGAGATGCTAGTCGATCGCTGCTTCCGTTTTTTTCTTACGAGTACATCTCAATGTAGATTCTATCATGTCGCACAATTACAGGGATCATCGATTGCTCTTTCCCTTTCTGCTCTTACTCTTCTCGTAGTCAATTACAGTCTTTGGCAGCCTTTTGCTGCCTAATGTCTAATGCCAAATGTCTCACAAACTCTGTCAAAGTGTCCATCGCTCCTTCCGTCCTATTGGCATTCAGATGTCTTACAGTCTGAGCAGCACTTTCCGTTTTCTATGGCATGTCTCCGTGACTTCTCTTTCCGGTCCCTATGACCGTTCGACTTTCTGATCCGACGTCCTGCCAAACATGTGACTTGCCTGCACTCTGCAAGTTGCACACACTGGCCACTGCTCCCAAGTCAGGCCCCAATCCCACCAGACCATCTTTGCATCTTGCCAATTTTAGCCATTTATTCTTCGCATGCTGCTTAACCCGTTTAATCCACTTCTCCACACCACCTCCAAAACAAGGCCGAAAACGAAAGAGCGGGCAGAGGTGAAGTCACCACTGCAGTGCAGCACCTTCCCTCTGGTTCTGCCGTGCTCTCTGCTCCGTGCTCTCTGTCTGGCCGAAAAGCTCAAAAGGACGTTGCTCCCCTCGCTTCCCTCTTTGTTCGCCCACAAGATCTCTTGATTTCTCCCTCCGTCTCTCATCCCATTTGGTTTTCCATTTTCCAATCCAACCCGTTGACTCTATTAACTTTGATCGCTTTCGCTTTCACTTACGCTCGCACTCTCGCACTCGCTCCCTCGATTCCTTATCACGCCACCCCTCATCACACCATCACAAGTAAGTGCATCGCCACCAGATCTCTGTTTCTTATCTCGAGCACTTATCTCGAGCCATGGCTGGATTCGGGACTCGTCACTGAAGACTCGGCTGGATTCATTGACAAGACTCGTCGCGGAGCCATCCTGTGCCTTATCATCACCAACTAACATCCCAGTGTCGTACGCCGAGATTGCATCCAAGGGCCCCAAGCAGAGCCCCGAGGAGGCTGCTGCTCCCCCGCCCCCCGAGATCGAGCCCAGCGAGTCGGCTGCGTCCACCGTGTCGCTGATCGACGTCGATACCCCGTCGGTGCACACGGTCCCTGCCGACTTCAAGGAGCAGGACATCAAGACCGAGACCGAGGCCGAGCGCATCGAGCTCGAGACCAAGGCCAAGGAGGCCGTTGCCGAGGCCCGCAAGACGGCCGAAAAGACGGCTGAAAAGGCCAAGGCCAAGGCTAGCAAGAAGGGCAAGGAGGCCAAGGAAAAGGCATCGGTCGCTGCCGACAAGGCCACACAAAAGGCCAAGGCGACGGACAAGTGGCTGACGCACCAGTTTGCCATTCTCGAGGAGGACCACCCGCTGGCGACCAAGGCGGCCGTGGTGGCCAACCTGGCAGCAGTTGTCGGCCTGGGTGCGTTCCTGGGATTCCGGGCATGGGGCCTGCACGAGCGCGGCCAGCTGCTGACATGGAAGACGGCGGCAACGGGTGCTGCCATTGTGGGTGCCGTGGGCGTTGTCGAGGGCACGGTGGCCAACTACTTTTACAAGGCGCAGAAGGAGTAGCCAGTCGATGATTCGGCCTGGGTTTTCCTTTTTGTTCGTCTTTGTTCTGCTCGGTTCAACTCTTCTCTGACGGGAGACGGCGCGGGGCTATGAGGTATTGGATTCGGCGTGCTCGGCTTTTCATTTATTTTTGCGTCTTGCCTCGAGTTTTTGTTTTTGGTTTTGATACGTTCTCATTCTGTTCATGTTCCTGTTGTGTAGCAATCTTCTCTCACTTGACCTCAATATTAATAACCACTACTAAAAGAAAAGATGATGCATTGGAGTGACTTAGATAAACCCCAAGCAGTAATGTAGAAAGACAAAATCGTTATCGCTAAACATTGCCAATGAAAAACAAGCCCCAAAACCCAAATAAATGCCAGGCAAAAGTTGCAAAAATAAAAAATAAAACGCCAAAGAATATCACGGATAAGTTGCAGATTCAGTTGGCCTGGCGGATGCTGGCGTCGCGCAGCCGCTTCACCCAGTGCCGGCGCAGAATCGATGGCATCTTACAGAACATGACGGCCTTGCTCGTGTCAGTCAATATCTTCTCGGCAATCCGCACCTGCAAGTCCATATCCTCATCAGCGAATTCCTGGAAGAATATTTCCATGGCCTGCTCGGGCCAGCGCGTGGCCGACGCCGACGCTGCTGCTGTCGCGTACTTGGACAGCACATCGCTCAGCAGGGTCGCGATGCTGTCGCCGCGGGTAGACGTGGCCACAACGCCCGTGCCGATGTTGCCTGCAGACACTGCACCAAGGGTCGGTGTGCTGACCGATGCCTGCCGGGCTGCATCGGCTGATTGTCTTGGCTGTGCAGCATTGCCCGCAATCGCAGCATTGGCAGCATTGCCAACACCGGGAGCAGCATCATTCGCAGCCGCCGCGGCCAAATCGCCCCTTTGGCGCTGGCGTGCTGCGTTATTGCCAGCACCTGCAGTGCCAACACTGCCTTCGGTCCGCCTCCGTTTTGACGAAGCAGCTGCTGCGGTTGCTGATGTGCCGTCACCAGGCGTGTATCGCTTCTGTCCCGCGCTGGTGGCTGCGGCCGTACTGCCGGGTGTTGCGCCGCCAGCACCGTTGCTGATCTGACTTGTGTCGTCTTGCAGAGTCATGATATTGCCCGGAGCCGCAACGTTGTTGGCCATGCGCATGCCCGCACCACCCATGCCCATAAGTCCAGTTGCACGTATGGATGCTGATGGTGTTGTTTGGATGTTTGCGCCAGCCTGTGGCCCGCCACGCATGTTGGCGTTTGGTGCCTGTCGCTGTTGTTGTTGCTGCTGCTGCTGCTGCTGCTGCTGTGTTGCCTGTGCATTGTGGTGTTGTGGTGTATTTGTTGCGCCCGTCGGAATGGGAATGGGTGTCGAGTTCAGGCTCTGCTGGGCAGAAAGGCCGGTATTGCTGCCGAGGCGCATGGGTGTTGCGACCGGGCCGCTGGCATTCATTTCCACGCCACTGCCTGCACCGCCTTGGCCACCCTGCTGGCCACCTTGCTGCGGCCCATTCGACATTTGCATGATGCTTGCGCCGGGCGGTGCCGTTTCGTCAGAAGCACCGAGAATGGTGTCGGGGCCCCGGCGGCGCGGCTTGAGCTGGCGCTTCGGCTGGCCGCCCGAGCCAATGACATCGGGGAACAGCACTTCGAGGTACTGCGTGTTTTCAAAGGGGCGGTCGCGGAATGCGCGCGCGAGCGGCTCCTTCTCGAGATGCGCCGCCCAGGCCTCGTCGCTGCCACTGATCTGCTGCGTCGTGGCGTCGTAGTGGAACTGGGGGTTCTCGACGAGGCCACGCCACAAGCGAAACTTTTTGCGCGCGTTGTCGGTCTTGTTGATGAGGTGCGCCTTGGTCGGGAACGCGCCCTGGTCACGCAGGGCCGCCAGAGCGCGGTTCCACGCCTTGGGCTTGAAGCTCATGTTCTCGCGCAGGTTCATCTTGACCGACTGGCATAGCGACTGGAAGAAAGTCTCTTCAAACTGCGGCGTCCAGCTGAAGCGCGGCTTCTTCTCCCACGGACCGAGCACGCGCAGGTGCTCCTCGTCAGCCATGCTGGTGGTGTGTTGCTGGTATAATGACTTGTTGTAGTGTTGACGACGTTGCGCCGGTCATGCGCCTCAGACTGTAGACTGTCGATTGTCGGTTGTCGATTGTAACGGTGGCCGGAACGGAGCGAGATGGCCGCAGAAGCTAGATCAAAGGTACCGATGAGACAATGGAAGACGGGACGGGGCAGTGGCGGGACGGCGACGCGTAGCGAGTAGTCGAGCAGCGTGGAGCGCCAGAACGGGTGTACTCTTGTGTATAATATTATGAATAATAGTGCAAATGAGAAGAGCAAGACGTCAAGACGCCGCAAACGGTATTGTCGATTGGCAAGTGCGCGACTGGAGAGTGCAGACGGTGCGTGGACCACCGATCAAGTATGGAAGCAGCACGCGTTTGCGCGTCTGGGGGCTGGTGTTGGGCGTTAGATCGTGGGGGGGGCCAAGAAACGGAGTAGCTTTACCGTACGGGTGTTGAGACGGAGGAAATAAGTGCACCCAATAAGTGAATAAAATGGAGTAAATGGAGATGATGCAAAATAAGAAAATAAAAGGATACAGAGAAATAAATAAAGAATAAAGACGGCGACGGCGAGTGCTTTGATAGAAAGGGAAGGAGCGACGGAGAGGGCGGGACGGAAGGGCCGGGGCAGTACAGTGTTATTAAAATGGGAAAGCGCGACGGGGAGAAGGCTGAGAGGATGGCTGATAGCTGATAGCCGATAATAATAGCTGATGGCTGTGGCTTTGATGGCTGCTGAGACTGCTAGGCGGGGGCTGGTAATAGAGCTAAGCGAGTGCCAATAAAAGCGAGATTGGGAATACGTCAACAGGCCCAGGCACAGGAGACAAGATACTAGACACAAGAGAGCACAGGACGGAAGGTCAAGAGTCAGTAGAGATGATGGCCACAAAGGCAAATGGCAAAGACGAGTGCGTGCTCTTGCCGTTGCTGGCAAGCAAAGCGATGTTGTAAACGGTGCCTTCCTAATGAGGATGCCAAAGGCAGCAAAAAGGTAGCGAAACGGCGCGCGACACAACGAGGAAGGAGCGATGGAGAAAGAACGATGGGAAGTGGCAGAGAAAGAAAACTGAGGAAAGAAACGGAGAGAAGTGGGAAAGAGGGGGAGAGAAAGAGGCAAGAAATGGGAGTTGGGAAATGAAATGGGGGAAACGGGCAAGCTAGTAATAATGGGGCAGGAGCAGGGCACAAACGAAATCGGAGCGGTGTCATTAGGGAAAGAACGCCGTTTGGAACGGAGGCTTAGTAATCATGCTTTGATGCAGAGAAATTTTAGTATTTTTTCTATATATAAAGTTGCGCGGTGGTCTTAATGAAAGCAAAAGCTCAAGCTCAAAGCAAAGATCCAGCTGTATGTACGAACAATGGCTGGTGGGAGAGGGAGCCAGTCCGTACTCTATCTACTGAGCAGACATGGACAATATGAGAACGGACGGCCAGGTGGCGTCTGGTTGGTTGTTTGTGTTTTGCTGAGACGATTGGGCAAAAACGCGTGTTTGCCTATTTACTCCAAGCTACTCGTACTACCGACGTTTTTATTGGGCTCAATTTGCGCCAGTATCAAGTGGGAGGCCATGAAACGGACGGTACTTTGTCTCCTACCAAATTTGTATGGCAGGCAAAGTACCCGGAGAACGCAGGACCCACACCTCCGTCTCAGAAGTTTCTCAGGACAGCCAGTTAGAAGACGTGCGGCACAGCGACGAGGAAACACAAGGCCGCATCGATGGCATGACACAGTTATACAGAGTAGTAACTACACTGTCGGCGTTAATATCGATGCGATGGACAGGCGTGGCCGTCTTTGGTGACGGGTGTGACGCGCCGTGCGAGGAGGTGGTTGAGGAGATCATAGCAGGGTTTGTACAGAGCGTCAGTTGCGACGCGGTAGGGCAGGGCCTACTAATGTAGCTGGTTTAGTGCACCTTATCACCGAGGCTCAGGCTGTGTCGCATGAACTGGTCGGGTTGTATCTGCGTGAGAAGTCTCTTGCTGGTAGCCGTCTCGGCAGCATCAAGGCAGTTGATGTTTGAGCTCAAGATGATTTGCTTGGATGCTCTATTGAATTATAATGTGCAGTTCTCACATCTTGAATATAGATATTTCCAGATATCAATGAGTCTGATAGCCGTAAACAAAATGGGGGCGAGAAGCGAACAGAGAACATGTCAGAGAGAACAGCAGCGAGGGCTGGGTTGATTCGACGGACATACATAGTACAGAGTATCAATTGAGCTGTTATGTACATGCCATTGCAGAAGCAGTGCGGCTTCGAGATCTGCAGTAGACAATGTTCTAGTCCGAGGCGACTGGCGGTTTACTGAAACAAGGGGATGCGTGCATGGTTCTGGTTGTTTTGGATGCTCTTGAAACAGCACCCTTGTCGGTGTGTCTGTGATGGGCAACGTAAGGAGATCAAGATCAGAGTCGTAGATGGCGTGCGTGGTCGTTTACGATGCGAGGTTCGAGGTGGAAGCTGAGGGCTAATGGACAAGTCGGCACTGTCACTATCACACAACTGTGCTCAAGTGCAGCAGTCTGGCGGTTTGTTTGGCTGGCACACTTTTGGTTTATTTTTTCCTTGTATTTTGTTATTCTATCCAGGTTAGCTTTATGATTATTCGCTCTAGAGATCAGGTGTATTTTATTGTGTTTATGCCTTCATTGTACTATTTAAAATGAGGAAGCTGGTAGATATTGTTTTGCTATCTTTTATTTCAGTCAATTTGTTTTATATGAAATAAAATAAAAACGAACAAAAATAAATCATACCCATTTTGATTGGCATTTCTATAAATGTTGAAGACAAATGCCTTTGATTAGACTTTACTACAAGAACACCCGAACAAGCCACAGCACTAAAATCAAACATAACGTGAATATTGTCATCGACAAACATCTAAATATAATTATGCATCTTCAAAGCATAGCCTTGCACAGCCTTTTTCAAGCCACGGCCATCAAACATTATGAGGATCTTTATTTCTGCTCACTACAGTCGATCTCTATATATAATAACTGAACAATGCAACCTGCGAACCGTCTCACAAGTCCCAGTGGTTTGTAAAGGCCAGAGCCGTCAGCAGTGGCCACCACGATGCCCGTCCCCGCCCCCTTCCCCGTCCCCGTCCCAGTCCTCGACAAACAGCTCAAGTTTAATTACCTTTTACTTGCCATTGAATTGCTCGACTTTAAATAATATGGTCGAACCGGACAACAATATTACTTGCCAGTTTTGTATTGTGTAATTACTCCGAATAGTAAATACATAGTAGATACAATAGCACTCATATGATTCCCCACGCATGAGACAGCCGAGGCGCGGCGACGGGGGTTGCATCGGTGGGGCCAGTTCTGTACAGTGCACGCCATTTGGAGCAGTGCGACGGGGTTTAGTCGTGAGGTAGCAGTAATATCATCAGCGAGATCTCGGGACTTTTTGTGACAAGATGATTCTGAGTAAACAATACAGGACAGAGACTTTCTACTTATCGGTCTTCTGTCTCTATTATTATACAAGTGATTCTAGGTGTGGACTGAAGTCGCCAGTTTCTGCAGCCATCCTCTTCCTTGTAGCTTTGTACTATGCATTCGGGCGTCGAGATGCATTGTTTATACAGGATGGGGTACTGATCCCATCTTAAGGATAGAGAATAAGCATTCAAGTTAAGCATTGCTGACATAGGTCCTCAAATTTAAAGTGACCGCATGTGTCGGCTCATGATCAGCAGCTCGTTTTCCCCAAGAGGAAGGCTGTTTGGAGTTTCGAAGTCGGCCTCTTTCAATCACCTATCCTGGGTCTTGTTCTGTACATAGTAGTGTCTCGAGGATGGTCTCTCAAAGGCCAAGCTGAACAACAACAGACAAGCTTTATTGCTATCAGAATACCAATACCAAGATACCAAGACACCAAGCTTCTACGCATTCTACCAAGAGATCACCAGCCAAGGCCGGGGAAGACCACAACAATCACAACAGAATGGCTCGGTGATTTCGACGATGAACGTTTCGATCGGTGGTGGCTGTTTCTTCCGTGTTTGGGTGCAACCTCGCCTCGACGGTCATTTGTCATTTGCCCTGTCTTTCTTCTGTCTACTCCGCAACAATTTAAATCTATTCCTTTAGCACGGCGTGGCCCTCACCCTCTCTGAAATTGCTTATGCTTCCAGAGTTGCCCTTTCTAGACGTCTCCCCGCTCTGTGTAAATGCTGCAAACTGTCGCCCCTCTCTGTTGGCGCGCTCCTGTCGGAGCCCCTGGTCTGTTTGGCGGCCGGGCTTCCTGGATAGTGTACAGAGTATGTACTATAGCCAGCGTGGAATAGTAAAAAAAAGAAGAAAAAGGGGTGGGTTAAAGTGGGTCTACGTATAAGAGGACGTCAACCCTGGCCAATCACAGTACATGATTCTACTATAAGCCTCCAGTCTTCAAACCTATGCTGCAAAAAAGGCATTTGTTTGGCTGTGCCTGTTCGTAGCCATAACCGATCACACCTGCTCTGCTGGTGCTCTTTCCACAGTATAGGCTCTCTAACAGCATTTCATCTGGTCTCTGTTTCTTCTTTTGCACCTCTGTCTCTATATACCGCTATAGTACACCCCTTTTCACCCTTGCCTGAGGCGTCGTCATCGTGCTCTTTTCCAACTCTCTTCAAACAAAACCGTCCGTCTTGGCTGCGTGCCCATACCCCATGCTCCATTCTCTTGCTTGAACACGCAAAGACGCAATAACAAGAATATCACAAGCAATTGGCGAGCAGCGACCCCGTACTGTCTACCACCCAAGAACCGCCAATGTTTCTCCCGCCCGACAAGCAAGCTTGGCCAGGTCTTGTATTGCCAATTCTCTTGTCCAAAGCTTGTTCTTCGTTGACTTTGTCTGTTGCCTATGCTGTCTTGCTGTCTTGCTGTCTTGTTGTCTTCGTTCTCTGCCACTCTCGACTGGCTGTATCCTAGGAGAATATATAAGCTTGTGTAGATCTACAGAGTATTTACTTCAACTGGAACTCATAACTTTACCTACCTACACCACCTCGAGATGGAGACCATACGGATAGGCGGCTCGGCTGGACCACTGGCAGGCCAGACCCAAACACTCTTAGCAACAGATCACAGCAATAACCCCCTACCCTACCGTACGAGTGTAGCCACCGTGGAGCCCTGCAGGTATCTTGGAGCAAGCCAGGGTGCAGTCGCACGTCCTCGTTTTGGATCGTAGTGTACCTTGTATCTTGTATCTTGTATCTTGTATCTTGTATTTTGTATCTGATTGTTTTATTCTATCAGGTTTGCCCCATACGGTACATCCTCTCTGGATCGCCGGTTCGTGTCGTTGTCATATATAATTTATGATGCCGCCGTTGCTCTCTTGCGTCTTCCCTTTTACTTCTCTTCTTCATCCTTCTGGTCCATAGTCGTCTCGTTTCTTTCTTCTCTCATTCTTCTTCCATCCGTTTCTTCCCTGTCCTTGTACAGTCTCTCGCCTGCGGCGATTTCGTTTCTCCAACATCTTTGTTTACTTTCACCTTCTTTTCATCTTTTTATTCATCATTCATAGTTTTATTCTTATCGTCGTTTGACCGTATATACTTTCCTCTTCCAAAACCGACGATAACTTACCACCTGGTGTGGTCTTTTACCATTCTCACTCTCCTTGCATAACTTTTATTTTATTTCTCTCCTTCCACTATCACCCCTCCTCCCACTCCTCAAAATGCGTTCCATGCTCAGCCTCCTCTGCCTGCTGGGCTTCATGCTCGGCTTCGCTTTTGCTGCTCCCGCACCTCAGCCCATCGACACCGTCGAGCCTCGCTCATACAAGGTCGAGCGCTTCCGCAACCCCAACTTTACCGGCCGCAACTCCCCCAAGCAGCTGATGAAGGCCCACCTCAAGTACGGCGTTACCCCCCGTGCTGCCCTTGTTGAGCACATGAAGAGACAGGAGATTGCCGCTGCCGCTGCCGCCGTCCAGGCCCGTGCCTTTGTCGACACCAAGAACCGCAGAAAGGGCGGCAAGCACCACCACACCGTCGCTGCTGCTGCGTCCTCTACTGCCGCCGCTGCCGGTGCCGCCGCCACCTCTGCCTCCAACACCACCAACGTCGCCGCTGCCGCTGCCGCTGTCTCGTCCGACGGTGTCGGCTCAGTCGTCAACACCCCCACCACAAACGACGTCGAGTACCTGTCGCCTGTCGACATTGGCGGCCAGACCCTGAACCTGGACTTTGACACTGGCTCTTCCGATCTGTGGGTCTTTGACACTCAGCTGTCCGCCAAGGCTTCCACCGGCCACACCCTGTTCGACTCGACCCAGTCCTCGACCTTTTCCGCGCTCGACGGCGAGACCTTTTTCGTCTCCTACGGCGACGGCTCGCAGGTGGCCGGCAACGTCGGCACCGACACTGTCAACATTGGCGGCGCTACTGTGACCTCGCAGGCCGTCGAGCTGGCCACTGCCGTGTCCCAGTCCTTTGTTAGCGACACCGACACTGACGGTCTCCTGGGCCTGGCGTTCAGCAAGCTCAACACGGTCCAGCCCACCCAGCAAAAAACCTTTTTCGACAACCTGTCCGCCAACCTGGCCGACCCCGTCTTCACGGCCGACCTGCGCGCCAACGCCACCGGCACCTACGAGTTCGGCGCCATCGACACCACCAAGTTCACCGGCGACATGACCTTTGTCGACGTCAACACCACCCAGGGCTTCTGGCAGTTCTCCAGCAGCAGCTTCGCCGTCGGCACCGGCTCCGTGACGGCCGGCGGTGCTGGCCAGGCCATTGCCGACACCGGCACCACCCTGATGCTCGTCTCCAGCGACATTGCCACGGCCTACTACGCGCAGGTCACCGGCGCCGAGGACAGCCAGCAGGCCGGCGGCTTCATCGTCCCCTGCGACGCCACCCTGCCCGACCTGCAGATTGACGTCGGCGGCTCCATGGCCACCGTCAGCGGCACCGACATTCTCTTCGAGGAGATTGCCACCAACACCTGCTTCGGCGGTCTGCAGGCCATCGACAGCGACCTGATGATCTTTGGCGACATCTTCTTCAAGTCCAACTTTGTTGCCTTCAACATTGGCAACAACACTCTGGGCTTTGCCACGCACGCTTAGGGGCTTAATCAGCAGGTTGCGGGTTTGCATCACATAACATAGACCATTTTTGTACATATAAAAAACCAAGCATTGAGGCATTAGCTTGTCTGCAATTATTTCATCTTCTCTTACTCTCGCTCGCACTCTTTCTTTCTACCTTTCTTCTTCTGTACCTGATCAATGCACTGTATATTAACAAAGACGATATGATGTCTATCTTAAATTCTATTATATTCACATGTTTTATTATATTTCCTTCTTCATTAGATCCCTGATTATCGAATCACCGTGAAACGCCCTGCTTACGACGTGTCTGCTGATATTCCCACTGTTCTGCAACAGATGGCTCCATGACCCCATACTGCCAAAACACGTTTCAATTCAGTTTGTAAATTCTTTGAGAAAATAGAGAACCTTATACTGCCCGCACCATGCCCATCGCATCCTCAACGCCGTCGCCACCTAAGGCTTATTTTGATGTAACACCGACCTACGACTTGGCTCCGCCGTCAGAAGATTCGGGGCCGTCTAGCCGGATCACATACTTGCCCTCGACGCGCGCCTTGCCCACGTCCGACACCAGCTGGTCAATGTCTTCAAACTTGGCCGCCCGTGTCAGTGGCTTCACAAGGCCCCGCCGCACAAAGTCCAGTGCCTCCAGAATGTCGCCCCGGCTGCCCACGGCCGATCCCTTGAGCTTCCACCCCATCGTAATCAGTGCTGTCGGGTGGAACGATATAGTCCGGTCCAGCGGCATCAGCCCTACTGCCATGTAGACACCAAATGGCGCCAGCATGCCAAATGCAGACTGGTAGGCTGCGGCCGCTCCTGATGCAACCACTACAGCAGCCACGCCCAGCCCCCCGGGCGTCAGCTTCTTGACAGCATCGCCCACAGGCGACGAGAACGGCGTGTCGCCAGGCTCGCCCGCGGTAGGCTTGGGCACCTGCGACAGATCAACGTAGTGGTCGACCTGTGCAACATCCCTGGCAAGACGGCCTTTGTCGGCATTAACGTCGATGCCGATCGTGCGGTAGCCCATGGCCTTTGCAAACTGCAGCGCTAGCATGCCGACACCGCCCGTGCCGACAACGGCAACAATCTGCCCGGGCACCAATCCGCACGACTTGACGGCCTTGTATGCCGTCACGCCGCCGCACATGATCGGCACTACCTCCTCGTCGGACACTCCGTCCAGATCCGGTGACAGCCGGATCAAGTACCGCAGCGGCGCCACCGCATACTCGGCAAATGTGCCGTCGGCTGCCACGCCCGAAAACAGCTTGGCACCGCAGCGGCCCTCGCCCTGGTCGGCGTGGTTGGGGTCCATGCAAAACGTGCACTGGCCACAGACATCTCGGTTCCATGCCAAGCCGACGCGCTGGCCCACCTTGAGCTCCTTGTCCAGGGACGGTACATTGCTGCCGAACTCGACAACGCGGCCGACACCCTCATGGCCGAGAATCTCGCGCGTCGGCCCGAGGTGGCCGAGTGCGAGGCCATAGTCGGAACCACAGACAGAGGTCACCGACAGGCGGATCAAAACGTCGTTGGGTCCGTACTCTGGGATAGGTACGTTGCGGACCTCGAACTTTGGGTTCTCGCCGGCTTGCACCAAGATGGCGGCCCGTTGCGTGCGTGTCCGTGCCATTTTGATATATGACTAGATGCGGCGATATTGGTGTTAGTAGCACAGTGGGGATGTTGCCGAATGCCCGTGTAAGTGGAGGAGGCCAGTAGGTGAGGATCGAAAACCACACAACCAATTCAGGGTAATATCTGGGCAAGGGACGAAAGAGAAGAATAAAGCGAGTTCGGGTGTAAAATAAAAAGGAGGAGCAGACGTAGAAAATTGACCACACGGGGGCCGTCTACTGATATATCTCTCCATCTTGTTCCCCATGCCCCTGTCGACTCCTCACCTCACCCCAACTATTGGTATCATCCGCTGGGGCATCTGCCTTACTTCCAAGACTTCTCCAAGCTTGGTGCTTGGTAGATTTCCCCTCTCGTTACTCCTCTTTCGACAGCATTGCCCGTCGGTATCCTGCGTATGATCCCACGATCTATGTGCCCCGCATAACGTCCAGACGTTAATGCCTTAGTTATCGAGCCAGTGAGCGTATGTATATTCCAGGCAGCCTCGAGCTCAAGCCATTCTTTTGGGTGAATTTTTGGTACCAAAGACTTCCCCGCACATGACCTATCATGATGCGGTCTCGATAGTGCTAAAGCCTGCTCTCTACCCTCGCCAATACTTCTCGGGCTGATAACCCCGACCCGGGGGATAATTATTACACCATCCAGCGATCCAGACCAGTCCGACTTGGCGTTTCCATAATCCTTCCCGAGACAAACAGAATAGTCGCTGTATATTCAGGGTTTCTGTATGTCGAAATCACTGAGAGAAAAAAGACCGTTATCCTCTGGTTGACTTGTCGGCAAGGGTTGTAGCGTATGGCTGCACGTCGACCGCGTGACTTGAAAGGTATCATCAGTATCGCGAGAGTGGTCTGGAGATTTGAAAAAGTAGGGACTGCTTCGATCGATTTGGCATACTTAGTAAACAAATAAGTGACGCTCTGGTAGGTCGGATGCATCACGCCTGACCTTTGAAATGCCCGTGATGAGTTTATCGCACTGAAAACAGACATCGCCTGGCGGGCAATTCCCTAGCCACTAGACAAAACGCCGGGCTAGACCAGACTGCATAGCGGTAGACGGTAAATACGCAAGCGCGTGGCATTGATAGCCCCGAGCAGAACCTATGGCATTCATGAAACCATCGACGTCAGCGCTAGCAAAGTGCGGGAGCAGATCATATCCGGTGTAAGAAACCGTTCTCGAAAAGGACTGGGCCGTCTAATACAATGTAACACACTAAGTATAAAGTGATAGGAAGCGGGATGCAAAAAGTAGTAAACAGCGAGCATAGATGATTGTGCACACTGCACAAGTAATAAATTGCAGTTGGGATCCAAAAAGATAAAACTGGACAATGGTAAACGCCATCGTGCTGCCGGACCATGGCAACACGGAAAGATGATAGACAGACAGCGTCTGTTAAGTTGATCCACCGAAACGCTTCCAGACGGACAGACAGCTGATGCAGCCCGACCGACGACAACAGGTAAACGAAATATACCTCCCCGTGTGCTGATGGATCGTGCCCAGGCAATGCTTGGTGACAAAAAAAAAAGCAAATGAATGAATAAATATACGAGACAGAAAGCATACATGCCCTCAAGAACTGCTCAGCGGCAGGTCAAAAACAAATCGGGATGGGAATCGATGTAGAAATATGGCCAGAAAACACGCCAGGTATCCAAAACAATCAAAGAAAGCACACACACAAAAAAAGAAATAAAACACACCAAAAATAGACCGAGATCCCAAGGAGACTTTACTATACAAAACAATCACACAGATCAACACAGCTGGCACTTACACGCCCACCTGGTTTGCCCGTCTCGATGGGATGAGGATCTCGCTTTCCGAGTCAGACGAGTCGTCTGCAGTCGCTGCAGCTGCACGATCCAGCATCTTCTCAATATCGTCCTCGTCCAGAGCAGGCCGTGGCTTGGCCGGCACGCTGAGACCCGAGGACATAGGCAGGGGCATCTTGATCCGCGGCGTTGGCCCATCAGCACCATTGGCACGCCGTTTGGGCGTACCCTTGTTGGAGCGGGCGTATGGCGAGCCATACGGCTCGTCGATATCCATATCGCTCACATTGCGGCTGTGTCCGCGTGCGCGGTTCACCGACGCATACATCTGGGAGCCGCTGAATGTTTGCGCATGTGGGCGCCCTGTTGGCAAGCTCTTGCGGGGCCCGCTGGGAAGTGCATGACGCTGCGGGCTTGCTGTCGTGGTTATTGATAGTGGCGACTGCAGGCTTTGATGGGGATCGTGGTGGCCCGAGGGCAGCGGCTGTGATGAAGAGGTGATCGAGGGGAAGTGCTTCATGTTGGACGAGTTGCCGGGGCTGCTCATAAACATGAGCGTCTCGATCGCATCCTGCTCGCGGACATTCTGGTGCGGTGAGAACATCATCTGGTCGCTGCTAGACGCCGGTATACGGTGCATGTTCTGGTCAAAGGCGGGCGTATGAGGACTTGCACCTTGCGAGTAAGAGTGGACAAGTGGCGGCGGTGCGTATGCCGGGTTTGAATTTCTGCGCGACAAAGCGCTCGGGCGCGAGGGCTGTATAGAGGCAGGGGGGGCAAGAGAACGGGCTGGCTGGCTGGAGGCTTGATTTGAGGACTGCGTCGAGGATTGAGTCGAGGACTGCGTCAATGTCTGTGACGAGAATCCATTGCGGGAAGAAGCAAGGGGCGACGGGAGTGGTGGTGTCGAGTGACCACTACGCGGGTTCTGCTCAGTTGTGGTCTGGCTTGCAAAGCTCTGGTGCCGACGATGGGGAGGACGGGAGCCAGGAATGCGCGGGCTCACCGACAAGCCACGGCGGCCGTTGCCATGGATTGTCGAGGCCGATGACGATGGCGACGCAACCTGCTGGGACAAGTTCTCGACCTGGTCAAGCGAGTGGGACTGCCAGCCATTGTTCACCTTGACCATGGCGTATGAAAGACGTGTTTTCAATTCCGCTGACAGCTCGCCGATGCGACCGCCAGCGTTGGCTGCCACGCCGACAGCACTGGTATTACGAGAGTGGCTGTATCTGTGTCCGTGGCCGTGGCCGTGGCTGAAGCCAGTGCCAAAGATGGGCGATGTGCTCGACGCATCACGTGCATGCTTGACTGACCCGTCGGCAGCCCGCTTGCGAGACGAGACCCCGGCGTCAGTCGCGTCCATACGCGTGTCGTTGTCCATTCTCTGCTGTGCTGCCGCAAGAATGGAGAGTTGGTGCAGTTGTGAGTCCTGGCTGGACGAGTCGTTGTCGAGATGAAAACCGCTTGTTGAGGCGCTTCCGTCGACGCTGCCGCTGCCACCACCGCTTGTACTTAATTCGGCTTCGCTAAGGGCCGGGGTGAATAGCTGGTCGGTTTCGGTGCTGACGGTCGTATCAGCGCTGCTGTTGGTGTCCTGCGAGCTGCCGCCGTTGCTTGTGCGGTTGCCGCTGGTGTAATACGGGTGATGGTGGTGGTGGTGTGACTGCGAGTGCTGTGATTGTTGTGATTGCTGCGACACGAACGATGTTTGCGACGATGGCAGAGCGTGCTGCTGGTTGTGGCTGTCCTGGTTGAGTAGTTTGTGGAGCGGGTATGCGGGCAGTTTCTCTGCGTTGGCAAATATGTCTAGAGCAGTGTTGCCGTGGGAAGATGAAGGGGCGGCAAATGCAGAGGAAGAGGGCGAGGCACCAGCCGCGTCGGACCTGTCGGAGAGGGGCGGAAGAACGTCTCGGACGTTGTGTGTGTTACGAATATTGTCGGCGCCCCGATCCATTGTAACCAAGAGCCGTGACGCGGTAGAATAAAATGAGGTCAAGACGTAGAGACGTGGAGGCGTAGGAGGCGAGAGAGCGACAGAGACAGAATGTAGAAAGACGCGTCTACTTTGGCCCAGAGTCGATTGGAGGAGGCACAGAGGTGAACGTGCACAAAAGCAATGCAGTGTGCTGTGTCTGTGCGAGCAAATGGCTGAACAGAAGGCGGAAGACGGGATCACGGGCCAAGTGTGTGTGTGAGAATCTGAGAATCTGAGAATCGGCCGGCGTGTGTTGGATCTAAGCGTGTAAAAGAAGAAGGACGATCTGATCACAGGTCGAAGATTGGCTGGGCAGACTGTTGGCTGGCGGTTTCGCGTCGGTGTTTTCCAGACAGAGGCAGGGGACAAGGACCGGGATGTGGATGAGGAGGGGGCGGTATTAATTGAAAATTGATGTTGGGTATTGTGCTGTAGTATTGCCCGGCGGAAGAGCTACTACAGAGTATGGCACGTCGCTGTGTTTTCAAAGGAACGTAGGATGTAGAGAGTGGAAAAGTCCGAGAGACAGTGGAAGAGACAGAATGCATGGACAAGGAGGAGAGCAGAGCGAATTACTATGTAGAGAAACAGACGAAGAGGGTCCTGGAGAGATGAGCAAAGGCGCGCGGGAAAGGCGTCCTGTGGAAATGGGTCACCAAGAAAGAGCCAAAATCTCAAGTGACCAGAGAAATGGAGAGACGAGAAGAGAGAAGAGGCGAGAGGCAAAAGGCAAAAAGGATGAGGGCGATGACGACGCTAGTGAAGTCGCGCGGGCACTTTGCAGTAGCAGCCAGCGGTCGCCAGTAGTGTACAGTGTAAGACGTGCTAGAGCCCACCCGACACGGGCGGCGCGTGCCCACAGGATCTCTGTTATTAAGGGCTCCCCTCTCTCCAAGGCAACACGATAAGAAAGGAAGCGGAAACCAAGGTTCCAGACCAAGGACAATGAACACATGGGCGCTTGGTAGGGCGGACTGCGCTTATGACAGCGCGACACAGCAGTGGGCCACAGAACTATACCCCATGGTGGTTAAATGTGCTAATTGTGTGTAGTCGCGAAATGTTAAGAGAACAGTTGGTGATGCGATGCAGGGCAAAAGGGGAGAGAGTCTACGAGCAGCTAATTACGAGCAATACAGGCGGGGAAAGAACAAGGAATGAGGAAGGAAGGAGGGGTGTTGAAATCAGAGGGGGAAAGACCCAGCGACCGAAAGCGACTGGGAAGGGAAGGAACAAGACACGAGTTTGCAGAAAAAACGGTGAAGAAAAAAAAGAAAAAGTGAAAAAGGAAATAGCGAGACTAATAAAGGCAGGCGCGACTAACTAATACAATGTACATAACTAGTGGTCGGGAGACGGAGCAGGCCTTAGCACTAGCGAGCACCTTCCGTGGCGGCTGCACTCTATTTCCCGTCGATACTGGACAGATTTGTCTGCAATATATTCTCAAATGGCATCTATCATCATTGTTTTCCTTTTCAATTCAATCTAGAAGAATTTCATACTTTCATACTCAGTAGAGTGCACTTCTGTGCCTCTGAGAGTTGTCACGCTTGAGGGGGGTTACAACGCGGTCGCGACAAACTGCGCTAGCGGCCACCTGCATAAGAGGCAAAATGGTGCAAAATGGCCTGTCCGAGGGAAGTTCCTCGGGTGCATGCGGCGCTCCTGCAGTTGATTGCTTTTGTGCTCATGCAGAACATACTATGTACAGAGTAGAACAGGCCATCCAGACCGAGTGAATTGGAATAGTCAAAGTACAGTGGTTTATTCAAAAAAAAAGTTGTCCTCAACAGGCAAGAAATTGAGTCGCGCCTCCAGTTGGAGGGAATATGGCAGTCGCAGCTGCCTGGCATTGCCAATCATGACTGAGTAATCGCCACACAAACAGCATGACCAGATTCCAATTGGCAGAGCCTTGTTCCTTCCTGGTTGGCAACAACGCTATATGGCGGCAGGAGCGAGCAACGTAGGACATCATAATAGGCAGTTGCGATGCATGAGACGCATTCGTTGGGCTCGATGGCGTTGACTGCCCGCACAAACAGCAGCACAAAAGTAAATAAACAAGCACGAGTCACAAGTATAAATAACAATAAACAACAGGCCTGTCCGCCAATGCTCGGTGCCCGTCCCCTTTCGTCCTGTTCTGTGGAAAAAGGCACGAGAGCGTACTCCGTATATACATTGTACAAACATGGTAGAACATGTGGCAATCAAAACTGGGGCATCTGCAGCGTGCGCAAAATAGTGTGAAAGAAGGAAGGAGCGATGAGAGGCTATAGAGGTTGTCTACATACTAGGAAAGAGCAATTAGATAATATTAACATGACCAACAACACCATACTAACATCGCTTTTACGTTTTACATCTAACATGCCTGGATTGAATTCGAATCTGCACTTTCATCGGTTTACGCTGTACGGTGGCTTACCAGGAACTACTCTGAATGGTTGCGGAAGAGTGGACCACGCCATAGCCAGAACGAGAAAAAAGAGTGCAAGACGAAAAATCAAGTGGAGTCGATCGCGTAGCGGGGCAGGCACCTTTTGTTCAACGCGACATCACGTGGCGGTACTTAGTACTGTTCCAAAGCGAAACTGGGGAATAAATTTGCTGTTCCACTTATCACCTGACTATCCAGATGAGTGAAGACAGACACAGAATACCTGGTATTTCGGTGAGTATGGCATGGCTTATGAACTGACCAATCATAGAGCAGTAACGGGCCGCAGGACCCACAATAAGTCGGTGTAAGTGAGATGTCATGTCTATCTCGATGAACAGCACGGCAATCTGATAGATATCTTGCGACGATGCATGCAGTATCTGACAGTGTCTTTTCTGCATCTGAACTGCAGGTGATATACATTGCTTGGCTTGGGATACTCTAATATGACACAGTGCTTCAAATGCAAGCCATACATTGCTCTCGTAGTACGCTGTACTTTGGCGATAACAGACTCGATGCCGACCCAGAGTCTGTTATGAAATAAAGCCCAGAGGCGACAAGGCTTTATGTATTTGTTCTGCCTTTATTCTCAAGTCTGCTACTCGATTATACTGTTATTGGGTATTCTTATTGAGTGTACTGCTTCGAGTCTACTATGTCGAGTCTACTATCGTCAAGTCTACTGCGTCGAGTCTACTGCACTCGCCATATATCAACCCGATGAGTCTCGGT
This sequence comes from Ophiostoma australiae, assembly GCA_022392945.1. Lineage (NCBI taxonomy): Eukaryota > Fungi > Ascomycota > Sordariomycetes > Ophiostomatales > Ophiostomataceae > Ophiostoma > Ophiostoma australiae. The sequence goes on along the minus strand of JAKRGJ010000002.1, from coordinate 2,178,205 downwards.
TTTCTTTTAAGTTTCTCCTTCTTCATACCGTAACCAAACCCACCCAAACACTAGCAAAACCCACCACTCAAACCACTATTCACAATGGCTCAGCCGACACCTACCACCGCTGCCCCCCAGCCCCAGCAGCAGCAGCAGCCGCTCCGGTTCACCACGGCCGATGAGTATAGCAGCAATGTGGACATTAGCACCGGCTGGCTCCCTCTCGACGCGCACATGGCTGCTCTGAAGACTGCCCTGTCGGTGTACAAGCCTGGCCCTGAAGATCTCCTCGACGGAGTGCTGCCCCCTCTGGATCAAATCAGAGTCACCTGGAGCAAGTGCAAAGTCGACGGCATCCTGGCCCGCGCTGTTATCACAGTCATCCGCCCTGCCGACGCCTGCGTCTCCCAAAACCGCATCCGGGTCATTATCAAGTCCTACCGGGTGAGCAAGAACAGCCCGTGTCCCCCTGCCAGACAGCCTGAGCAGCGCGAGAGAATGGGCAGTGTCAGCGTCAGCACCATGGCCAGTCACGACTGCACCTCCCCTCCCATGGGAGAAGAGGCACCTCCCTTTTGCGGACCATAGGTCCCTATCGATGCCTCCATGATCTGTGTTTTAATTTCTTTTGTATTGTTTTTGTATTGTTTTGGAATATTTGGACTTGGCTAGTGTCTTACAGTACCTATTTGCTGATTACGCCTGCTCGATGTTCATGTCGGTAGGCCTATAAATTGTCTTTGTCTACTATCATGTATCATCACAGGTGTTCCCCAAATACTAGGAGTACTGTTACCTTTCCTGTTCTTTTTTTGTTATCAGCGCCATCACCATCCCCGTCAATGTTTCCAGTTTGTTGTACCCTCCCAGCTCATGTATCCTAATTGTATTTTAAATAAAGCAAATATCAACACCAACAAATCTTGGTGATTTTAATACTGCAACATAACAGTAAGGGTTTGATGATGTCGATTACTATGTATATGTAACTATACACGAATACAATTTACCAAACTGCCTAGTTAAATGTCGTGATACACCAAATAACGTCGATGCACACTTATTAGATTACTCACCTCATCCAAGAAACCGATGCGGCATCAACATGAGGAGGAGTTGATATGAGCAAAAATGGCGTCATTCCTCCTCCTTCCATATAGGGAATAACAGAGGCACCTTTCTTTGGCGACACTTAATCAGCATCGCCATTTAGAGGAACAGGAAGGCGCAATAGATGAGAGCGTCGCGACTTCCTGAATTGCATACCACCACTTTTACTCATCGATTTGTCATCATCGCCGTGGTTAGACAACTCTCATAACTTCCTCAGTCTTTTGAAAGCAGATTACACGAACAAAGAAGCCACACAGCAGCATCTTATACTTACTATCGCTATATTGATATACTATACATATTTGTTGCCTTGGCACTATGCGGCCGCTTATCGTCACAGGCCTCATTGGGTCACTTTGCGCTTCATTCACTTATGGCATCCCAGCTCGTGCCCGGCAGCATGGGGGTGCTCTTCCTAACAACTGGATTCTCGGCGCAAAGGCACCCCCGGACGCGTCTATTAGCATCGCTATAGCTCTAACACAACCGGGGCTGGCCGACCTTGAAGACACTCTTCAGCAGAGACACGGCCCCCAAGCGCCGCTTGCACTGTCCCTGGCCGAGATAAAAGCCTTCCAAGCTCCAAAAGAAGGCGCTGCTGCCAAGGTATTATCCTGGCTAGATCGAAATGGTGTCGACGGGGCAATCCAAGACGGACCGTGGATAAAGACGAATGCCACGGTCGAGACCCTCGACAAACTGCTCGAAGCCAACATGGCATATTACACATACAACAACAGCCATAACAGCGGCAATATTACCAGTTATGCATTGATGCGCTCGCAGTCATATTCAGTACCGGCTGCACTCGCCTCATATATCGACTTTGTCTTTCCATTATCTTATTTCATGCCTCCTACCAGTGTGCGCAGATATGCCTGTCAGAAAAACCAGGCACAAAGTCTGCATGCCGAGAGAATACGAGCCTCGTATGCATATTCAACACAATCCCCAGCGTGTGCTCCTGGCAGTGTGACTCCAGACTGTATTAGAGAGGTTTACAAGTGGCCTCTGCCGACTCCAAGTAGTACCACGCGCGGCACACAGTCACCCGTTCGCTTTGGCATTGCCGGCTTCCTCGACGAGTACATCAACTATGAAGACGTGGCCGACTTTCTCAAAGTGTACTCTCCCATTCTTCTCCAGCAAGGCACATCCGAGTTTACGTACAATTTCACAGTTGACCTAGTCAACGGCGGTGCCAGTATCCAGACACCGCGGTACCGAGCAGGCATAGAGGCCTCGTTGGACGTGCAATATGCCCTGGCTCTGGCATACCCAGCACAGATTACATACTACAGCACCGGCGGCCGTGGCGACAAGATTGATAAGGACGGACATCGTATGGATCCGCGGCATTCAAACAATGAGCCATACCTCGACCTGCTCGAGTACCTTGTTGCACTGCCAGACAGTTCCCTGCCCCATGTTCTCGCTGTATCGTACAGCGACGACGAACAGTCTGTGCCGCAGCCGTACGCAATCCGTGTATGCCGGCTGTTTATGCAGCTCACAGCCCGCGGAACTACCGTGCTTGTGGCGACCGGAGATGGAGGCAGTCGCGGCATTGGACACAGCAACTGCATACGCAATGACGGATCAAGACAGCGTACTCTGCTGCCGACATTTCCAGCATCGTGCCCGTGGGTTACCGCTGTCGGGGCTACAAAAGAGCCTATGCTGGCTGGCGGCGATAGAGGGGTGTCGCCACCGACGGTCGTAGCAGACTACAGCTCGGGCGGGTTTAGCGACTATTTTCCTGTGCCATCCTGGCAAGACAAGCACATCGCTTCTTACATCTCGGGCCCGGCTGTAGCAGACAAACATGGGCTTTTCACTACTGCCGGGCGTGCCGTGCCCGACATTTCGGCGATGGGCTCAAAGTTCCAGGTGTTGTGGCGCGGCAAAGTGTCGTCCGTGGACGGCACGAGCGCAAGTACACCTCTGGTGGCGTCCATGGTGGCAATGGCGAACGATGCGCGACTGCAGGCGGGGAAATCGGCTCTGGGGTGGCTGAACCCGATTCTCTACTCGGACCGAGTGCAGAGCGTCCTGCAGGATGTCACAGAGGGCGTGACGCAGGGCTGCCCATTTGACAACACACAGATGGCTACGGGCTGGCCAGCGATGCCTGGATGGGATGCAGCTACGGGGCTTGGAGTGCCGAGCAACTATTCAGAGTTTATAAAGGCACTGGTAGATGCGTAGATGTGTTTGGAAAGTGTGTACTATAGATACATAATGTACAATTAGAGCATTTGTTAGACTAAAATAAGAGTAGCCTGCCGACGTGGTCGGATCAGATCTATGCGCAGAGGCTGATGCAGCCGGTAGAGCTGTCCTCCTCAAAGATGCCGCCGTAGATGATGCCTTCGTCGATGCCGTCCTCCTGGATGCCGTTGTGGGCAATATCGCTGCCGCCGTCGATGGGCTTCTTGAGCATGCCAAAGTGGAACTGGCCCTGGCCGCTGATGTCGTTGCTCAGCGCCGCCGTGACGGCCTTGAGAGGCGATTTGCCCGTGGAGAAGAAGACCTGCGAGGTGTTGTTGTTGAAGTCGAGCGCGACGGCAAAGTTGTTGAAGACGCCGGGGGTGAAGGGCGTGCTGAAGAGGACCTGGGGCGGGTTGGCATTGACGTTGCCAAACAGCTGCAGGGTGCTGGGGTCGACAGTGCTGTTGCTGCCGATCAGCGTGCCGGTCTTGAGGACGAGCTGGTTGGTGCTGAAGTCGGCGCTCTCGAGGAAGACAAGCTGGTACTCGTGGGACAGGTTGAGCGGGCGCTGGGCGTCCTGCATGAGGGAGAAGTGCAGCGTCTTGACGCCGACGGTGGAGTCGTCGGTGCCCGAGTTGCTGGCAGGCAGGAGCTCGGCGCGGCGGAAGCCGATCTGGACGTTGTCTGCGCTCGGGGCGAAGATGGACTCGTCGCTGATGGTGACCTCGACAGGCACGGTGTTCTTGTCGAACAGCGAGCCGCTGACAGCAGGAAGCTGCAGAAGCGTGCTCAGCGTCAGGTCTATATTGTCAGCTGTGTTTATTTTGAAAAAAAAAAATCTCACTCTAATCTCAAACTTACTCTTTCCAAAGACGTTGCTGGGGTTGTAGATGTTGTTGTTGGAGTCAAAAGCAGCCAGGCTGAAGTTGGAGGGAATGCGGCCGTCAAACTGAAGAGCGCACTTCTGGGCAGCAGCCAGGACAGGCAGGGCCAGGAGAGGGAGGTAATGGGAAACCATGTTGATGTTTGTTGAAGGAGTGTATATAATGTAGAAGGAGTGAAAAAAGAGCGTGAACAAGGAGCCAGTCCGAGGAAGAAGATAAGGAACGACGTATCAAGATGGAATCGATCAACGATGGGGGATGAATGCAAATATGAGATGAGATGGGACGAGATCAAAGGACGAGACGGGAATAAGCTGGGACGGGCGAGAATATATACATGGGGAGGAAGAGAAGCACAGAATTACATGGAGAGAGAAATAAGGCCAGGGACCGAAGATCCGAGCCAGGCTGCCGTCGCAAACTACATGGTACCCTGTACGAACTGGCTGTCGTCGAACAGTTCGAGGTTGACAGTCGGGTCTAGATCTGGGGAAACCGAATACGGGGCGTGAACTCCTCCGGCACTTTTACCGCCAGTGTTGACCCGTATCGAATGGCCCCTAAACCTTATTTTTCAACATCTGCCCTCCCTGCTCCTGAACCCTTTTGTCCTGTTGTCGTTGGTGCTATTTTGTGCAGCTTGGGTTTTATTTAGTGCTGAGTTTCCATCCTATCGGGTGTTTTGCATGGCATTTTGCAGGCGTTTTTAGGGCGTTTTTATACATCTCCTCCTTGCTGGCGGTTTGAGGTCGCTGGCGGAAACGGCTGTTTCTTGGTTCATGCAGAGCTTGGCATCTTGGGAGGGGACAAAGGCTCTTTTCGCGCAGTTTTTACACTGCTTTTGCAGTGCAAGCGCTGAACAAATGTACCTTTAAAAGGATAGACAGCTATACGCAAACTCTGGCTAACATATAATAAGGACATAGTAGTAGAGATCGGTTAGCAATATCTGCTGTTACATCCCGACATGAACGAGGACGATGGCTGGAAACAAATGACAGGAGGCGAGGTGACGACGATGTACATGGGCATGCCAATGGCAGGGCTCGGCGACCTGGCAAAGTCCGCCGCCCGGTCTTTAGACGTCTACTTGCACTTGCAATGTCTACATAGCATCACAGTGCACCATGCTATGTCGGTGTCGAACATGGGACGGCGTTTGCATGATCTGCTTGCCTGACCCTTTTTTCGTCTTCGGCTGGCCATTATTTCTTCTATTTGTCGAACGCGTTGTTATATTTTGGCATGTTTCAAAGCCATTTGGAGATTTACCTTCCTCTTTTGTTTATTCGCCTTTTTTCTTCCTCTTCTTTTGTTCGTTTCTTCTCCCTACTTCTGCCCAGCCTTCGACTGTCTCTCTTGGCTCGACATGAGTCTCTTGGACTTTAGATGACAGACCCTGACAGCCCGACGACCTCTTTAACGGGCGGAGTGCAGGGCCGCAGCCCAAGCGCACACTCTACACCGTACAACATCTAAGCTAGAACAGTACAGACCTCCTACATTCCGACAAGATCAGCGTGAAAGGGGGTCGTCTCCCCGTCTCAGAGGACATCAAACAGCGTCGCAACAAAGTTTTGATTAGGCGGCACAGGACTGCGACGGAATTGTCGGGATTGATGAGATGAGAGGTAAACTGGAGTACGTTGAGAATTAATGTTTTATTAAGAAATAGAAAATAGGAGAATAAAATCATGCGATTAACGAGAGCGAAGATGACCCTGTGCGTCTCGAGGCCGTGATGACTAATCCTCCAGCTGGCTGCGGGCCGCTGTAACATGTGATTGGCTGGATCTGACAAGATCTGATCTGCCAACACCAACCTCAGTCGGCATTCTTCACAACGCGGTCTGCACAAACGTAGAGCGGTAATGAATCTTGAATCGCGACAATGTCGGATTTATACAATTTATATGTCGCCATCAAATACACGAGAGTCGAACAAATACCATGACTAAGCAGACCAGATCTGATAAGATGAACCTGTGTAAAGCCAGGCAACGTAGCAAATAGCCGTGCACAACTCTGCCCTGCACAACTCTGCCCTGCACAGCTGTCTCTAAGAACGATATTCAGCGCCGTTCACGAGATCCGGCAAACAGTTATATTATGCCGCCGATGTCGAGTTTAGTGAAGTGTTGTCTGTAAATGTGTATCACATGATCTCTTTGGCCTTGCCTCTTTAGTGGGCCATGGGTTGTCAACTATGATAGCGTTCCAAGAGGAAAGCGCGACTGGCGATGGCGATGCACCTGCCCTGATTCTCCTGGAGACGATTCGCACCGGGAGCATTGCTCTAACATGATTGTCTACTGACAGTCTCTACTGGCGGGCTTAGTCAAATAAGATGACTAAGCACTACCAACCATCTCGGCTCTGCATCAAATCTACATTTTAATCTCTGCCCTGGATGCCCCCATATTCTGTCCACCCCACAAATATGGCATGCAACCACCCTGCGGCGCGCTGATCTCACTGATCCCACGAGCACTGATTCAGGCCTGTATCCCTGCGAGCTAGAGCCCGACGCGCCGCCAATTACCCGCTTTGCCAACTGCTCAACTGCTTTATTTACTTTGTCGCCAAAACGAGCATCTTGACCGGCGACGCTCGACCACGACGAAGCACCGCACACGCATTGGCTTGAGGTCAGGCATTTTTGACGCGTCTTTTGCAGTGCAGGAGCTGTATATACTCGGTTGATACAGTTTTATACATATCCGGAAACTGCCGACTTCTTGACCTCGTCGCCGCACTTATACGCGCCGGCCGATACCAGGCGCGTCTCGACGACGACGACGACAACATACTGGGTTACTCGACAGAATTATTCCTGGTACAACGCGTCTGCTTTTCCATCGTGGAGTGAGCAGTCATACAAGCCGAACGATATACTCCATTCTGGACTTACACGCATATACAACACGACATCCGCGATGCTTATATAGCTCTTGGACGACACGCCGACGACATCAAGCGACCTCTACACAACTGTAGCGGAGACTTTGGCTTTTTTCCAGGACTAGCTGGCCTTCAGCGGTCGTTTCCTCAAAATGCCGACCAACCATGTCCTCCCCGAGTCGACGGAGCTGCTCCAGGACATTGCCGATGCCCTCTTCAAGGCAAAGAAAGTGCTCGTGGTCACAGGTGCCGGCATCAGCACCAACTCTGGCATACCGGTAGGTTTCTAATGCGGGACATGATCAGTTCTTGCCATCCGCTGACTCTGTAGGATTTCCGGTCCAAGAACGGCCTCTACTCGCTGATCCAGGCCCAGTTCGATGCTGCTGCCAGTGGCGATGCCGAGTCGGACGACAAAGACGACAAAGACGACGACAAAGATGGCGATGACGAAGACGAAGAAGATGGCCAGCCCAAACAGCGGGAGCCTCGAACAAAACGACGGAAACTAGGCACGGACGAGCAAGTCTCGAGCAGCCAGGAAACGACAGCCTCGGAGCCCGAACGCGTCCCGGTACGGAGAAGCTTGCGCCGACTCGGCAGTACAGCTAAACAAGACATCAGCATCAGTATCAGCAGTGTCAGCAGCAGCAAAAATAACAGTAAAAACAACAGCCGCTCAAGCAGCCCTCTCCCCGTCCTGTCCACGCGCGCTACAAGAAGCAGCAGACGAAACACCCTAAGCGACACGATCCAATGCGCAAGTACAGCCCCCACGGACGACGACAGCTCCATCGTGATGCTGCCCGCTCTCAACCCTAAGAGGTTTGCAGAGTCGGCCATGTGCACACCTCAAAGGAGGACGCGTGCGAGCATGCTGGCCTCGAGGGACTCCATCGAATGTCTACGATCACACCCCATGTCGTCTCCGCTATCGTCACCACCGTCGGTACTGTTCGACCCGTCGGAAGACTACAGGATGGCGGGCTCGGGCGGTTCTGCAACCAGTAACTCATCCCTCCCCGCGTCATCGTGCTCGTCAGAGGCCGAGTCAGACTCGGACGAGAAGGATGACAAGCCTGCTGTGCCTAGCCTATCTACCCAGTCGTCGTTTGCCAGCGGCAAAAGTCTGACAACCATGAAGGGCCGCGACCTGTTTGACGCTTCCATCTGGGCCGATCCTGTCAGGACCTCGGTCTTTTACACATTTGCTACGACCCTCCGCCAAAAGGTGCGCGATGTCGTGCCGACGCGGAGCCACGAGTTCATCTCGCACCTGCGCGACTCCAACAAGCTCGTGCGCTGCTACACCCAAAATATTGACGAGATTGAAGAAAAGGTCGGCCTCTCGACGAGCCTCAACCTTGGCCCGGGCAAGAAGGGCCGGTTTTCGACGCGTTCACTATCCAGAAAATCCACAGGCTTGACCAGCGACAAGGACGACATCTCGCAAGAGTCAAAGGAAGCAACAGGCGAAACGAAAGCGCCTGAATCGTCACAGGAACCGGCCAGCTCCCAAGATTCACAATCTATAGATGACTCTGACAAAGACAAGGCACAGCTCGACAAGAAGACACTGGCCACTCGAGACCCCTCTTATCGCGGCGTGGAGTGCGTCTTCCTGCACGGCTCATTGCGACAGCTGCGCTGTTTCCGGTGCGGCCAAACAACGCCATGGGACGAGGACGGCCGCGAGCACGAGACCATGTCCGGCCGGCAGCCGAGCTGTCCGCGGTGTGCAGGTGCTACTGCCGCGCGCGAAGGCCGCGGCAAGCGGGCACTAGCCGTGGGAAAGCTGCGCCCGGATATCGTCCTGTATGGCGAGGAGCACCCCAACGCGCACCTGATCTCTCCGATTGTGCAGCACGATCTGTCGCTGGCTCCCGACATGCTGCTGATTCTCGGCACCAGTCTCAAAGTGCACGGTCTCAAGGTGCTGGTGCGCGAGTTCTCCAAGGCTGTGCACAACCGGGGCGGCAAAGTCGTCTTTGTCAACTTTACCAAGCCGCCCGAGAGTGTGTGGTCGGACATTATCGACTACTGGGTGCAGTGGGACTGCGATGCCTGGGTGGAGGACATGAAGGAGAAGAAGCCCATTATGTGGATGCCTCCCGGGACTGTACTCGAGGAGCCCAAAAAGAAGCGCAAAAGCGTCTCTGCCGCAGGCAAGGGTGCACGCAAGAGTGAAGCCGACGTTGAAAAGACGGACGCCGGTGGCGACCTCACTGTCCAAATCGAAGCAAGTATCGAGGGTGAGGTACTCAACGCGACAGAAGAGTCTGTGGTAGTGAAGAGCGAGATGAAGGAGCCGAGAGCGCCGAAGGAAAAGAAGGAAAAGAAGGAAAAGAAGGAGAAGATGGAGAAGATGGAGAATAAGGAAAAGAAAGAGAAGGGGGAGAAGAAAGAGGACGGCCTTGCGCCTTCGGATACGACGAATACAGGGACAGAGTTGGATGGCAAGCCGGCGAAAAAGGCGGCAAAGAAACGGTCTCGCAAGTCAGCTGCCGACAAGGCAGAGCCCGTGCAAGACAGCAGCGCTGCACCTGCCAGTCTCGTTCTCGACAATGCACAAACTATCACGGTGGCCATCGCCGAGACTGCACCGACCACAGCGACAGCGACAGCGATAGCGGTAGCGATAGCAGTATCAACATCACCAGGCGAGAGTGCCCCGGCAAAAAAGCCTCGTGCACCACGCAAGAGAAAGCCGCGACACTCGGCGCCAGCAGAAATGGAAACCAATATGGAGGTTGTTATTGCCGACCGCTTTCATCCATCGCCTCTGTCGATCCTTCAGTCGGCACACGACGCGTCCGTGCCGCTGCCGGCTCTGCGCTTCCTGCCGCCCGAGATGTCGCCTGGCGTCTCTGTTCAGCCGACGCCGCCACCGCATCTACAGAAGATGCCCCTTGTTGAGATCTCTCCCAATATTACTTCTTCTCTTCCCTCTCTCCTACTTTCCTCCTCAAAACAAGATACTTCCTCAAAACAAGACAGCTACTCCATCCTGTCCGCCGTCAAGGCCAACCCCCGGCGGAGACGGACGAAACAGATCTTTGAGCAAGGCCATGCCAAAGGCCCTCTGGCGTCACAGGCTCAGGCCAACGAGACAAAGCGCAGACAGTCTCCCGCCGCCGCCGCAGCGGCCTCCTCTCCTCCCAAGCCGCGGGGTCGGTCCAAGTCAATGGGCAACCCAATGGACATTACCGCGCTGCTGTCGTCTGAGCCTCCGTCGCCGGCCAAGGAGCGCCCCGGCAGCGGCCAGCGGGCCAAAGATGCGTGGTCGAGCACCGACAGGGTCGCCGAGCAGCTCATGCACGAGCTCCAAGCCTTTGAGCAGGCATCCTCGCAGACGTCCCCTATAGCGGACATGTCGTCACCACACTCGACGGTGCTGCCGCCGTTTCGACAGCACTTTGCCGACCACTTCCACCCGCAATGGGTCAATAACGCGTTTAGGCTACAAGACCCTCTGTGCGACCAGTACAGCTATCCGCCACCGTGGCCGCAGGAATGGAGCTGCACTGACCAGCTGGAGAGGGAGGCAAAGGAGCAGGTCGTTGACCAGCAGTTACAGCATGCCGTGGCATTGCGGAGGTGATGCCGTCCGGGATGCCTGCTGTACTTGTATATATCACGTTTGAATGCCAATGATACCTTGGAGCTGTTTATATTGTTCTTTTTGCTGTCTTGCTTGTCTTGCTCGTCTTGCTTGTCCTGTCATGTTTGTCTGATGATTCGCATTGGAGGTCTCGTTTGCCAGGGGTGGCGTTTCAGTGAGTTGCAGGCCATTTTGGAAAGTACAGGGGTCCACAATTGGCACAACAGCACTTTAGCGGCATCGGCCTGCGTCCTTTTCGCAGTACCAACGATCCACCCATCAACGACATCTCATACTCGCTCTGTAGTTATAACACACACACCACCATGGACAGCCCATACAAGAGAGAGCTCGAAGTGGCCATTCGCGTTGTCGAGCAGGCCGCCCGCCTCAGCCTGGCCGTTCTGCCGAACCAGGACAAGGGCGCCATTGAAAAGGTCGACGCCGCCAGCGAGCACGAGCACAACCTCGGGCCTGTCACCATTGGCGACTTTGCCATCCAGGCCCTGCTGACGTCGTCTCTGCATGCCGCGTTCCCCACAGACTCGTTTGTTGGCGAGGAAGACGCCAGCGAGCTGCGCCAGAATGCCGCCCTGCGCCAGCGCGTGTGGGACACCGTGCAGCAGGCCGACGCAGCGGTGGACGACATTGTGCTGTCCGCCAACGCCGATGAGATGTGCGACATGATTGACCGCTGCCAGAATGCACCGGGCGCGGGCCGCGTGTGGGTGTTTGACCCCATTGACGGCACCAAGACGTTCCTGCGCCGTGAAATGTTTGCCATCAATGTTGCGCTCGTCGTCGACGGCCGGCAGGCGGTCGCCGTCGTTGCCTGTCCCCTGCTGTCGCCCGAGCCGCCGTCCGAGTCGCAGTCGGTAACAATACAAAATAACTCCATCGACCCGACCGGCCGCGGCAGTCTTCTGTACGCCGTCAAGGGCCACGGCGCATACGTGCGGCCGCTGAGCAGTGCCGTTCCAGACGCAGCTGCGCGCCGTCTGCCACAGTGCGGCTCGACGCGCCAACTGCGGCCTGTGACGTGCGACTTTATGCAGGACTCGGCCCTCGACGGCGTGCACCGCGCAGTCGCCGCTCGTCTGGGCGTCGCGTACCCGGGCAGCGACCTGCTGGGCTGGGTGCCGCGCTGGGCCGCGCTGGCCACGGGCTGGGCCAACACGACCGTGTGGGTGTACAAGCGGCGCGACCGGCACGCCAAGATCTGGGACCACGCGGGCGCGATGCTACTGTTTGAGGAAGTGGGCGGCCGCGTCACAGACGTCGACGGCAAACCGATTGACTTGCTGGCGGGCCGCAAGCTCACGGGCAACTTTGGCTTTGTGGCCGCACCGGCCGACGTGCACGAGACAGTGCTGGCGGCAGTGCGGGACGTTCTGCAGGATCAAGGGCGGGGCGATTTATTGGCGTAATAGACTGCGAGACAGGTGTGGTGGTATTGCACTTGGCCATTCGCTCGGAAGACAGTGCCGTGCTATATTGCGACTGCCAAGACGGCCGGCAAAATAGCACACCACTTCTTCAGGAACACGGAAGAAGACTCGATATTGTGCATGCATATTTAAATTTCCTTATTCCCTTCCATATTCATATCTACGGTATACGTCCTATCAAACTCGCGCGGGCCGTGTTCCCTCGCTACTGCCACGATGCACCCCCAGCTGGCGTCGAGATCAGGTTTCAAAGCGAGCCAAGCTGCGCCTATAGACCACTATATGAGTCAAGGTGCATCGCCAAGTTGAGATTAACATGACCAGTATATCTTCTTTTGCGTTTATATACTTGTCGGCGTTCTGCCGTGCCATCCCCGCCCACCAAGATGTTGCAATGTCTTGTAGCGGAGCTTTGATTTGCATCTCGAAGAGGTATAGAGGAGGCGAGAAGTGACTGCCGTGTGTGCCTTTGTTAGTAAGCATTGTATAGACATAATTTCGGAAGCTGCATAAATAAAAGGGTAAGGAGCAACGGGGTAGAATACAAGGACGCAAGAATTCAGACAACGGGCTCCTCTCTGGTGATAGTCGTCCAGCTTCCTCTCTCGCTGCTCAACCCAACCTCCTTTGAACGGCTGCATCATTTTGGATTTGGATATATTGATCGCATCTTTGCCAGTATTATTCCAACAGTATCGACGGCATCGACAGTACCGACATGTCTCTTCGCTTGGCTTTGTTGACAGCAGCGGCAGCCTTTGTCGGGCTCGCCCCCGTCGTCGCGGCAGACGCCTCAGCCAGCGGTGTCGACTGGGATGCGGCCCTCGCCAAGGCTAGCGCGGCCATTGGCAAGCTGTCGCAGCAGGACAAGGTCGACATTGTTTCCGGCATCGGGTGGAACAAGGGGCCGTGTGTCGGCAACACGTCACCCATCAGCTCCATCAACTACCCCCAGCTCTGTCTCCAGGACGGGCCCCTGGGCATTCGCTACGGCTCCGGGAACACTGCCTTCACACCGGGCATCCAGGCTGCGTCGACATGGGACCGTGCACTGATGAGCCAGCGTGGCCAGTACATGGGCGAAGAGGCCAAGGGATGCGGCGTGCATGTTCTACTAGGCCCTGTCGGCGGTCCCCTGGGCAAGCACGCGAATGGCGGCCGGAACTGGGAAGGCTTCGGGCCCGACCCGTACCTCACCGGCGTCGCCATGGCCAAGACAATCCAGGGGATGCAGGCGGCCGGTGTGCAGGCATGCGCCAAGCACTTTATTCTGAACGAGCAGGAGCTGAACCGCGAGGCCATGAGCTCCAGCGTCGACGACCGCACGATGCACGAGCTGTACCTGTGGCCGTTTGCCGATGCGGTGCACGCCGGCGTGGCATCCGTCATGTGCTCGTACAACAAGATCAATGGCACGTGGGCCTGCGAGAACAAGCACGTCCTCGACAACCTCTTGCGCGACGAGCTGGGCTTCCAGGGCTACGTGATGAGCGACTGGAACGCACAGCACACGACTCTGTCGGCCAATTCCGGCCTCGACATGACGATGCCCGGCAGCGACTTTGGCGGCACGAGCGTCCTCTGGGGCCCACAGCTAGCGAGTGCTGTCAACAGCGGGCAGGTGGCCAAGTCGCGGCTGGACGAGATGGCCCGGCGCATTCTGGCAGCATGGTACCTCGTGGGCCAGGACAAGGGCTACCCGGGCATCAACATCAAGGCCAATGTGCAGGGGACGCACAAGGACAACGTACGGGCTGTCGCACGCGACGGCCTCGTCTTGCTCAAAAACGACGACGGCGTGCTGCCCCTGACGAAGCCCAAGAAGCTGGCCGTCATCGGCTCAGCAGCCGTCGTCAACCCCAAGGGCATGAACAGCTGCACAGACCAGGGCTGCAACACGGGCGCATTGGGCATGGGCTGGGGCTCTGGTACGGCGGACTACCCATACTTTGTCGCGCCGTACGATGCACTCAAGACGCGTGCGGCAGCCGATGGGACCACCATCAGCCTGTCGAGCACGGATGCCACGGGCTCTGTGGCCAGTGCCGCCCAGGGCGCCGGTGCCGCCATTGTGTTCATCACGGCCGACTCGGGCGAGGGCTACATCACCGTCGAGAACAACGCGGGCGACCGCAACGACCTGGATCCGTGGCACGCCGGAAACGCGCTCGTCCAGGCCGTGGCGTCGGCCAACCCCAACACGATTGTCGTTGTGCACAGCGTCGGCCCGATCCTGCTGGAGTCGGTTCTGCAGAACAAGGGCGTCAAGGCTGTCGTGTGGGCCGGGCTGCCGAGCCAAGAAAGCGGCAACGCGCTCGTGGATGTTCTGTACGGCCTGGTCTCGCCGTCCGGCAAGCTGCCGTACACCATTGCCAAGACGGCGGCCGACTACGGCACTACCATATCGCGCGGCGACGACAGCTATGCCGAGGGCCTCTATATCGACTACCGGCACTTTGACCAGAAGAACATTGAACCGCGATACGCGTTTGGGTTTGGCCTGTCCTACACCAACTTTACCTATGCCGACATCGCCGTCACTGTTGCCGCGACAGCCAAGTCGGGCGCCGCGTCGGGCCCCGTCGTGGCCGGCGGCAGGGCAGACCTCTTCGACACGGTGGCCACTGTCACGTGCAAGATCACCAACAGCGGCAGCGTCGCTGGTGCCGAAGTGCCGCAGCTGTACTTGGGTCTCCCATCGTCGTCGGCTCCCGCGGCACCGCCCAGGCAGCTGCGCGGCTTCGACAAGGTGAAGCTGGAAGCGGGCGAGTCAGGGACAGTGACGTTCAACCTGCGGCGCAAGGACATCAGCTACTGGGATGTGAGCAAGGGATGGGTAGTCCCGAGCGGCACGTTTTCCGTCGACATTGGCGCGAGCAGTCGTGATTTGAGGCTCAAGGCGGCATTCGACGTGTCGTGATGAGGTCGATGGCGTATGGACGGTGAGGTAAACACGCAGAAGAGAGTGCATATGTTGGTTAGTAGAAACTGAATAAGGAGCTTTTATTGCCATGTAATAATTTGTGACGATTAATCATAAAGTGAGAGGTAGAATTGATGCCGAACGGAAGTGGTCCGATTCTAACAGTGTGTATAGGTAATGCATGTGTAATATTACTATTTACACTGTCTCAAAACAGCATACTAACATCACGGCCACATCGCCATCTCACCATTCTCATCGCGACTTATCGCCATCTCACGAAAACACGAGATACTTCGCGGAATACACAGTATAATCGAACTATGACAGAACCGCCTTCAGATATATATATTGTCGATGAAAGCCGCGGCCATGCCAATGCCCAGGCAAAGCCTTTCCGAGAAACAGCCTTGACGCCAACGACGCCAACGACGCCAACGACGCCAACGATATCGAGGACGACAAGAACGGCGGCGTACTACCGGGGCCTATACAAAGACCGGCCTGATTTCAAGGCGCTGGCATCAGAGGACAGCGAGTTTGCCAAGCTGTAAGTTGTGTTCTCGCATCACTGTAGAGCTCGTCTAACATCCCAGCGCCCACCATGGCAACATCAACTTTCGCGACCCGGCGGCCGTAATGCAGCTCACTAAGAGCTTGCTGCAGCGCGACTTTGACCTGCTGATAGACCTGCCGCCAGACCGGCTGTGTCCGCCCGTGCCCAACCGGCACGCCTATGTGCAGTGGATCGGCGCCCTGCTAGAGACGACCGGCCGCGGAAACGAGGTCGTTGGGGCCGACGTGGGCACGGGCGCGAGCTGCATCTACCCGCTGCTGGCGTGCGCACAGCACGAGACGTGGCAGTTTGTGGCTACAGACATTGACGACAAGAGCCTGGGCTATGCGCGGGCCAACGTCGAGAGAAACGGGCTGCAGGGCCGCGTCAAAGTGATCGCGCGCACGCGACAGGACAGTCTAGTTCCTGTCGGGTCTGCCGACGCAGACGGAGACGGACTGCCCGAGACACTGTCCTTTGTCATGATGAACCCGCCATTCTACTCTTCGGCTGCCGAGATGGAGGCGGCCGCATCAGCCAAGGACCAGCCGCCACACACGGCCTGCACGGGCGCGCCGGTCGAGATGGTCTACGAGGGCGACGACGGCGACGACGGCGCCGAGACCCAAGGAGAGGTTGCATTTGTTGGACGCATGATGGCCGAGTCTGCTGTGTTGCGCGACCGCATCGGCTGGTACACGGCCATGGTGGGAAAGTTGTCCAGCCTCGTCGCGCTGGTCGAGCGCCTGCGCAGGCCCGAGATCGGCATCGACAACTACGCCGTCGCGGCCTTTGTAACGGGCAGCAAAACGCGACGATGGGCTCTGGGCTGGAGCTACTCGGCAGTGCGGCCGACTGTCGACGTCGCGCGTGGTTTCCTAGGGGCAGACTCGACATCATCGACATCATCGACGCTGTCTACCGGGTTTGACAGCTGTAGGCATGTCCTTCCAGCCATCACCGAGGTCGACGTCTGGAGCGTCCCGGCCGCAGTTAGTCTTGCGGGCAGCAAACCGTCTGTGACGAGCATCGGACAGACGCTCGACACGACCCTGCAGGGCCTCGAGCTGGTGGAGTGGGAGTGGGATGGCAAGACACTGCAGGGCACGGGCCGGGCATGCGAGAACGTCTGGGGCCGGGCGTGGCGGCGCAAGAAGCAGCGCGAAGCAGCAGCAGCCGCGTCGGCTATGGATGTCACTCCTCTGCCTAATAGGGCAGAGTGCGCCTTTGGTTTCGCGGTCAAGGTGCGCGCGGGCGTGGCCGAGACGACGGTAGGCTGTCGCTGGCTCGAGGGGCACAGCGAGGCCATCTACCAGAGCTTCTGCGGGTTCCTCAAGACAAAATTGAAAGAGGCACATTCTTGAGGAGATATATATATTAGATGCACAATGCTATTGCAGACTAGTCAAAAGTAACCGTGTAAGAGTGTAAATCATATGACGCCGTACCATACCCTAGAGCCTACATATACCCTGTCCTGCCGAGTCTCCCTCCACCTCCACCTTCACATCCACCTCTACCTCTACCTCTACCTCTACCACCTCCGTTGGCCACGCCCACGGCCGCCAAAGCCGCCCCTATTTCCGCTCTGGTCGTAACCGTTGAAGCCGCCCTGGTTGCCGCCAAATCCTTGGTTGCCGTAGCCGCCGCCCTGGCCGCCGCCGCCGGCAAACTGTGCCATCATATTGGACAGCGTTGCCGGGTCCATCTGGCTCGGGTCCATGCCGGACGCCATCATCTGCTGCAGCATAGGCTGCATCTCGGCTGGGATGCCGCTCATGTCCATGCCCATGCCGCCGCCAGCTCCAGACGCACCGCCCTGTACAGAGTTGTTGCCGCCTGCATTGCCGGCGTTGTTGCCACCATTTGGATTGCTGTTGTTGTTGTTGTTGTTGTCGTTTCCTGCGGCGTTACCCGCAGCGTTGCCTGCAGCCTGGCCAGCGCCAGCAGGGCCAGATCCACTACCAGCGGCAGCACCTGCACCACCAGCACCTCCGGAACCGCCCGCGCCTCCAGGGCCGCCTTGACCGCCTTGACCGCCTTGGCCGCTAGGACCCTGCATGCCCTGCATACCCTGCATACCCTGCATACCGCCCATGCCGCCCATGCCTTGCATCATGCCTGGCATGCCCATACCAGGCATACCGCCGGGCATTCCACCAGGCATGCCGCCCATGCCGCCCATGCCGCCCATCATCATCATGTTGAACTCCTCCATCATATCCTTGTTGGACTTGGCCACGACGTCTTGGTTGTAGTCGCTGCGCAGGTTCTCCTGCTTCTGCGAGTACAGCGCCCATGTAAACTCGTCAAAGCCGTAGTTGAAGTAGTCGCTCAGGTCTGTGCCCGGCATGCGCCACGGCTTATCGTTCTCGGTCAGGTCGACGTCAATGTTGACCTGCGTGATGGGCTTGCCCGTCGGCTTGTGGATGGGCACAGCGTTGATGTCAATGTCGGACGTGGACACGGCCGGGTAGTCTGCGGACGGCGTGCCGGCAATCTTGGCCTTGCCTGCGCCCGTGACGTCTGGCTTCCCAGTCCCCGGTGCTGCCTTGCCGCTGCCACCGTCTGCTGACCGTTGCGGTATGTTGTGGATGTCGTTGTATTTGGATTGTCTGACACAAGTTAGCTCATCCCTACACATGCAAAGTGGATATGTACCTACGTTGGTGGTGCTGCTTTGGTGCCGTCCTTGTGCTCAGTGATAATGTCGATGTCAGAGTCGTCGTCGTCGTCGTCGTCGTCGTCGTCCTCACCCTCCCCGCCTTCTTCGTCCTCGCCCTCCGCGGCGTCGCCTCCCTCGGCACCGTCCTCGTCCATGGCATTGCCGCCCTCGCCTGCTTCGTCGTCATTCGGGTCATAGTCGTCGCTTAATTGGTCGTCTGCTTTTGTCTTTGCTGCTGCTGCATCGACCTCGCCGCCTTCGGATGCCGTCGTCTCGGCCTTGTGCGCCGTCGACGTCTCGACCTCGTTGTCCTCAGGCGCGTAGAAGTCGTCGTCGTCGTCGATGTCCATGGTGTCTGTAGTCTTTTTGGTCTAGATTGGTGGAGGTGGTGGAGGATATACAGAGAGTATGAAAGCCCCAGTGCGCAGTGTATGGCGTCCAATGTCGTTGTATGGCAAAATGCAGCCATTCAGAAGCTTGCCCGATGCGCTACACCATAGCTACCCTGCGCTGAAGCCTGTGTGGGTTTAGTGCAGTTTAGTGGTATAAGTACACGTGACTGTGGTCCGGAAAGGGAAGGCGGTGAAGAGTACCGTCGCGCCTGTCAACTGGTTGCTAGTGACTAGCGACAGCTACATAGTACGCGTTGGCTGCCAGCGGCGGCAGAACCAGAAAAACAGGAAAGAACAGGTAAAAACACCAACAGAACAGAGCTAAACTGGGTGCAAGCTGAGAGGCTCAAAGGGCAGGTGCGACCGACAAGGGGGAGAGGCGCTTTCTTCACAAAGCACAAGCACGGTTGTTGTCTCATTCATCGCTCCTTCCTACTGCTGGCATTGGCATCCCAATCCGTGTTATTGTGTTATTTTATTTTATTCATTATCGTCTTTTAATTTTCTCTATATTTAATTACATTATCCAACGGCCCAGGCCCCCTACGCCGTGGTCCTGCCTTGCCTGCCACCGCCCCCATTTTCTGCCCCAAATGGCGCTTGCACGTTCTGCCAGTGCTGGTGGATTGAGCATCAACACAGGCGCGGCCAATATATTGTGAGTCTCTCTGTTGTGTTTCTTGTGCCCGCTTCTTGCTTCTTGCTTCTTGTTTCTCCTTTCTTTGTTTTCTGGGTATACTATTCAACGCCTCGCCTCTCAGTTTATCTAACAGCACAGCGGAAGCACTTCTCAACCAGCCGCCAGTGGAGGACTCTTTGGCGCTGCAGCAGCAAATCCAGCGACGACGACGACGACGACCGCGACGACAACTTCGACAGCAGCAGGCACTCTATTTGGAGCACCGGCAACGACCCCAGCGACGACCAGCATGTTTGGAGCAGCAGCAGCTACCTCGGCGCCAGCTGCAGGCGGTCTGTTTGGCCAGCCTGCCGCGGCAGCAGCACCCAAGCCGAGCCTGTTTGGCGCACCAGCAGCGACGTCTGCCCCGGCCGCAGGTGGTTTGTTTGGCGGCGGCGCGGCAGCAGCAACATCGGCGCCAGCATCGGGTGGTCTCTTTGGCGGCGGCGCGGCAGCCACACCATCGGCCCCGGCTGCAGGCGGTCTTTTCGGTGCAAGCATGGCAGGACAGCCGGCCGCACAGCCCGCAGCATCGGGTGGCATGTTTGGTGCAAGCACAGCAGCCGCCCAGCCCGCAGCGGGTGGCATGTTTGGTGCAAGCACAGCAGCCGCCCAGCCGGGAGCGAGTGGCGGTCTCTTTGGCGCCAGCATGGCACGGCCTGCAGCAGCAGCAACAACAACATCAGCACAGCCGTTTGGCCAGACCCAGGGCCAGGGCCAGGGACAAGGACAGGGGCAGGTGGTGCCCGGTGTGCGCATCGACCTCTCCAACCTCAAGGGCACGACACGCTTCAACGACCTGCAGGAAGGGCTGCAGCAAACCATTGTTGCCATCGACTCCAAGATCCAGTCCTACATTGAGCAGAAGAACCAGGTCGAGGCATTCCTGCCCGCGCACGGCGAGAGTCTAGAGGCCATCCCCGGCGACGTCAAGTTTGTGGCGCGCAAGTACGACGGCGTGTCGGCGGCCATGGCGTCGGACCTGCAGGCCATCCAGTCGCTGCGCGACACAGTCAAGGAGGATGCCGAGCATGCCCAGCTGAGCTTCAAGGCGCTCGACAACCAGAAGCTGCCGGCGCAGTTCCACACCTCGGGGCTCTGGTCGGGCCCTGGCAAGAAGGCCGGCGGGCGACAGGACGGCGAGCGCGAGCGTGGCGCGGCGACGGCAGAGAACGGCCGCACAGACCTGATCAACTACTTTTCAGACACGGGCGACGACATTGGCGCACAGCTGCGCAAGATGGAGTCGAACCTGGGCGAGATCGAGGTGCACATGTACAGCGTGCAGGCGGGACTGCTCGAGCAGCTGCAGCGGATCACGGCGTCGTCAGGCTCGTCATCGGGGGGCAATGGTGCCAACGGCGACGGCGGCAGCTCGGCCGACAGCAAGGTGGCCGAGCTGGCGGCGGTACTGCGCGACTTTGAGGAGAGCATCCTGACAGTGGCCAGCGTTGTCGGCAGCGCGCGCGAGAGCATGACGGGTCTGCAGGTCGGCGGTTTCCTCCGGCGGTAGACGTCGCTGTCATGTCTTTGGTGTTTGTCCGTTCTGCATCTTCTTGTTCTCCTGTTCGTTCTCTGTCGGCGTGGGATTTATCGGCGCAATATCACGAGCTTCCTTTCTTCTGTTGCTGTTTTCTGTTTCCTGTCTGCTATAATTCTTGCCAGATTTGCTGTATTTATCCAAGAATCAAATATCATAAGTCATAACTATCTGTGCAACTGCAGCAAATCAAACTAAACGCCTGTGATGCCTGTCGGCCTAGAGACAAAGCACCCTAGATGAACCCGAATGCCGACGACGCCGAATATCCAAAAACAAAAATAACGCCGTTCCTTGATGATCTGATGCCTTTGCCTGTTTTTTTGCACTGCCTCTCTCCCTAGTACATGCCCTCGTCGCCGCCGCCGCCGCCTTCGTCGCCGTACTCGTCGCCATAGTCGTCGTCGTCGCCGTTGTCAAAGGCCGCCTCGGCGTTGTAGTCGCCCTCCTCGTCGTCGTCGTACTCCTCGTCCTCCACCTCGTCGTAGTCGCCCTCGTCCTCCACCAGGTCAAACTCGATATTGTCTTCATTTTCGCCTAGGTTCTTGAACTTCTCCAGCTGCTCCAGCGCCTTGTGCGTGCCGTTGGCATCGCTCGGGTCCTTTTGGACCTGGAAAATCTCCTCCGCCGTCCGCAGCGACTTCACGTCCGACAGCGCCAGCACCTTCTTGCTGCCCATGGCGGCACCGCCTGCCCGGAGACCGCCAGGGCCCAGCGCGCGGCCGTCCTGGCCCTCAATGGTCGGCCACAGCTCGGGCGGAAACAGCTCGCGGCTAAAGGGCCGTGCGGCGAGGTCGGGCAGTGCGCGCTCGGCGGTCTGGAAGCGGTGCGAGTACATGGGCACCGCCGTGAACGGGTCGACGGTGGCCTTGTTGCGCACGCCGTACTGCTGGTTGATCTGCTCCTGGCCGTACGCCTTGCTGGAGCCGCCCGCGCCGGCATTGCTGGACGACCCGGGGCCTTTGAGCGTGCGTGTCTGTGTGTAGAGGGGGCTCGAGTGTGTCTGTTCGCGCACGAGCAGGAAGCAGTCGACGACGCGGCGTTCCTGGTCGGTGACGGGCGCTGCCGTCGGTGTGTTGAATGCCGGGAAGAGCTCCACGGGCTTGGAGTCGGCCTTCATCGTCGGGTCGTCGGACCACGGCGCAAACCCGCCGCCTCGCTTGCCGCCGCGCCCGCCGCGTCCGCCGCCACGTCCACCGCCGCGCATTGTGATGTGTTTGTGGTTTTGTGTGTGTTGTGTGTTGGCTGTGGTGCCGAGTGTAGTTGTCTAGGTTGGGGAGTGTGGTTGCGGTGTCGATGTGAATGTGTGTTGAAGGCCGGCCGGGCTGTCAGTCACCTCGAAAATCTTCCTTCTTTTTTTCTGCCTGTCAAATTTTAGGTGCTGCTAGTAGACTCTAGCTGTCGTCCCCCACCGCCCTACTGCGGCCGCAGTGCATAGTGTGGGATTACTAAATTCACTGCACCGAATGCGCTAGCCCCGCGTTCCGTATTAGTACTGTACATACTACGTAGTGAACGGTACCCACTGCAGACGTTGGCGCATATTGGGAAAGGACATCTCAAGCTCCTTCCATCTCAAGTCGAGAGACGACAGACGACGCGGCTCGTTGCCTTGTCGATTTATTTGGGTTATATAATCAAAACACTGCACCGTGCTGCCTCTCTTTCCGGGCCTCACTGTCGTCAACATAATTTCAACTCGGATCTGCCTCTCCAACAACTACAAGTATCTTCATCAGCACTATCGCCACCAACACCATCCCGCCACCACAATGTCGCTTGACTCCGTCATGGGCCTCACTGAGCTCGTCCAGCATATAGATGCCCTGCTGGAGCCATCGCCGGTTGTTGAGCTCTCCCCAGACCTATTTGACGATGTTAAGAGGAGCGTTACTGAAGACAATGTCGCTACGATTGGCGGCGCCGTCATGGACAAGCTCGTGGCCCTGCTCAAAAGCCCCGTGGTCGCGGGCGGACAGGGCGCTGTAGTCAATACGGAGGCCGTCTGCTCTCTCACGCGGAAGTTGCTGCAGCAGCCTTTTTACTCCTTTGAAGATGCTCTGGCAATAGCATCCATGGACCTCCTTCTTGTAGGCATGAGGCCCAAAGCTACGCCTGCTACAAATAAGCTGGCCGTTGCCGTCATTGAAAAGGTCGTCGGTCCTAGACTCTCGCCAACATGGTGTCCCACCCCTCAGGAAGCCTGCAATCTGGCAGCTCTGGTGCAGGAGCACTTTGACCTCTTTGACGCATTCATCGAGAGCTGGCTCCTCAACCCAGACATCGGCGTGGGTGCCTATTCCGAGCGCGTCCTTCTTCAGCTGCTGGATGCAGACTGGCCGCGGGATGTCCTTGGGATGCCCGAAGGCAGAAAATCTACAGAAAGCGACTTTTCGGCCCGCAGTCTTCTGACCGACGCGCCCCCGGAAGGCCCTGGCAAGGTCTGGCACTGCCTGCTCAAGGACAAACGGATCTACGAAGAGATGATCATAACCTACTCCAAAGAGGCCGTCATGGAGTACTTTGGCTACGAAGAGATCGACGAAACCCCAGATGCAGACGGCCAGATCAAAACTCCTCAGTCGCGCTCCACAACCCAATGCCGGATCCTGAGCATCCTGCCGCAGATGGCCTGCCTCAACTTCCGCCTGCTTGCCGATTCCCGCGTCGCCTTGCTGTACTATGCGGTGGAGAACATGATCGAGATGCGCGACCGCTTGATGTTTCGCCAGCTGCAGATGTTCTTCAGAGAACTCGTAGCCAGCACGCGGTGCTTCCTTGCCCAGAGCGACCTGCGAAACGGCACTAAGAGAGCCGAGCGGCCGCACTATGCCTCGGTCGACGACATCAAGGACAAAGAGCTGCAGTTCCAGGTCGAGACCATGATCGAAATCATCCAGCTTGGCAGAAGCATGAGCTTGAGACTAGTTCCCACAAACGAGCTGCTTGTTGCCGAGCAGGTTCGAGCTGTCGAGACGGGCCAGGGCACACAGGAGGATGCGGACGACATGCGGCAATGGGTCGACCTGGTGCTTCCCCGTGGAGGCAATCTTCCCATCAGGTAGATGGTGTTGATAACTCGAAGAATCGGTGGAGGTTTGCATTGCTGGTTTATTGTTATGGGCGTTTATTAGAGTAGACTCGGGTATTAGTTATTAATGATGAATAAAACATTAATTAGAAGAAAGCCTATTCATCGTGGATTTTATTAAATATTTGTTTATTTCGGTTCGGCGTAAATGAATAATAAATAGAGGAAAACAAAACAGAATAAATATAAATATAAATCGAGCTCTTTGAAATTCAATTATTCAACTTTAGAACAGTCAAAATTTATTAATCACCCAATAAAATAAAACAATCAATGAATTACACGTCTGGCTTGCTTTTCTGCTGCTATAAACAGAGCACCTAATCTGTATCAAAACATTTTAAAACATCAACCGCCTCCTTGTATTCATAGACAAGCTGGCCATGCACAACGCGATAAAAGTACAGCGCAGAAGAAAGCAGTAAGAATAAATAAAAAGACAAACAAGAATCAAGAGTACATAAATGCAATGTATATGCCAATGCCCAGAACGAAGACGGAAAGACGAATAAGAATAAAAACAGCAAAAAAAAAAGAAGAAAAGAAGGAAAAAAGGACGAAAGAAAGAGAAAACACAAACTACTCCTGCATCGACGGCGAGTGCATGCGCCGGCCCATGAACTTGGTGCTGGCATCGCCGCCCTCAGAGTCCACAGACGTCGTGCCCTCGTTGGCCGTCGCCGTCGTCGCCATGCTCATCACGCTGTCGCCGCGCCGCCGCCGCTTGATGCTCTGGGCAAATGTCTCCTCGCCCGAGATGCTGGCGGCGCTGTCCGTCGTGTGCGTGCCCGCCACGAGACCCTTGATGCCCAGGCTCACCTCGCCCACGCGCCGCAGCACCTGCACAATCGCCGTCCGCAGCTCCAGGCTCAGCTCGCGGCTCAGCAGCTCAATCATGCTCGGGTAGAAGCCGCTCAGGTGCTCCACAAACGACGCCTCGGGGAACTGGTGCGCAAAGCCCTCCAACACATCCACCACAACGGGGCGCCACGCCATAATGTTGCGGTGCTGGCTCTCGTCCTCCAGCGCAAGGTAGCCCTGCAGGATGTCCTTGCACAGCGGCACCAGCGCGCTCTCAACGTCGGCGCGCTTGGCCTGCCGCTCCTCCGACTGGTCCGCATACATCTTGAACAGGATGGCCACGTACGTCGCTGCCGATCCCGACTCCTGCTTCAGCAGGTTGGGCGGCTGCTTCATGAACCCTTCGCGCCACAGACGCATGCGCAGGTCCTTGTCGTTGTTGAACCGCCGCGCAAACAAAAACGACTTCTTGAGCAGCGCCATCAGCCGCAGAAGCTCCGTCGACGGGATCTGCGCATACACCACCTCGTTGCTGAACAGCTCGTTGACCGTCTCAATCATCAGCAGCTGCAGCACACAGCGCGAGATGATGCGGTTGAAGAAGCGCCGCCGCGCCGCAGTCACTACCACGGGCTGCTGCTGCAGGCTGCTCGTCGGCTTGAACTCTTCCAGCGCAGGCTGCTGCAGTGTCGGGTCCGTCGAGATGATGGACGACGCCCGCGGTGTGCGCTGCGTGTCCTCGCCCTCGTTGGCCTCGCCATCCTCGTTGTCGTCATCGTCGCCTTCGGGAGTAGTCACGGTCGTGCTGGGCACAGACAGTGTTGACACAGCGTCCGAAGCCTCGGCATCGCCGTTGGCACCGTTAGCGCCACTGCCGCCGTCAATCTTGAGCGATCTCTCGTCGTCGGATGCGGGTGGCAGACCGGGGCTCAGCGGGTAGCCAAACTCCATACTGCCGGTTGCGGGGGCCAGAGACGCGGCCGAGTTGATAGTCGCCGCTGAGAACAGCTGGTACGCCGTCGTGCGTTCAAACAGCTCGCAGAACGCACCCACAATCTTGGACCAGTGCTCCTCCGAGAACTTGTTGACGTTTTGCAGCACCAGCTGCTGCAGGCAGTTGCTGCCAATTCGGGCAATGGTGTCGTTCTCCTGCAGAATACACAGCGCCAGCAGCTCGAGGAAGCGGTCCAGCATGTACTCCAGCGCGTCAAAGTAGTGCGTGAACAGCGTGATCATGTTGCGCAGCGCCTGGATCATGGTCGTCGACAGCCACACAGACAGCTCCTCGTGGCTTAGCACATTGGACATTTCCGGGCGCGACCGCAACACCAAGAAGATGGGGTACAGCTGCTGGCGCCACAGAATGTCCCAAAAGTCGGGCGGGAAGTCGCCGCCGTAGCGCAGCAGCGTCTCGAAAAAGTAGTTGAGCGCGTTGGACCGCACCTCGAGGTCCTCGCCCGTCATCAGCACATCGTGGAACGCAAACAGCACGGGGAACCAGAAACCCTCTTCGACTGACGTGCGGCTGGGCTGCGGCTTGGCGGCGTCTGTGACAACGCCGTTCTTGTCACCTTTGCCCTCCGAGGTGGCTGCGGCATCAGAGCCGTTGGTTGGTGCATGGCGCTGTTGCGACAGGGGGCACTCGGGCGTCTTGAGCATCTTGGGCACCACCGCCTTGAGGGTCTCCATGGCCTGCAGGCTCTTCTTCTGGAAGCGAATGTTCTTGGAAAACTCGGTCAGACAGACAATCAGGTCGGTGAAGGCGCCCTGGGCAATGACCACGCCGAAGCGCGTGCGGAACACCTGCGTCACGTTCTCAAACGCCATGTTGACAATGCTCTCCGAGGGGTCGCGCGCGGCCACGGTGAAAGCGCCAAACATGGTGCGCCAGCCGGACCGGATGTTCTCGCCGCGCGCCTGGATCATCTGGATCAGACACCGCAGCGCCATGTCCTTGACGTGGATGTTGCTCGAGTTGGCCATGACGTGTTCAAACGGCTTGAGGAAATCCTTTTGGAACTTGAAACCCGCCAGCTCCTCAATCTCCATGAACCGCATCGACAGCTGCCGCAGCGAGTCGAGCGCGAAAAAGACGACGGCCTCGTTGGCGTGCGAGCCGATCTTGTTGAAGTGGTCGCCCAGCACGTCCCAGATGATGGTCCACTCGAAACGCACACGCGTCATGTTGTAGTAGCTGATCTCGACAATCTTTTGCAAGCTGTACATCCGCGGGTTGTCGTTGGTGCCTGACACCTTGATCTCGTCCCAGCTCACCTCCGTCAGCGCCCGCGCAAAGTGGCCAATGGCCTCGCCGTTGAGGTTGGCCGTGTTGGTAAAGATGCGATCCATGCTCTTGATCGTGTCGTCCGACGTCAGGTCGTACGCAATCTCGAGCGACGAGAACCCGTTGGGGCCCGTCGGCGCGCGTGGGCGCTGATGCTGCTGCTGCTGGCGGCGCTGCATCGACTTGCGGTCGCTATTGCTGCTGCTGATGCTGCCGCCGCGTTCCTTGGCTGGCGGCACAAACCGCGCCTTGGACACGTCGGGCACCGCGCTGGCGTCGATGCCGCTGGCCATGAGCTGCAGACGCTCCAGCTGGCTGACCGAGATCAGAATATCCTTCCATGACTCGCGCAGGTAGTTGCCCTCAGTGTAGCCCAGCTCGAGCAGCACACGCAGGGCCTCAAAGTTCTTGGCATACAGCTCCTGCACATTATTAAGGTTGGCTGCATTGCGCAGAGCAGAGATGAAGGCTTCGCGGGGCGTCGACAGCTCAAACTGGCACGCAATCTTGGTGGCCAGCTTCATGCCCTCGAGGCACAGGCGGTTGATCTCCAGGTTGTGCGCATTTTGCATCTGGCTGGAAAAGGACGAGAAGTAGGACATCCACGTCACGTCGAACATGGGGCCAATGTGCTTGAAGCTGGTCGCCGGCACAAACTTGACGCCGCCCGCCTTGGTGGCGTTGCGGCGCTGGCTGCGGAACAGGTTCTTGAACAGCTGCTCAGACCGCAGCGAGATCTCCTCCGACTGCTGGACGTACGCCTCGCGCTGCAGGTCGCGGCCGACGTTGGAAAATGCGCTGGCCAGGCCCGTGGGCTGCTGTGGCGGCAGGGTGCCGGCGGCAGCCGCTGCGGCGCGCTCGCTGTTGAGCACGATCTCGTTGGAGCCAATTTCCTCGTAGATGCCAATCAGGTACTCGTCGGGCAAATCGGCGTTGTCGTTGATGCCGCGGTTGTTGCGGATAAAGTCCTGCTTCGTCATGCGCTTGACAACCTGGGTGCTGTGGAGATCCGTGTTGAGCATGATGACCGAGTAGGCCAGCACGTAGGCCGTGTCGGCATTCGCAAACGCGTTGGGGTTGCCGTCGTTGTAGCGCTCCGCGAATTTGAGCATGAAGCGATCGATCTTTTGGGCCTCGCCAGGCAGACGGAACGACTGCAGGAACTGGCGCAGCGCATCGACGAAGCGGCGCTTGGTAAAGTTCATGGTGTTGACAAAGGCATGCATGGTCTCGATGTTCTTGGGGTCGCCCTCGCCGAGATACTCGCCAATCTGCACCTTGTTAAGGCGGTCCTCGCTAACAAGGAAGTTGGCCACATCGGTGGGAGAGTCGCTCGCAATAAAGCCCTGGTCGATCAGCATTTTGAGACCGCGTTTGGGCTTGAAGTTGAACGCCTTGATGGCAATCGACAACGCCGTCTTGCGGGCCTTTTCCTTCTCGAGCTGTTCTGGATCGTCGTCCATGACAGGGGTTGCAGGCATGACCGGAGTGTCTGTGCGCGACACCGAGTCAGGGTCAATCGACTCGCGAATGTCGTCTAGCGATGCCCTCCGGTCGGCATCGGCGGCTGCGGCAGCAGTCGCCGCAGCACTGTCGGGCCGGCCGGCCTGCGACCAGTTGACCATGGACCGCAGCGACTCCACCAGAGCATCAAGAGATATCCGCTTCATGACGTACTCCTTGGGGAACTCGGGCTCGGGCTCGTGGTGGGGCATGATGTGCGAGACAGTCAGCGGTGGTGGCAGAGACGTCTTGATCTGCCAGTCGCTGCCGCTGGTTGTGCCGTGCTTGTCCTCGTAGGCGCGCTCAATGTCGCTGGTGACGGGCACGGGGGTGATGGCAAGCTTTGCTAGGTGCTCGACAATGGTCTGGAAGATGTTGTCGACGTTGCGCTCGCAGTCGTAGTTGAGGTATGTCTCAACGAGGGCGCGCGGGTCGGCACAGAAGCGGTTCAGGATGCCGATAAAGTAGAGCTTCTGGGACATGGGTGCGGTCTTACGGGCAAGCAGGGCGAGGTAGATCTCGTTGAGGAAGACTTCGATTTCCTTCTTGAACGGCGCGCGCATGAACTTGAGCATGAGCCAGAAGATTTCTGTGCAGACCTCAAACACACGGTCGACCGAGCTGGCGCCGTTGCGGGTGATGCTGAGACACAGGTAGAACTTGATGGCCTGCAAGAAGCTCGTGGGCTCATTGCTCTTGGTGTTTGTAATGGTGCACAGCGGCGACGTGAAGACGGCAATGTTGTTGTTGAGGAGGGTGTGGATGAGATGCAGCGACACGAGCTTGGAGCGCATGGGCTGGCCGCGCAGGTCGTACAGCTGGTCGGGCGGCAGCACCTTGGTGGACAGGTTGCAGAACGAGCGGAACACGAGGTAGGCATCGCGGATGTAAACCTCGTCCTCGGCGTCGAGGGCCTCGGGGGCGTCGTCGTGCGGGCTGTCGGGGTTGGTCTGCTCGGAAATGGAGCGGGCAGACGACGCGGCTGTTCGCTTGAGGTGTGTCACCATGGTCGGGCCGTCGCCGAGGTTGGAGTCGTCGAAGCTCTTGCGGTGCTCGAGGTCCTTCAAGGTCAGCTTCGCGGCACCGCTGTCGTCGCCGTTGGCCCGGCCGGAGGACGTAGTGGCCGATGCTGCATCGGGAGTCATGGGGGCCTCGGACGAGTCGTCGCCGTCGCCATCGCCATCGCCGTCGTTGGCTGTGCTGTGACGAGCGCCGCCGTTGAGCGAGTCGGCATGCTCTAAGGTGGCGTTGCTGCCGTTCTTGTTGAGCTTGGACAGGCTGAGGCGCGTCTCCTTCATCTGCAGCCGCAGCTTGACGCGCTCAAACACGGTGCCGACCATCTGTGTGAGGGTGCCCTGGGCGACCTGCTGGTTGGAGGCGTTGCGCGAGAGCAGAAAGACATTGTAGACCTGGCGGATGGCCTTGAGCAGGCCGGCGCCGTGGACAACGATCTTGTCGTTGAGCACGGCCGCCAGCAGCGACTTGACGATCTGCAGCTGGACCTCGGCCGGCGTTGACTCGCCCTGGAAGCAGTCGCATATTGTGTCAATGGCGCGCTCAATCAGCGGTGCACGGTCCGAGGACGCAGTGGCATCTTGCTGGGCCTGGGCCCGGGCCGCTTGAGCGGTTGCATTTGGTTGGTCATCCTCGCCGTCGGTTGTGGATTCGGCAGCAGCAGCGGCGGCGGCGGCAGAAATCGAAGAGGCGGATGGGATGGAGAAGTAGGAGTAGGAGATGAGCTTGCCAATGCAGTCGAGAGCAGTGGTGGTCAGGGGGATGCTGCCGGAGCGGGTGGCAAGCTGTAGCGGCGCAAATATGATCTCGGGGTCGGGGAACTGGGGGTCGGCGGTCTTGATGGCGTCGAGGGCCTTCTTGACGGCCTCGGCAAGGGCAGGGTCGCGACTGGTGTCTTTGGCGGCGGCGATGACGCCGAGCGAGGCGGCCACGAACTTGAGCGAGCTCATGCTGGCCGGGAGAAGAGGGAGGCTGTCGAGCGAAGGGCCATACGAGGGGGGAGGATGTAGAGGTCGGTGGATTGTGAAGTCGGAGTGCTATGATGCTATGATGCTATGATGCTATGATGCTGTGATGCCGTGGTGAGCTCAGTACGTGTTTGAGACGTCTTCCGGTGTCGTCTGTATGGTGCTACAGCCGCGCTTTGATGATGTCGATGGTGTCGTTGGCGTCGATGTCGGCGAGGAGGAGGCTGCGTCAGTAGAGGCCACCGTTGCGACGTCAGGGGCACGCCGGCTGTAGAAATGGAAAAAGGAGTTGCTCTGGCGGTTGCTGAAGGTGCGGCAGCGGCGTGGAAGCTGGTGCAGAGGACAAGGAGGTGTCGTGAATCAATTACAACGCTACCTGGAGCAAAGGGTGAGGCATACGAATGCTAATGTGGCATGGGATATTACTGTGGAATAATAGGAGTCGGCTTGGTAGGGATGTGGATCTGGCTCTTGCCGCACTTGCTACAAATGGGCATATTGGACACTTGGAGCCAGGTACACACCTACGCAATGGAGAACGGCACCGGTTGTCGTATAGCTTTTGTGGGGCAAATTCACTCAAGGGGTCTGTCCTGATTACGTACGCGGGCAGATTCGAGGTCACGGGGAGATAAGATGCCGGATGGCCGATAAGAGCTTCGAGGCCACCTGTCAACCTTGGGTGTTCCTTGCTTCTAGAACACACGTGACTTGGTGGTATTGACGACTAACACCGGCGATGGCGGATGGCGTGTAGATGTCGCCAACCCACGAACGACACCGACTTATCTCTACAGTCTACCGAGTAGGTACGAGCCGTATTATATATAATATCATGTCCATCAGCATGTCTCGTTACTTCAACGTCCATCAGCGAATCTGTATCTCGCCGTCGTCCTGCCAGCCCCGGAAAACATTCGCCCAGAGGAGCTAATAAGACAATAAGAAGAGTGCGACATTTATCAGAGCAGTATTGGTAGAACTCACACGTCTAAGCCATCAAAAGCCTTGTGTAAGCGTGCGGACGCGCCGGCGTCGGGACTGGTGGCCGCCAGAAGAGCAAGGAGAAAAAGACAGAGGATGCTAGAGCTCTGGTCTGGCGCTAGCACCCTGCAGCCAATCACAGCGCTTCATCCGTACTAGCAGGGGTCCTGCCGTGTCCCAGCAGCGTTAGCTGCTATCAAGTTAGCAGTCAGTTTAAGTTTAATAGCAGCCAGCTCTCCAGCGATCACTCACTGAACACGCTCATACACTCTGTAGCAATTGACATGTCTATAGTGGGTCCGTATCCCAACGGCCAGCGATCAAGGAGGAACAATACAGCGAGCGCGCGAGGGAAATAATTTAGAGTTGTTAAACTTTATAGCGTATATAAATGATATAATAGCAGATTTAATTCGAAAAGAAAGTTTCGTTTTCGAGCCAATTCCCCCCGAAGCCATGCAGTGGGAGCTCTGGTGGGCTGTCTGTCGCTCCTTCTCTATGCAGTGTCCAGTCGTCAATTCACTCGCTACTTTATCTCGCGCACCAGCTGGCAGGCTGTCTAGTGCCAGTCTGAAGTCCTACACTTGCTCCCAACGCGCCCCAACACTTTCTCCGGTCGCACCTGCCCCTGAATCAAACACTTCTTAGTCATCATCTGCAACGGCTCTCAGCCCGGCTTTACATAATCAAGTTTGTAGTTATTCAAACAATCGACTTGCAAACAATAAATAAGCATCACCGAAATCAATCAGCAATTTTCCTGGGTTTATTCTCTTCAGATACACCCATCCATCCTCCCCCATTACAGAGACATCCCGTTATTTCTCGCTCCCTGTAACACCCTTCGTTCCGTGCTCCTCCGTTATTTTTCTCGTCTCCACCCCTATTCTCCCCCAAATCGACTCCGATCCAGGGCTCCAATAAAAAAATCCAAACAAAGAAGTGCCCAAAACACACCTACCGCCTGCCACCACCACCACCTCTGGCCAACCACCACCCGACACTCCAAATCCCTCCCAAAACCCAAGACCGCAAAAAACGCTTCACGCTCTACGTCTCACGCACTCGCTTCTCGCAACGGACTTGTACCGACCTCCTCTCTCCTACCTTTCCGCCTCGTTTCTCTTCAGTTTTCCGTCCACATTACCGCCATCATGCTCGCTCCTGTCCTCCGGAGGCGTCTGCTCCAGCCGCAGACCGTCCTGCGGTACGCCGCCCCGGCTGCCCTCGCCCGCTTCTATGCCTCCTACCCGCCTCACACCATCGTCAAGATGCCTGCCCTGTCGCCCACCATGACTGCCGGCAACATTGGCGTCTGGCAGAAGAAGCCCGGCGATGCCATTGCCCCCGGTGATGTGCTCGTCGAGATCGAGACCGACAAGGCCCAGATGGACTTTGAGTACCAGGAGGAGGGTGTCTTCGCCAAGGTCCTGAAGCAGACCGGCGACAAGGACATTCCTGTCGGCAACGTGCGTTAATTATACCTATAACTCTGTCCCTTCTAATCAAACAATACTAACTCTGGTAACAGCCCATCGCTGTCCTCGTCGAGGAGGGTGGTGACGTCTCCGCCTTTGAGAACTTTACCCTGGCCGATGCTGGTGGTGATGCCGCTGCCCCCGCTGCTGCCGCCCCTGCCGAGTCCGCCCCTGCCCCTACCCCTGCTCCTGCCGCCGAGTCCGCCCCCGTCGAGCAGCCTACAAGCACTGGCCCCGTCCGTCTGCAGACTGCCCTGGCCCGTGAGCCCAACATTGGCGCTGCCGCCAAGCGCCTGGCCGTCGAGTCTGGCGTCAAGGTCAGCAGCCTTAAGGGCTCCGGCCCCGGCGGCAAGATCACCGAGGCCGATGTCAAGGCTGCCTCGTCCAACACCGCCTCTGCTGGTGCCTCTTCGTCTGCTGCTGCCGGCGGCCCCGTCTTCGAGGACATCCCCACCAGCGGCATGCGCAAGACCATTGCCAACCGCCTCACCGAGTCGTGGAACACCAACCCCCACTACTTTGTCTCCTCGTCGCTGTCCGTCAGCAAGCTGCTGAAGCTGCGCGCTGCCCTCAACGCCACTGCTGACGGCAAGTACAAGCTGAGCGTCAACGATTTCCTGATCAAGGCTATCGGTGTCGCTTCCCGCAAGGTCCCCGCCGCCAACTCTTCGTGGCGCGACGGCGCTGTCCGCGAGTTCAAGACCGTGGACGTCTCCGTTGCCGTCTCTACCCCTACCGGCCTGATCACCCCCATTGTCTCCTCCGTCGAGACCAAGGGTCTGCAGGCCATCTCTGCGTCTGTCAAGGAGCTCGCCAAGCGTGCCCGCGATGGCAAGCTGAAGCCCGAGGAGTACCAGGGTGGCAGCATCTCCATCTCCAACCTGGGCATGAACTCGGCTGTTGAGCGTTTCACTGCCATTGTCAACCCTCCCCAGGCCACCATCCTGGCCATTGGCACCACCAAGAAGGTCGCCGTGCCGGTAGAGAACGAGGACGGCACCACCGGTGTCGAGTGGGACGACCAGATCATCGTCACTGCCAGCTTCGACCACAAGGTCGTCGACGGCGCTGTCGGTGGCGAGTGGATCAAGGAGCTCAAGCAGGTCATTGAGAACCCTCTGGAGCTGCTGCTGTAAAGGGGATAAAAGATAAAGCATCTTGTCCTCTTATTCTGCAGTGTTTCCCGAGTGTTTGTCGTATCGATGACGGTACTGGTGTCTAATGGAGACGTGCCATGCCCATGCCATGTCTAACGCCAATGCCTAAAACTTATCTCCCCCATACCCTGTCATCACGTCTACTACTTACTTCATACTACATACTACGTACACACACACATACTACCTACCCTCTACCCATACATTTATATAGACGCTGGGGTTGGTTGGTTGTCCATCTGGCGGTGGCGCAGAGAGCCTTGTCATCGCTGTCCTTGCCCAGGTCGACGGTCCTCCCCGTGTACAATGATGTTACATTTTTGTTGCGTGTTTAATAGCTACATTTTCTCTTTGCTCTTACCTCTTCTTTTCTTCCCTTTCGCCATAGTTGGAATCCAAAATAAAAAAGGTCATTGGAGTATAACTGTCGATGCTGTGGTGGTCGTGATACGTGTGGTATCTGATTCTTACGTAATACTCGGCGAAGTGCTGCAGTTGCACAGTCCTACGTGTGTAGATCGTTTACGGCTGTAGCGTAGCTACAGACCCAGACTACCATAGCAATGCCAAAAATAAACGAAATAATACTACAATACCGTAGCTGACATGAGATATAGTCAGCACACGCCTAGCCCGAGACCTTGTCCGGCACCAGCCAATCCAGGCTAATGCGCCTGTCGGGAGACTCTTCGGGTTTCGGAGCAAAGCCCACTGTTCGTTCCTTCTTGTCTGAGTGCTTTCCCTTTCTTCCTTTTCTTTTGGGTTGCTCCTTCTGGCTTTGCTGAAATGCGTATGATTGAATGTTGCAAAGTTCCTCTTCAATGCGCAGTATTGACCGCCGGTCGTACCTGCCGTCGGACTCGTCTCCTGCACACAGCCCATCTATCGCACCTGCCTCGTATTACAGGGCATCTCACATTCTCGGACTTTCGGTGCTCCATCCATACTTACGGTTCTCCATCACTCCTTCCCAAAACCGGATTCAAAGCGATTGGCACTCCGACTCCGACAATGCCTCCAACTCTGTACGTCTGTACCCTGAAGGATTATCCATGCTTGCTATGGGTAAGGTCGTTTTTGTTATTGTGGTCTGTACATAGTAATACTCTGTATTCGTCGCTCAATTAGGGCCTTGCACAATATCCGACGAAACCGTGGAGGCTAAAGTCCGGGCTGCTGTACTATGTAGACGCCCAGAGTGCCCGCTTGTGAATACGAGCTAGAATGATTTAAAATTAATACGACATTAAATACCAAAATTAATGCCTGCCTGTCAGAGACTCGTCATCGATTCAGAAAGGGCAAGGTCCGAGCAGGCAAGGAAGGCACGACCCGAATGCACCCAGAATGGAACAGAAAGATAACGGCTTTCTGTGTTGTTTTGTAGAAATAGAACAAGCATGGAAGGAAGCAAAGGGAGACACGGCAAGAGCGAGCTAGACGAGCTGTGAAGAAAGAGAAGGCGTGAGAAATAAGGAAAAGTGCACCGGCAATTGCCTGCACACTAAGCGAGTAGAAAATATTATCCTCGTCTCTCTTTTGCATGTAATAAGCCTGGATCCATTCGCTGTTGCGTGTCGGCACTCCGGTCTTGAGGCTTAGATCTGGCATTTCAACCAGTCATATCGTCCACTGGGTTGGATTGCTTTACTCGGGCTTCTTCTCACCATCTTTTGCTGTTCTCGTTTTGCTCCTTCCAAAGCGATCGATCGATTGTTGACTGCTCCTTCCCGCAGTTAGATGCACCCGCTGCTTCCTTCTCACTGTGTTTGCTGTGGTTATTTACGGAAGGCGCATCCCGAGGCTGGACTCAACTGACGTCCACTTAAGGCAGTCGCTGTGTGAGTCCACCTCTTGTTCCGCCATTCTTACTTTCCCTCCTTCTCTCTCTCTATGTTTCTCCTTTTCTCTTTCTCTTTCTGTTATTTCTCTTTTTCCTTTTCACTTTTTCTCTACCCTTTTCTTCCTCAACTTTATCCTCTTCGCCCCCCTACAGCGAACCCGAATCATTATCACGTTGTCGGTCCGTCGCTTGACATCTGTCGCTCTCTGTCTCTTATTCGTATTCAGCCCGCGCCCACTACCAACTACTGTACCTCACTACTGGCTGCCTCAGCGCCTACGCCACCCCTAATATACTACTAAATCCGACACGCAACACCAGAAAATCTCCGTACCCCGACAGCACATCAATCGGACACAGACACCAACAATACGAGAGATCACCTCAGCTACAGTCGGAAATGGTTTCGATACTCGCCGTCTTCATTTGAACCTTTAAGTTTGCGTTGCCGTGATCTCTTGGGGCTCCCACTGCAGTATTTGCGACAGCTTCGATTCGGTCACATCGGCTATCGGGTAAAAGTACCATGCCATAGACCGCCTAGGAATACCGCCTAAGAACACCGCCGAGCTGTCGCCTACAGACCACCTAGAAGCCGCTTGAACACCGCCGTCCCCGAAACTCGTGAATACTGCGACACGTCACCAGCACAACCAGCACAAATCCCCAAGATGGACCACGATAACACGCCGCTCAAGCGGAAGCGGCGCCGGCGCACTCTCGCTTGCGAGGAGGTAAGTTCAGCCGAGCACCTCTTCTACTGGCCCCATTTTCCGCGATACTGACGTAATAGTGCCGCCGGCGCAAAGTCCGGTGTGACCGTGAACAGCCATGCGCCAACTGCGTGCAGGCCTACAAGCCCGAGCACTGCTTCTACCAGCCCGACCCCATGGTCAGCAAGTCGCCGCCCATGCGCGCCGGCCATGTGCGCAAGCTAAGCGAGGGCCCCGGCGGCGACGACAACGAGCGAAACCGAGACTTTGATGACGACTATGAACGAAGCCGTGGCCGCGACAGGGGCCGTGACAGAGACATCAAAATCGACCACATTGATGACCGCAGGGCCTATCTGCCCATTGGCCGCACCGGATCGCTCGAGTCCGAATGGCCGGCCTCCACCGCAGGCACTGCGACCACCGCACCGTCTGTCGCTGGCAACTCGACCCCTGGAGTCGGTAATCGGTTCAACATTCTGCCCGTTCCCGGTGGCAACGGCAGCAGCAGCACCGCCAGCGGCGGGCCCCCTTACCACCGTCACGACGACTACCTCAGCCGTGCCGACACTCGCGATGGCCGGTTCTCTTCACCCGCGTCCACGTCGCGCGGTGGCCCTCTGCCGTCCTTCTCGACCGTCTCCGGTGACACAGAGGTCTCAACCCTCAAGGAGCAGGTCCGCCGTCTCGAGAACCGCCTTGCTCTTGTGATCAACGACCAGGATGAGCCCCATGGACCCCCACCACCGCCTCCTATGCATCACCACATGCATCACCCTCCTCCACACTGGCCACCGCCGCCGCCGCATCATCACCGGCCACCTCACCACCGTGGGCCACCTCCGCACCACATGCCGCCTCACCACTACCCACCGCCGTATATGCACCATTTCCACCCGCCGCCGCCTCCACCACCGCCGCATATGATGCACCCCCACCACCATGAGCTGCCATTCCACGACCGTCACGATAGACGTGACCATCGTGATGACCGCCGCGGGTCTCGCCACGATTTCCGGCATGATTCCCGAGACGATCCTCGCGACGATCCACGTAATGACCGCCACGATTCTCGTTTTGATCGTCGCGGCAGCCCTCACGACCGTCATGATAGACACGATAGTAGACATGAATATGACACACCTCGGCAAGCTCTACCACCACCACAACTGCCGCCGCCGCCACCACCTCCACCTCCGCCACCTCCGCCTCCACCACAGCCTGCTGCGTCGGCTACGCTTCCCCTGCCAGTGCCTACAGCTCCGCGCTTTGAAGGGTTCGGACCTGACCCCTTGATGCACATTGACACCAAGGCATCCCAAGACGAAGACAACGTGGGCGTTGTCTCTGCAAAGTCGAGATACATCAGCCAAGGCCATTGGATGAATGGCGCCCTACTTACAATCATGAAGCCCGTATTCAACGAGATTCTAGGCAAGAAGGAGTGCAAGAGTGGCAATCTCTACGAAAGCATGAATAAGTGCAAGCTGCTGGGCCGCACGATTAAGGCCCGCCGTGCGCCGACAAAGCTCGCCATTGATTTTGGCAAGCACATTCCTACGCGTGAGGTTGCCGATGAGCTCATCAATAGCTACTTCCGCACCTTTGAGACCGTCTACCGCGTGCTGCACATCCCCACGTTTACGCGCGATTACCGCCGGTACTGGGAGAACCCGAGCGAGGCCAGCTCAAATTTCGTTATCCAGATGCAGTTGTGTATGGCCATCGGCACTGTATTCTACGACGACACTTGCTCGCTGCGCCACCTTGCCAGCCAATGGATTTACGAGGCCCAGGTGTGGCTTATGTCGCCGGCACCGTCCGAGAAATTGCGGATGAATATCCCTGGTCTCCAGACAATGTGCTTGCTGCACCTGGCTCGTGACGTCTCGGGCATCGGAGCCGACCTTGCGTGGATATCTGCGGGCAGCTTGGTGCGATCGGCCATGTACATGGGTCTGCACCGCGACCCTACCAAAATTCCCAAGATCCCGCGCTACCTAGCCGAGATACGCCGCCGACTGTGGGCTACAATCCTAGAGATTTCTCTTCAGTCCAGCATCGACTCTGGTGGGCCGCCACTGATTTCAATGACTGATTTCGATACGCTACCGCCTGCCAATTTTTTCGATGACCAGCTCATCGAGAAGGCTCCAGCCTCATCAGGAGCGAACAGCACCCACCCCCCGCCGCCCAAGCCTCTGACAACATTTACAAACACGTCGATCCAGATATCGCTCCTCAAGTCGTTCCCGACACGCCTTGCAATAGCACGCTACGTCAACGACTTTCGTAGCGACACATCGTATGATGAGACGCTGCGTCTCAACTCCGAGCTTCGCACCGCAACTCAGGCTCTCACTGGCACCATCCAGTCATTCAGGCCCTCGGGCAGTGCAGGCAAGCTCAAGCCAACCACTTTCCAGTTACGCCTCGTCGACCACCTGACTCAACGGTTCTTCCTGTCACTTAATCAGTCGTACCTGGCAGCGTCACAAAACGACCCGAAATTCTACTTTTCGCGCAAAGTGAGCGTCGACACATCGCTCAAGCTGTTCCAGGCCTGGTCTGGTCGGGCATCATCGACAGACACGGCATCGACGCCAACTCCAGGCACGGCTGGACTGTACTCGGGTAACAGCGGGTCTGCATCGCTTTCGTCGTCGTTGAATGGTGGTCCTGGGGCAGCATCGGTTGCGGGATCCCGCGATTCTGCCATGGCCATCGACACGGAGGAAGAGATTGACGATTTTTACCGGCTATCCATCTCTGCATCAAGCGGGTTCCGCTCTGTTCCGGTGCAGTGCATTGCGACCCTTAGCATGGACCTGTTGTGGCAGCTTGAAGAAGAGCACTCTGTACGCCTGAAGCTGGGCATGAAGTCTCTGAACGGAAACGGCAGCAACAACAGCGGCGGCGAAGCTAGCAACCACGGCCACTTTGATGATTATCGCAGCAAAGCCAACAACAGCGAGTCTGGAAGCGGTGAAAGCGACAGGGGCAGAACCGACCTGCCTAGCGGAAATGATGGACGTGGTTATAGTCCTCTCCCGCCACTGCAAAATCGCGCGTCTTCTGGGTCGATGCTGGCGATGCCCGGGGTCGTGACTCAGGCAGTACTACTGGATGCACTGGAGCAGACAGTGCGCTATGCAGAGAAGCGCATCCGTGCTGGTGAGACGAACGTCAAGGGCTACCTGTTCCCCTGTGCAGTCGTCGCTCAGGCGCGTGCGTTGGCACGCGGCGCCACTGCTGAAGACATGGAGCACGCTGTACTTTCGGAGTGCTCAGAGCACCTCAACCACTGTGTCGAACTCCTGCGCGAAGTGGCGACCCAGCACACCGGCAAGCGGGGCGAAGACGCGTCGACGACCAACAGCCATGGATCTGACCAGACCATGAGCATGTCTGACGATGACAGCAATGGCATACGCGACTTTCTGGGTGGCGGCGGCACTGGGATGGACTTCTCTAATGGCGATGACTTGACGTTAGGCAGTGGCAACGAATGGGGATGGGAAGACCTTGTAAGTCCTTTTCGTGCGCGTGATGTGGTGATGGTATAAGTGCACAAATGAGATGACTAATCGTTACCAGATGAACAATCAGGGCTTCAACTTTAGCTTCAACAACAACGGTATGGACACGTTCTTCTCTGGTATTTGAGAGTCACCTCTACCGACTGTTGAAGTCTATTCCTGGTCCACCGCAGTTTCCAAGGCACTGCGGCAGTTGTGCTTCTTTCCGCTTGGACGAGTTTCCTTGCTGGCGACAAATCTACAAGCAACAGCTGCATTCGCCACCACACCGTATATACAACAGCATTTTAAACCATATCATCACATACATAATATTACACGTCCGATGTACTTCTTCGGTCCTTTTACATACTTTTTTTTTATTGTTGTTGGAGTGTTTGCCATTTCGGCTGGCCACTTACTATCTTGATTTCTACCAACACCCAGTATGAGGCAAAGAGGTCTTCTGGCCTCGTGTTTCTGCATAGTTCCATCACTATATAAAGGTCTCGAGCACTGCTTCTCTTTGCTACTTTCATTGTTTCTTCTTTTCTCTTCAAACCCAATTCTCACCAGCAGAATATCACCAAAACTTGCCAAAGTTATCGATTTCATCGATTCTTTCAACATCAAACCCACCAATATCACTAGATCCATCAATCCATCACCATCTTGATACTCTATCGGATATATCAATCCCGGATTATCAAAATGGCAGCCCTCAGCCGCAAGGCAATGCTAGCGCTGTTCATGTACATGCTGGGCGTAGTTGGCATCGATGGTGTCATGGCCGCTGCCGTTCCCCTTGCTACAGCCGGTGCCGACAGCTCCGGTGCGCTGTCTACTTCGATGCCATCGCCGACTTCCGCCCCGACTGCTACCTCGGTCCCCCACCACACCAACTGGGCCGCCGAGACCCCAGTCCCAACAGCTGCTCCCAGCTTCAACGACGAGATCATGGCTGCTGCTATTACTATCCCGATCCCCATGATCTCGATCCAAACATACACGATCAGCCCCTCGCTCCACATTTCGGAGAACTTTGACCACCAGCACGACACCACTAAGGTTACCAAAGAGGAGTCTAGCTGGAGTATGGATGGTTTGAAGGTTTCTCCCGGCAACGGCGGCGACCCCTGGAAGGGCAACCCCGGTGCTGATAAGAAGGGTCCCTCAATCAAGGTTGCCATCGGCCCTGATGCCAACGGCTATGTTCCCCCGGCTTACAACGGCCCTGTCCATGGCAGCGAACTTCCCAACTTTATGGCAAAGGAAGACACCGGCAACCTTGTTCGTCGTGCAGAAGCTGCCGAGGGAGAAGCACCGTCGGGATGGAAGATCCTGAAGGACCTCTACGGCCCCAAGGACCCCCAGACTGTCAGCACTGGCCAGCTTGGTAACCCCGCTCCGCAGCGCCAGTCTTACAAGGAGCTTGATTGTACCGAAGACAGCAACATACCGTCAGTCTTTGGTGGCGGTGAAGATGGCCACTTTGACGCCAAGAAGATCAACCCTGTGAGCGGCAGCTCCAGCGTGACCACCAAGAATGGATACAAGGTTAGCGAGGGTGACTCTATCGTCGAGACCAAGTCACATGGCGATACCGAGACGGCCAGCTACACCGGTCTTGGTGTGGCCGAGTACAACAAGGTCAAGAACATTCTGGACTACTTCCACCACGGCAAGAAGCCTCTCACTCTTGCCGCTGCCATGGAGGTGGCCGCCGTCGAGAAGTCAGGAGCAGAAGCCCAGCCGTCTTTCGAGGCGATTCCCATTGAGCAGCAGAACAAGACGTCGTCCAAGCAGATCCCCCGATTCCTGGCCAAGCGCAGCAAGACCGACAGCGCCCTCCGTATCGTCAAGCACATGATGGAGGAGCCCGCTGCTCAGCACAACCCGCTGAAGAAGGTTCTCGAGGTTGTCTACGACCAGTTGAACAAGACTTTGTCTATCGATGCCCGTGGGATCACCAAGTACAGTATGGAGACTCATGTTGTCCCCAACGGTGCCAACATTGCCAAGAAGATCATGGAGGTTTCTGTCGAGGACAGCATGGGCGACAAGGACGACAAGGATAACATGGCTAAGCGGTTTGCCGTCAACCACATGCTCGAGGCACCTGTCGCACAGCCCTCCACCTTCCTTACAGTGACTCGTTCTCGGGCTGTGGATAGCATGCCCACTCCCACTCCCACTCCCACTCCCACATCGGAAGCCGAGTTCTACCCCGTTGAAGACTACTACCACCGGTACATGAAGCGCGGCGGTGAGGAGGGTATTACCTTTACCGTCCACGCACACGTTGCCGCCAAGACGTACTCGACGGCGTGGGCCACGGCCACTCAGGACCACAGCTCGCACACCGAGACATTCCCGCACGACGACGACGCTTCTCACTTTGAGGAAAGCAAGAAGGAGTCGGACTGGGATATTGACAACCTGGAGGACTCTCCCGTGTTCGACGACCCCGAGGAGGACCACGAGACCAACGTCGAGGCACACGACGACCTCCGGGATCTCCAAGACGAGTCCAAGGAGATGAGCCAGGAGATTGATGACGAGTTCCAGGACGAGTTTGGCTCCTCCAAGTAGAGCAGCCTCTCTCCTGGGTCTGTTTTCTGTTTTCCTTGTTCCGTCTCTGTTGTCTTTCTTCCGTGATATTTATTCTTCATCTTCTTTTTTCTGGCCTTCATCTCGAAAATGTTCTGCATATTGGCAGCATGTCCTGTTATTTTTGTTTTATCTAGCCGCCGTCTCTTCACTTTGGCTGGCTGGCTTGTTTGTTTGGATATATCCCTGGGTTTTTTGCAAACTATTTTATATCATCATTGCAGCGGGAGTTTAATGGGTCTGCCATTTGGTATCTGGTTTCGTTGTCGTTTTACATGTATCTCTTTCTTTGGATATTTTAGTCCTTATTGGGCCTTGTTTTTTGTTTTTTGATGGGTTGACTTTGCCAGCATTTTGGACGCAAGGTATTCGCCCACCTTTGTTACTATTCCAGCTTCTTTTATCAAATATATTATCTCGCACAACGCCTTGCACTCGTATAATTAGGAGTTTGTCTATTATGATAAAAATATGTACATGCTTCTTAACACCAATCCTGTCGTCAGACCGTCTCGCTGCATCCCCAGTAGATCCCCAGTAGCCCCCGAATAGATTTTGCCAGGCAATGCGTTTTATACACGTGCTATTATTATACAATGGGTCATTGGGCATTCATGTCCGCCATTTTGTCCGCCATTTTGTGTTTTCTAGTCTTTGCTTTTTCTGTCGACTTGACTGTTCGTTGCCCATCGTGCCATTTATTGGTTGGCACTGGTGGCATCGAAGGCAGCCTTGGGGAGGCCATCGCCAGCAGCGTGAGATGCGGGAGCAGCTGGAGTGGGCGCAGGGGCTGCTGGCTCGGGGGTAGCTGGTGCGGGTGCAGGTGCAGCGTCTGTGGCATCTGTTGCTGCTGTGGGAACAGACTCGGTCTTCTCCGTCTTTTCGGTTGTCTCGGTCTTCTTGGCCTTCTTGGCCTTCTTCTTCTTGTCGGCCTTGGGCTTGTCCTCGGTGATCTCGGCCTGGACAACGTCGTCCTTGATGTCGACAGGGGGCGC
Source organism: Ophiostoma australiae (assembly GCA_022392945.1). Classification (NCBI taxonomy): domain Eukaryota; kingdom Fungi; phylum Ascomycota; class Sordariomycetes; order Ophiostomatales; family Ophiostomataceae; genus Ophiostoma; species Ophiostoma australiae. Next base: position 2,134,351 of record JAKRGJ010000002.1, on the reverse strand, counting down.
CGAAGTGGGAGCGCCGGCCTTGGCCTCCTTGGTGTCCTTCTTGACCTCCTTCTTGGCCTCCTCCTTGGCCTCCTTGTTCTCGGTCAGCTTTTCAGCGATTTGAGCCTTTGTCGGGGCGCCGTTGGCAGGCTTGTCGTCGGTCACGTCTCCAGACGCAGGGGCGGCAGCAGGAGCGGAACCCTCGGCGCCCTCCTCTTCGTCGTCCTGCAGCTCAGAGCCGTAGATCTCGGGGTACTTGCGGAAGCAGTCCTGCATGTGTCTGTATTGTTAGCGGGTGATCAGGTCGACAGGTCTTCAAGCAACAGGATGGACGTACTGGAACTTCTCAATGCAGTCCATGCCCTTTGGCTCTTCCGTGGAAAAGACAAAGCAGCTGAAGGCGGCCTTGAAGTCTTCACCGCAAGGACCGTGGGCCATGCCGCCGAGACACGGGCAGTCCCAGTTGATCTCGCCGGTCTCGGGGTTGAAGGCGCCCTGCTGGCCAGCCTCGGCCTCAAGGGCTTCAGGTGAGCCCTCGGCGGGAGCCTCTGCGGCCTTCTTGTCGTCGGCCGCCTTCTTTTCTGCGGCAGCCCTCCGGCTGGCCTCCTTTTGCTTCTCTTCTAACAGCGAGTCGACAGTGCGGAAGTTCTCTTGGGGCACGGGCGAAGATGCGCCGGTGGCAGACGGGTCGGTGGAGGTCGCGGCCTCGGCGGCGGCAGCCAGTGGCGATTGGGACTTGGTCGTGGGGGAGACATCCTCGGCGAAGATGGGGCTGGTGTTGTACCAATAGAGAGCAGCACCGGCCAGACCCCAGCGGGCGGCGGCGCCCTTCCAGGTGCGTTTGCTGGCAGACGAGGCTGTAGAGGCGAGACGGCGAGAGCCGGGGACGCGCGAGACCAGGACGGACGGTGTCGTCGAGGCGGCGGCAGCGCGTGCCAGGCGTGTCGGGCGTATTGACCGGTACATTGTGGTGGGTGTGTGTGAGAGTGTGTGGTCGAGGGGCTGGAAAGACAACAGGCAAAAGAGAGAGACAAACAAAAGAAAAACAAATCACAAAATCAGGCGAAAAAATGAGCGAATAGAAGTGACGTCGCAAAGAGTGATTTCAAAGCCAGCGCGCCGGAGCCCGAGAAAGACGAGGGAGATCGGAAGGCCAGGGACCATCTAAAAATTTACAGAGCCGACTCAATTGGTCAGCACGGACGTGTCTGGGCTGTTGAATTGAGCTTGTGATTGGCTGAAGCGAGCAAGGATGGGCAGAGTGGGTCTCTGCTGGTCATCGTCAAAATGAGTAATCGAGCATCACGAACCCAGCCGTCAAAGATAAGATAGCTGCTTGTTGTATGTAAGCTGTGATTATATAATATTGTGTTTTGATAATGTTTATCAAGTGAGACATCTATTTTTACAATATCTCAAATACAGCAAGTACTGTTGAGTTGGACCTTCTTGTTGTGGCGAAATAGTATCTTACGCTTGAGGAAGGAGCGAAGTGTGCACACACGAGCATGTCTGACCTACATGGATCTTACATAATAAACACTTGACTGCTGGAATCAGAGGTTGACTACACTTTACGCGAATCTTCATTCCGATCAACTCCAATCAAACAGCACAGCATGGCCTCGAGCGCAGCAGAAACTACGGCCACACCAGCAGCGGCACCGGCTGCAGAGTATGAGTGGTTCCCGGCCCGCCTTCTCCAACACGAGCCCTGTGCGCCCCCAGACCCCCTCGCCGTCGTCGTGCTCAACCAGCCACTCTGCTCGCCTGAGATTCTAACAAGGGTGTTCCCAAAGAGTACGTTTCGAGTTGCTGTGTGCTTGTAGATCTCGGTGGGCACGTGTTTAGACTGACGGAATAGGCAAATTCAATGTCGCGGCCGACGGTGGCGCAAACCAGCTCTATGCCATACCCAAGGGCGACGAGCTCGGACTAGTAAGTTGATGTGAACATGGATTGTTACTGCTGTTACTGTTTTAATTGAAAGACATCTATGGTACTAACATGGGCAGCACAATGTTGATGTGATTATTGGCGACTTGGACTCTGTCACGCCAGAGATCTGCAGCTACTTTGAAAAGCACAGTCCCGCGGCGGAGATTGTCCATGACGACGACCAGTACTCGACCGACTTTACAAAGGCCGTCAAGTATGTACGCGAGCGCTTTGCCGGTGGTGGCATTGACGTCGTGGCCATAGGTGGACTCGGCGGCCGCATCGACCAGGGCATCAGCCAGCTGCACCACCTCTACCTGTTTGACGAGCCGCGCGACAGTGCCCACGGCCGGTACAAGATCACCTGGGGCCAGGGCCAGGGCGATGGCGATGGCAGTTCTGTGCCGGGTGGCAAGCAAGACAGCGGCCGCACGATCCTCCTGTCACCCGACAGCATTGCGTTCTTGCTGCGGCCGGGCCACCACCGGATCCACGTGCGCGAGAAACGCGGCAACGGCACGCCGGGCGAGGAGGTTTTTGCCAAGCACGTGGGCATCCTGCCGCTGCAAGGCCCAAGCGTGATCAGCACAGTCGGGCTCGAGTGGGACATTACCGACTGGCCGACCGAGTTTGGCGGGCAGATGTCGACGAGCAACCATGTGTTGCCGGAGACGGAGGTGGTGGAGGTGACGACCGACCGGTCGGTCGTCTTTACGATTGCTCTGAGCGAGGCACTGAGGTGATGTCTGTGCTTGGGTGTTTTGTACGAGCTGAATCATTTATCAACGTTTTAGGTCGCGGCTGTTATCGTGCAGAAAGGAAGCGAGAGAACAGAAATCAAGGCTGGCATTTTATGATTATGATTATCCAAGTACGGGAACAAGAACGCCTCGCTAGACTAAAGACGGCCATGATGAAGACGACGGGCACAAGAGAAGAAGTAGCAGCAAAGCATCAGGAAACACCCGGCACCAATTCTGCTACCGCAGGTAGTGCAGCACCAGCCAGCAGAACAGCACAAACACCACCACGCACGCCCAGAAAATCCACTTGTCCTCGCGCGCGCGCCGCTCGATCATGCGGATCGTGTCGCCGCTGACGCCGAGCGTGTTGGCCACCGTGTACATCTTCTTTTGCGTGCTCTTGAGCATCTCGCGCTGGCTGCTCAGGTCGCCCAGCACCGCCTGGCCGCGCGCAATGTAGTCGTCGAGTGCCGAGTTGGTGCTCGAGAAAAAGGCCTGCTCGCGGAAGGCATGGTCTTCGCGCGCCGTCTCCCCCACGCCGCGCTCGGCCGTCGACATGGTCCGCCGGTGGCTGCTTCCTGATGGCCCTGCAGGGCCGCCCTGGCCTTGTGATGCTTGTGATGCGGCATAGGGGTTCTCTGGGGTTTGTGCGTACGGCCTCCGCCCCAGCAGCTCGGCGCGGTTCATCTGGTGTGCGGCGTCGTCGCGCGCCGTCTTGAGGGCGTCAAACTGTGCCCGGAACTCGCTCAGCTCGGTGCGAAAGTTGCGGATGCGGTCGTGTGCCTTCTCCTGTTTGGCCATGTTGAGCTCCTGTCGCGCCAGTGCATTGTACTCGTCGACGGTGCGTGTGAAAGAGGTCAGGCTAGCGGAAATGGCACCAAACTGTGCGGGCGAGACGGTCGGCGGTGCAGAGGCATTGGGGTCGGAAGGGTCGGCGTTGGTGTTGCTGCTGCCGTTAATGGCCGCTGCCAGCCCAGACAGCTCTTTGCGTATGGATGTGCTCTGCTTGAGCGCGCTGTTGAAGGATGTGTTCTGGGCTGTGTTAGCTGGGCATGTCTCGAGCGCAAATAGCAGACAGGCTCACCATTTTGAAGTTGAGTTCTAGCTATCTGCTAGTTTGTGCCGGTGTCTCAAATATCGTGAGAGTGACGTCGCGAGAGCTATCGTGCACGGATCAACACCGCGATAGCTTCAACTATAGAGAAGAGGGATCTTGAGAATATCTCGCTTGTCGGGTGTGGCGGTTGTGCAAGTCTTGGCAGTGTTGATGTCGTGCGTGTGTCTGTGTGTCTGTGTGTCTTGGTGACGTAGAGTCGGGTTTCTGATGTTCCCCTAATTCTGGTTAGGATGCGGATCATCAGTGATCGCGTAGACGTGGCGACCACGGTTGCCCGTAAAAGGTCACGTGGTCTGTCACGCTGCACTTACAATGATGCTGCTGATTTTGCCTGCAAACCTTATTTTCATTTAAGCTTTATTCTTTTTATTGTGTATTTATTACGACTATCTACAATATTTGAATTATTTCTAGTTTATTCACGAGTTTTATTTGTTTTTTTGGTGCCCGTATGTTTACCTAAAACTAAGAACTAGATGCAATAAACGCAGAAATGCTCGATGTATTTTAGAATTTCCATATTAAGATAATACCTACTTGTTCAAGTTCAGTAGCTCTTTCATTCATACACGGATAACTAATATATACACTACTTCTCCTCGCCATATGCCTCGCCAAGGTCTTCGCGGCGCGACGTGCTCAGGGGGTCAAAGTACGGCCGCTCGCCCAGGCCGACGACACGGTTGCCGAACCGGTCGCCTTGGCCGGCAAAATCAAACGTCGCAGTGTGGAAGACGCTCCGGTTGTCCCAGATGGCAATGTCGTTCTCGTTCTGCCACTTGAAGCGGACCTGCAGATCGTGGTTCTTGTAGACAAGGTCCAGGAACCACGTCAGCAGCGACTTGCTCTCCTCGTCCGTGACGCCGTTGACGTGCGACACGTGCCCACCGACAGGGAAGATGCTCTTCCAGCCCGTCACCGGGTTGGTGCGCACCAGCGGGTGGATGGCCACCAGCTCACTGCCGACGTTCTCGGGCGCGCCGCGCGGCTTGTCGTACAGCTTGAACCCGCCCTTTTCGGCGGCCTTGTTGAAGCCAGGCTGGGAAAAAGTGACAGACAGCGACTCGAGGAACTTCTGGTACGGCTTGCTGATGGAGTCGTAGATATCGTAGCCAGATGCCCACAGCGTGTCGCCGCCCGTTTTGGGCAGCTGCACGAGCCGCAGCGACGTGTAGTCAGCGGGCACGGGCTCGAACGCGATGTCGCTGTGCCACTGGGCGCGCGACTGCTTCTTGCGGCTCAGGTCGGTGTGGGCAAAGGTGCCCTTGTAGATCTTTTGCTGCTGGATGGAGCTGATGGTGCTGATCTCCGGGTCGTCGCCGCCAAGCTCGCGCTCCGAGTTGAGGACCGGGTGGATGTGCAGGGTTGATGTGGCCGGACGGCCAGTCAGCTCGCCGAGGCGGAGGATGAGCGTCTTTTGCAGCTCGTTGGTGAGGTTGGTCTGGTTGCGGAAGAAGACAACACCGCGTTGAGAGACTGGCTGTTAGCACTAGTGTCAGATACATCATGTCGAAAAGGACTCACTGGTGATGGCCAGATCGCGCAGGAGAGCATCCGAGTTGGGCGAGTTGAGCCACTCGACAAGGTCGGCCTCGGGGAACTCGCGGCCAATTGTAGGGGTGACCTCGATGTGCTTGAACTCGTCAAGAGCACCAGAAAGCTTAAGGGGCTCGCGACGGGCGGACGTAGGGGCTGACTTGGTGAGAATCACCGGCTCAGTGGTGGCCGGGGCCGTCTCAACTGCGCTGGGTGCCATTGGGTTTTGTAGATGTAGATGTAGATGTAGATGCTAATATAGTCTATATGAATAGTACAAAGTTGAGAGATGTGTGCAGTATACAGCCACTCTATGGGAGATACGCTCCTTATATATTTAATCATGTCCTATTATACCACTCCTGCATGGAATTTAGTCGACATAACCAAGAGTCATACGGCACAAGGGAGACTGTGCGGAAGAACAGCTACGTTCAGATGATGAGGGACTATACGAAACAGGAACTTTAAACAATAGCAGCACTAGTAGAACTAACAGCAGCCGGAAACACGGAGAGTGCTTGGCTGTGAGTGGCTGGACAGGCTCGACGTACATGTGTCATGCAAGCTGTCGTCTTGAGAGCAAGCACTCGCTCTTACGTTCGCCTTATCTTTTGCCATGTCTGCTTATTTCCCGGGGTATTCACAATGCACCACCAGCGTGTCGTCATCTTGGCGTGGTCGGTAGTCGGCGTCAAGGTTTCCGCCATGTCGTGTAGTATAATGGCGATAGACAAGAAGACAATCATATAAAAGGTTTCTGTCTCCGATTTGAGATGTATTTATATCTTAGTAATCATCATTCTTTTTAAGCTCTAATAATTAAGAAATATTTCTAAAGCACAATCATAGAATACAACTGCCTTCAATAAACAACATCGACAGCCAAGTCGTCCCAGGTTGAGAGATCTTGATAATCGACACTGGGATTGGTCGACGCCATTTCGTAGCCGATGGCACAATCCGTAATGAAGCAAAACGTGGGGTATCAACCGATATCTTATCTTCACTTACAGTACGAACTATGGATAGAGAAGACAGACCGAGATAGACTGCCACTAATTACATGACCGATGTAAGTTAATGTTCAAGAACTGACCTTAAGAAATCGGGAACAACCAAACTCGACTATGACTGACGTCAAACCCACGACCGTTTACGAATGCATTGTCACGCAATAAATGACGAGTAAATGAGCGATTGAAGAAAGCACACATACTGCTCATATTTTATGACATATGAATAAGGCAGTACAGCCTCGGCATCTTGGAATTGAAAGGGTCGGGCAACTTTTTGCATATAGTAGATGACTAATCAACCTTATTTTGGCGACACATGAGATGATTACGAACTCGTCTGTCTGAATTCTTTGCATTGATCAGCTCAGTCCAGCTTTAGAGCGCTAATAAGAGGACTGACCCGTGTAGGCTGAGTACTGCCAAAATCAATAAATAAAATGTAAACATGACATAACCTCGACGGCGTTCGACATTCAGCCTGTGATGACGCGAGGCTTCACTGAATAGAGACATTAAAGACGTATTTGTACTCAGTTTCATTGGACGACTTCTACAACATCCATCACCTCGCTGGGGTCCTTCTCAGACCTCTTCACTCAACCCTGAATAGCTTGGTGCACCCTCGAAAGGCAAGGTAGCATCTGTGTAGCTATTCAAGACATATCACCGCCAAGAAGCAGTAAAGAGATATCGATTCTTGCGTGATGTTAAGTCAACGGAGAGACTAGTTGAAAGGAGCTTTGAGTCCAGAACACAGCGGCAACTCTACCGCAGCACTTATACCCGTGTGTCATGCAAATGAACCTGAACTTGACAGACATAAACGCAGTGTTCAGTGCCGCCCCTTATCAAAGACGTAAGGCACGCCAAGGACTTCCATGCCGCTGCTCTTCAGCCCGGTATCTCGTCACTTTGCCGTGCTGTTTCGTGCCCGTCCAGCCAGTGGACCCGGCTTGGCTGCCAATGGATGTTTACAACTGAAGCGACACCCTTGTTGGCTGAGAGCAATGGCAATGCGTCTTGGCTCCAAGACATATAAGAGTCAAGTGCATCCCAAGACGCCAGAAGAAGCACACCCAAGACAATAGCTCACCTCTAGAGGCTTGTCATCCGTAACGTGCTGAATCTGATCCTATAGTTTTATACTCGGGCAGTCTGGGCAGCATAGCCAAGTATCATTCTGAATCAGCCGCCTCGCACAAGACATCTCCCCACCATGGCCACAGTCTTTGCAAAAGACAAGGGCACCGGCACGACGGTCGAGTCATTGTCTGACTCCGACATCTCCGTCATCCGGATTGGGGCCCCCGAACTCGGCCTCCCGGTCAAAGAGAAGCAGTTTTGGTGGCAGAAGCGCGGCAGATACGACCCCGACGCTATTGCCACACAGCCCAGCGTGTTTGATGATGCAGCCACGGCGGAACAATACCATCCGCCACCACAGTGGGAGAATACTCACCGCTTCGATCCCACATTCCGCTGGACATGGGGCGAGGAGAACAAGCTTGTGCGCAAGATCGACTTCCGAATCATGGTCTGGGCGTGTGTCATGTTCATGGCCCTCGAGCTGGACAGATCCAACCTGGTCCAGGCACTCACCGACAACTTCCTAAAGGACCTCGGCATGACAACAAATGGTAGGGAGTTGTTAAATATCTACCCTGTATAGAAAGTATGCTAACCTTCAGACTACAACCTCGGCAACTCGGTCTTCAAGCTGTCGTTCATGTGCGCGGAGCTGCCGTCGCAGCTGGTCTCCAAGTGGCTCGGCCCGGACCGCTGGATCCCCATGCAGATGATTCTCTGGAGCATCGTCGCGGTCAGCCAGTTTTGGCTGTCGGGCCGCTCGTCATTCTTGGCCTGTCGTTCACTGCTCGGTATTCTCCAGGGCGGCTTTATTCCCGACATTATACTCTACTTGTCCTACTTTTACAAGCACTTTGAGCTGTCGATCCGCCTCTCCTTCTTCTGGATGGCCATGAGCATTGCCGATATCCTGTCGGCTCTCCTCGCCTACGGCCTGCTGCACATGCGCGGCGTCGGCGACAAGTCGGGCTGGCGCTGGCTGTTCTTGATCGAGGGACTTTTGACTCTGGTCGTGGGTCTCTTGTCGGGCGTTCTCATGCCGGCCGGGCCGTGCCAGACGGCCAGCTGGTTCCGCGGCAAGAAGGGCTGGTTCAGCGAGCGCGAAGAAAAGATCATCGTCAACCGCGTGCTGCGCGAGGACCCCACCAAGAGCACCATGCACAACCGCGAGCCCATTACACCGCGCACGCTGTGGCAGTCTCTCAAAGACTACGACATGTGGCCCCTTTACGCCATTGGCCTGCTCTTCCAGATCCCCGTGACGCCCCAGACGCAGTACCTTACTCTGTCGCTCAAGGGTCTCGGCTTCAGCACATTCCAGACCAACCTGCTGACGGTTCCGTACACCGTGCTGCACATTGCCACCATGCTGCTGCTTACCTACTTTGCCGAGATCTGGAACGAGCTCACGCTCACGTCCATGATCGGCCAAGTCTGGGCGCTGCCGTTCTTGATCTACTTTTATGTCGTCGATACCTCGCAGGCCAGCAAGTGGCTCATCTTTGCTGTCACAACGCTTTTCCTGTCGTACCCGAACGCGCACCCGATCCAGGTCGGCTGGAACTCGCGCAACTCCAACGCAGTGCGGCTGCGGACCGTTTCGGCAGCATGCTACAACATGGTTGTGCAGGCCGGCGGTGTCATTGCATCCAACATCTACCGCGCCGAAGACGCGCCGCTCTATCGCCGCGGCAACCGCCAGCTTCTTGCTATTGCTTGCGGCAACATCGGGGTCTACCTTTTGACCAAGGCCTACTATGTCTGGCGCAACAAGTCGCGCGACACCAAGTGGAATGCCATGACCGAGGACGAGCGGCTGACGTACCTAGCGGCCACCAAGGACGAAGGTAACAAGCGGCTCGACTTTCGATTCGCACACTAGTTTATAGAGACATTTTCAAGACAGTTTAGGCAAAGACATAACCAATTGCTATTTCTATCGTCATGACTGCGTTAAAGTGATGCTTATATAATCACGGCAAGCGAGTCTTGGCAACTGGCCACCCACATTGCCCCAGGTTTTACCAAATAGGCAATTTAACGCGGGGTAAGAGGGTGTGCGATTAAAGTGGATCCATAATAGTGAGTCTCGATCCTCCTTTAGAGGCATACTCTGTACTTTTATGTTTTCTAGGATATTACTTGCTGGTATAGTTTTAAAACATTTTCCTGGCCTAAAAAACTGATCAGTGAGGAAGGTGAAAATGAGAAACGAAGAGAACGAAAATAAAAACAATAAGGAATAGGGAAAAGGTGATGAGAAAAGATAAAGAGGAAAATACGTAAAGCAAAATTGAGTATCGCCTCTGACTCGAATACTAAAAAATATCTGACATATCTTAAGAATAAAGCCAAGAAAACACAAAGCGTTAGAATCATCATACACTGACACAAGTATCATTAACACACCTTGTCACGAGCCTAAAAATTCAATAACATAAATCCAATTTGACTATGGGGTATAGTGGACAGAGACAAGCTCTTCCAGATCATATACAAATATTCACAAGACAGTTTTAATCGTAATCATAACCCGGCCTCTCATAGTTGAAGGGCGCAAGGAATCAAAGACACAGACTCAAGACTCAAGGCTTGTGCTGGACGTTGGCCTTCTCGGCAGCACGCACGGCAGCGGCATCCTCGAGATCCTCCTCGCTCAGGCCCATGCCCATGCGCTCGCGGCGGTGCATGGCCTCGACAATGGTCTCCTCGCCGGCGACGGCGCGCATGTCGGCGTCGTGGCTGACGTCAAACTTGCGCCGCAGGTGCTCGGGGCCGACAAAGGTCAGGATAATGACGTAGACGTAGACGCAGCCCATGAAGATGCAAATGACCTTGCCGTACTCGTAGCGGCTCACGCCCTTCTTGGCCGGCAGCGGGAAGCGCTCGCCAATGGTGCTCTCAATCGTGGACGAGGCCGACGACACGAGGTTGCCCAGCTGGTAGGCCGTGCCAACAACAAACGTGCGGAATGCGCCGGGCGACAGCTCCATGAGGTGGATGGGGATGACGCCCCAGGCGCCCTGGACGCAGAACTGCTCGAAAAAGGCGGCAGCGATGACGGCCTTGCTGCTGGTAAAGGTGTAGGGGTACAGCAGGGCACCGCCGAGCACGCACATGACGATGATGCTGATGCGGCGGCCAAAGATCTGCGAGCAGTAGCCGACAATGGTGCCGCCCGTCATGGCGCCGAGATTGGCGACGACCTGGGTGACGGTGACGGCGTTGGCGGAAAAGTTGAACTGGTTGGACAGCATGGTGGGGTACAGATCCTGGGAGCCGTGGGACATGAAGTTAAAGCCGGCCATGAGCAGCACCAGGTAGGTCAGGAGCTTCCAGTGGCGGCGCAGCGCGACCTTGCCCTCGCGCATAAACGTCTTGGAGGCGCTGGCGGGGGCGGTGTCGCCGTGCTGGCGCGCGGCCTTGCGCACGGCGTCGTGCTGCTGGTACATGTCTGTCTCGGGCAGCATGAGGCGGAAGGCAATAATAAGCACGGGCGGGCACGCGCCGAACCAGAAGAGCGGGCGCCAGCCGTGCGGCGTGGAGTTGACGAGGCCGCGCGCAAACGCAGTGGCCAGGAGGTAGCCGAACGCGTAGCCCTGCTGGAGGATGCCGCTCATCAGACCGCGCGCATCCTCGGGCAGATCCTCGAGGGCAGTGGCGGCGGCATTGCCGTACAGGCCGCCCATGGCAATGCCAAAGAGGGCGCGGCACGCGAGGAACTGGCGGAAGGTCTGGCAGAAGCCGGTGCCCAGCTCGAGGGCAATGAACAGCAGGTTGTTGACAATAAAGGGCCACTTGCGGCCGTAGCGGTCGGCGGCGATACCAAAGGCAATGGAGCCAATGGACCGGAACATGAGCACAAGGGTGATGCCCCATGTGATGTCGGTGTTGGTGCGGTCAAAGGTCTTGGCAAGGTCGCTGACGGTGAGCGAGACCGTGAAGAAATCAAAGGCGTCCCACGTCCAGGCGACAAAGGCAACCATGAAAAAGGCCCATTGGCGGCCGGTGAGGGATCTGAGAATGGCAATGGGGTTCGGGGCCTTTGCCATTGGCGGCTTGAGCGAGGAGAAGCGCGACGTGACGTACTGGCCCATGCTCATGCCGTGGTGCGGCGGGACATCGGCAAACTCGTCTTCAGGCACATGGCCGCCGGTCTTGTCGAGATCGGCCATTTTGTTGCGATTGGAGATTTGGATGTTTTCTGGGATTGCTGTAGCAGTCGTATTGTAGGGTCTTGGCTGCGTGGCGTCTTGGTATCTTGGTATCTTGGCGACCGTCTAAGTGCGCCGAGATGCCCAGAAAGCTTGTGTTGACAAGCGTCCGACGTGGCTGTTTTAAGCTCACTTGTGCGTTGAAATTGGAGAAGGTCGTTATTGTCTACGACTTTCGGAGAGGATGACAGGGATTGAGATGACACAAAGGGCCGAGGAACACAGGAGAGGAGAGGACAAAGAAGAAGAGAGACGAAAGGAACAAGACACGAGAATCAGAAAAGCAAATCCAGTGAAAAATGGGACGAGGGACTTCCTATTATATAGAGCTACGAGAGACACGAGAGACAAGAGGGGAAGAGGGGAGAGAGGGGGACTCGGGGTTGGGTGAGATTGCCGGGGACTACGACGACACGCGAATTAGACACTCAAATACGGGCAGGGAATGGGTGTGAGCACATGGGCGTGTGACTGTTTTGGCTGCTTGTTCTTTATGGAGTCGTCTTTCTGTCGGGGCCGGTCTTTGTCATGGGCAGGGCGGCAAAGCAAGCTGCTGTAGGAGCAAAGAAAAGGAAGACATGATTCGGACGGACTATATTCGATAAAAGAGATAAAAGACATCCAGTAAAGAGAAAGATAAAATAAAAGAAGCGACAATAGGATGCATGATACGTGACGAGAGGGTAACTATAATGGCTGTCGATTCTCATCTCTGCACGAACAAAACAGGCGAAAAGCCGCGATTGTACAGAGTACAAAGCACAGAGGAATACTCCAGGAGCAGAGCCCGTCCACTTTGACGGTCCTCTTCACCCCAACTGAATCCTACTTTGTCTACATGCCTCCAGCCAGGATGATCTACTGCCCAAACATGCAAACTATCCTATGCCGGGCCCCATAACAGGTTTTGTTTCTTGCGGGGAACAGGTTGCTTGTTTTTGTTTGTCTACTCTATGTACTCCGTAGTATGCAGTTTTTGCCTGTCATGCACTGAGTGCAGAGCGTGCTTTTCCGCCCTCTTGTCTGCGGGTATTAACAATCAAGTGGTATGTACTATGTTATTAACGTGTGGACTGTAGCACGTTAGGGCTGGCATGAGAGCACAGGTTAAGGAGCTGGATCAATGGAAGTGATGAAGAAGTACGCGGTTTTATTTATGTATTTTCTCTTTCGTATTCTTTCTCTCCTCTTCTCGATAGTCGATATTGCCGTTATTTACAAAAAGACTCGGTCAACTCGGTATTCTCGGTTTGATTTCCAGGACACCCCGATTGCTCCAAGCATACATCCTTCTTCGTGTCGACTCGACTCGACCTAGGGATGATCATCTGACACCACAGGGATTTCTTTCATCACAATTTGATTAGTCTGCCATGTACGAGTAGAAAAAGACACTCAATGTGACCGCACACTTCTCCGCAAAGTGACACGGGCCATGTGCCAGGGTCTTGATCCTTTGAATAGTGTACCACTCTGGAGTTGTATCGAGCCCGCTCGACATTTTCGCTCTTTTTGCTGGAGAATCACCGGTTTTCTTTTGTCGATTTCTTTTACTCTTGGCCTTGTGTTTAGGGTGCTCGCCGTTGACAGTGGACAAAGTCGGTAACGGCGATAAAATTATCTCAATTAGTAGTAGAAAGTAAACCTAATTCGCGTGCAAAGTCCAAATGATGGTATGACGCACAGCTGGGTGTAATAAGAACACTCCGAAGAGCACCACACAGCATGAGCCGTGATTGACCGGGGCTAGCCGCACCGGGGAAAGGGCAGTGCGATGTGGACAGAACGCAGTTGCTCGCGAATAAAGCGAGTAAAAGAGAGAGCGATGAAAATAAAGAGTGAAGCAACCGATATTAGAAAGAGAAAAGAAGAAGAAAAATGATAACCGCAACTCCACCAGACGTCTTAGGTGACCCGTTGGGGTAGCTTTGAGCTTGAGCTTTGAGGGGAATACCCCAACAACAGAGCTCAAAGGCAAAGACAGCAGGGATGCAAGTTGTCGGCAGGCATAGTTGAAGCCAGAGCAGTATGCTGGCATGCTGGCAGGCTACGGAAGACGGCATCTGAGTACATACGTATGTACATACAGTGCATAGTAGGAACGGGCTGGGGAGACGCCATGCTGGAGATGCAACAGCAAGCACGAACGATGCAACCCTACATGCGGTGAGCATTTGCAGCAACCAGCCAGATAACGCTGTGTCGGTAGTTGTCTTTATTACTTGGGGAACTGCTTTATGGAAAACATTGAAGAAGACGCGGTGCCCTGGCATAAACTTGATTTCGATCGTGCTGGAGATGGACTCGAAAGTCGAACCGAAAGTCAAACAAATAAAAATTAAAAACGTGACTCAGTAGCCGCAAACTCAATGATACCAATGGATAGTCAGCAAATCAAACCAGAAAATGAAGAAATAGAATATCCCTCAGAGGACAACACCGTTGCAAGGCGAGACGTCGGGAGCAAGTAGAAAATGGGGATCTAGTAGAATAAGTCAAGGATACATCGTACATCGTCGAGAGAGAATGAGAAAAGGAGAAAATGGGAGCATCAAACGCCTTGGCAAGTCTCCAGAAAAGAGAAAAAAGGTCACACGTTGTGTTCTTTTCTTTTCCTCGCTTTTTAACACCGACATAGCGACACAGGCAAGACAAGCACGAGGAGGCGAGGCAAGCGAGGGGCCGATCAGTGATAGTCGACAGCTCGTCCGTCAATAGAGAGTACATAGAATACCCAGGCCATGCCAGGGATAGAACTTTTACTCCGAGCTCGGCCAATTGTGATGAGCTATGATGTATGTGCTTCATCGGTACGGAGCACGGGATTTGACTATGCAAGCCAGTGGCGAGAGAAACACTAATCGGACAGGAGCAGCGGAGCGAGTCAGTCACGGTGCTGTCGGGACTGTTTACGGCGTGACAAAGGATGATATACGTTTCTATAAAAACAATACAAGGCCGCCGATGCTAATAGCGATATTCCTTGTATACGACAATAACTTTAGATACAAGATGGTCCAAGGTTTGGCGAAACTGGCACTTCTATTTCGCACCGAAATCAAACCGGCAGACTGCAGACTAAACTGATATCTACTCCCCATACTGAATACAGGAGGGCAGCCAGGGAGACACGAAGCGATGGAGAAGTACATCGTATAAAGAGTTGTTGGAGGTTAGAGTCGAGAGAAACACAACAGACTGGAAAGCAGGGTGACAACTGCCAAACACCCCGCAAATGCCTACGACAGTGACTACATATGTGTGCACTCTGTAATACATAATCATAGGCTGGCCAATGCCATGCCTGAAAATAACATGTCAGACGCAAGTAGAAGAACTTGTTTTGCAGAGCACAAGACAGAAAAAAGGTCCGGGGTTGTGCTGGTGCTGTGGAGAACTAGAAAAAACTGTACCCTGTACGTACAGTAGAGTATGTAGTATTACCTCTGGACAAGTTAAATACAAAAGTACTCTGTAATACGCCCAAAGCCCAGCAGGGTGAAAACTAGACTAGCTTTGGCAGGTCGATATCTTGCTCGGCATGGGTTGGGCCTGGCTGTTGATTGCTTTCCCCATGTTCCCCAAGTTTCGCTGTTCTCTACAAAGTGTCTTTATTGAAGTCTTTCCTTTTGTTTGCTTCTTTATTATATTCTTTCTTCGGAATTCGTATCCTTGCTGTCACTTTATCCCGGTACCCCAACGGACAAGTCCGCAGAGGCGTATTGCTGTCCCAAGTGTCTACCGAGTGTTGACTCTACTCCTAAATCTTTACTCTATCTGTCTGCTTGAGGTCGTCAGATCAGTCGAGCAATGCTGTCTCATCCGTCCCAACAGACGAAAACGAGGGGAATGCGGAGAAGGGCGTAAATGATCATCCTTGGTTAGGGGATAGTATGTAAGGATATTAGAAGCACAGAATATAATAGATATAACATATAAAAAGAAAACGCGGAGTCGGTTGGTCGATGCGAGGATGCTAGCAATAGATTGCTACATAAAGAGTATTTCCCGGGGTCGATTTGCAGCTTTGTACAAAAGAAGACCAACTCTTCTCCATTTTCGTGTTCGTAGAGTTTGATATTGGGTCTGCCAAAGAAAAGAAATCGGACTGCCGCGAGAACGACCGGAGCACGTCGACAGCTTATTGACTACATCAGGCGATGTTCACGACACGACGCGGCGGATGGTCTAATTGAAAATGCTTTAATATCAGGTACATCAGTATCTTGAAGACTGCGATACCCCAGACACCAGAAGAGAATAAGTCGGGATGAAAAGAGGGACTGAGGGCCTATTTTACGAGGAGATTGCGCGAACGCGACTTCTGGGTCCGGGGTCCCCAGAGTGGCGAGGCCATCAGGAGGATTTACGTAGTGTTACTTTGTAAGGATTTGACTGGGGAAGACGAAAAAAGCAGGAAGAAACAAGCTGAGACTGAAGCTACAAAAGACGTTTGTGCAAGAGGTCTGGAGACGATGTGAGAAAGGATGAATCCTTCCTGGCCGCAATCTTCCTTCTTCCTCTAGAGCCTTACTCCGAAGACTACTGGCTCGGCCAGCATATACTGGTGCCAAGTCGGTCATATCGGCTCTTTATTACGAGCCGTGAGTAGAAGAGGCAAATCGGGGAGTGAGCAACTAACCCCAAAATAAAGAAGAGATAAAAAGAAGCGGGAAACAGAACATTGTGTTCTATATGGTCTACGAACTTGGCCCCGGCTGGCATGACCCAATACTGGCTCACTCGGATGATTATACGCTTCATCAGACCACCACAGACAGTCGATTCTCTATATTATCCTCGGTGAAAGGACAAGCGGATGTGAAATGCCAGATGCCAACTTACGCTGGCCGACATCACCTCGTAGCATCACCACAGAAGGGCACAAGCAAATTTACACCTGGATGAGACAACCAATTAATTGAAAGCGAAACGGCGGCGACACCTAGATTACAGTATTCAGACAGAAACACATAGCAGGACACGTGGTAAAGCAGAAAGAGAAAAAATAGCAAACGGAGAACATCGGATAATTAAGACAAAAGGTATAGGCAGCTTAAAAGTGGTATCTGTTTCTTCCCACTGCAATGGCATACATATTGAAGCCCATTCTCAACATCCCTTACACCCGTGACCCAGCACAAACGATACACAAGCGAGCCGAAAGACAACGAGAACAGACGATAAAAACACAACGAAAACACAGCACAATTTTGATAGTGAGAACCGACACTGCTAATGATACACATCACAGACCACGGGGATACGAAGACACAGTTGACAACAACGCAAACAGCAGAGCAGACAGAAGACGTAAGAAAAAGATAGCACATTGGACCATTGGAATAAAAACAGAGAACACAACGGTGTCGAACATGATAATAATAATAAAAAAACACCGACCATTTAACACATTTGAAAAACAGGCTCCTTACACTTTGATGTTGATCCGACAGCAAACAGACCGATATGTACACAACAATAGAACACACAAGATTGACATGACAGTAAAAGACAATAGCAGTGGTGGTAGCAAAAGAACAGAAAGAACAGAAAGACTCCCGCACACCACGGCCCCGAACAAAGACCGCTGATTAAAAAACAAATTAAAGGTAAAGAAAAGTAAAGAACAATAGAACAGAAGAGAAGAAAATGACATGATGAAAAAGACAAGTTTCTTCGCAGAAGAAATCAAGGTAATGGTCGGGGTGACAGCCTAGGGCCTACACACCACCTCCCATAAAGGCTGCGAGGTCGTCGAGCTCCAGCAGCTGTCTCTCAAAGGCACTGCAGAGCTCCTTGGCCGTGATGTCAACTGTGGGACCAGGCGGGTTGGGCGACAGTGCCTGCTGCGGCTCCGGCGACTCCATCTTGCTGACAGGCAGCGCAGGGGGACTGTCCGGGGCTGGCGTGTGCGTGCCTGCAGATCCGCCGTTGATGGTGGCAATGCCGGGGCGTCTGGGCGCTGCTGGGGGCTCGCTGTCGCGGCCCACCGAGTTGGCCTGGTCAGCATCCTGCGACGCACTGCCGGACTGCTCATAGTCCATGACATCCGGGTTCGTGTCCGGGTTGGTGTCCGGGTTGGACGCATCGTCCTTGAGGTACGGCGGCGACCGCGAGACCGAACCGTTTCCGTTTTCGTTACCGTTTTCGTTGCCATTTTCGTTGCCGTTGCCAGTGCCGTTGTCATGCTTGTGCTCAGACGGCGAGTGGGGCTGCTCCTCGCGCGCGTTCATATCGCGCAGCACCTTGGCCATCACCGTCAAGTGCCGGTTCCACGGCATCACCAGCGGCCACGACTCGGCGCCGTCGTTCATCAGCCGCAGACTGTCGCGCACAATGTGCAGCGCAGTTTCTGTCGCATCGGGCGGCGACAGACCCTTGAGGTACAGGTACGCCACCGTCGAGCCGGCAGTGAAGGCTGAGAACAGCATGACAATCGGGAAGCACAGAATCGAGTCCTTGTCAGCGCCGTTCTCCAGCGACACCAGCATGGAGATGATGCCGTGCGATGCGGCAAAGATCTTGTCAATCAGCTGGGAGTCGGCGCTCGACGCACGCCATTCCTCGGCATTGAAGTCTTCGGCAGTCACAACCTGCAGGATCTGCCGGCGGTTGACGAAAATGGTCGCGCACTGCAGCAAGCAGTGGATCATGGCGTAGGTGGCGCCGCTGCCCATGGTGACATGCAGGTTAATCTGGCCGGGCTTGTCGGCAAAGTGCACAGGCAGAGACTGCCGAATAGCATCGATCTCGGCCTCCAGGTCCAAGCACCGCGCCTCCGAAAATGTGTCAATGGTTGTAGTCGTCATCATCTCGACAACGCTGCGCCAGGCCTTGGTAGCAAGCACAATGTACGCAAACTCGCCGACGTCGGCAAGAGCGACATCCGGGTCGGGAGCGACTGCGGGTGCGCCGCCGGTCAGGGTGCGCACAAACACAGGGCTTCCAAAGTTGAAGTTCATGTCTTGGCAAGGGAGCGCGACGTCGAGAATGTCGAGTGAAGAAAGCGCAGGGTGGCGGCCGGGGCTGCTGGTGAGGAAGCAGTCCAGAATGTAAATCAGCCACAGCGTGCGGCGGAAGGCCTCCTCCTTCAGAAAGTTATCGGGGTCGGAGGGCTGGTGTGTCTGTACGATGCGGAACATCTGAGCCATGCGTGCGGCCTGGCCAAGGTAGATGTAGGCGCGCACGGCGTTGCGGCAGCCCCACTCGTGGATAACCAGCAGGCACAGGGCCTGAATGTCGCCCAGGCTAGGGTGGTCGAGCGACTGCATAGTGAAGTTGATGGCCTTTTGAGCAAAGTGCTCGGCAGCAGCGGTGCCACCGCCCTGGCCGCCATAGCGCCGGATCAGAGAAGGCGAGTGCCGGGCAGCTGTGGTCAGCAGGGCGTGGACCATGGACGGGTCGAGAGCGGCATTCTTGAGCTGCTGGAGGAAGGATGGCTTGTGGAAGGCAACACATGCAGGAATGGTCTTGGAGATGACCCGCTCGCACTCGGCCATAAGCTCCGGGGTCAGCCTGCGGATGCATTAGTATATGGTCATAAGCAGTGACGAATAAAACTGGAGTACAAAATAGGTAGAAAGGGTATGACGGTCAAGCATGCGTGGCCGGAGGACGGAACTCATAAATGTCTCAGTGGGGGGATGCAGTGTATGAGGTGTGAGCCCGGACGGAGCGAGATAAGGGTAAAAAGGGTCAGGTGGCGGATGTAGGACAGGCGGCAGGATGATGGCCTGAGGCAATCAAGGCCAAAGGCTGGAATTCATCTGCGGGCAATGATCACAAGATAGGCGATGGCAGCGAGCAGCCAGTACAGGCGCCGAGGCGATACAGCGGCAGCGGTAGGGTTCAATGACAGGATGCGACAGCTAGAGCCAGGAACGGCAAGGGCCAACTAAGCAAGGTAGAGAAAGAGTGGATCCAGGCGGAGAAAGATGGGGAAATGAGAAGCAGAGGATGCGACGGGGATGATAGAAGGGTGAGGGCGAGGAAACCTGTCTTTACACCGGCCACAGGGCACAGGCTATAGGCAGACAAGGCAGTGCAGTGGTGGCAGCGCTAGCTCCGCAACCGCACAGGCAGAAGCGCGCATAGCAGCTTGTGATAGGCAGCGATGGCGAGACGCGAAGTGCAAGATGAAGCTGGAGTATATGAAATGCGGACAACCCGTCGGGCAGGAAAGCCACGGAGCTGAGGGTTAAAGGGGAAGGGCGCAGATGACGACAAAGACAAGAATACCAAAAAGAAGGAAATAAACAAAAAAGACTCACTTTTCAGGACCGCCGAGAGAGTGGCGCGAGTTGGCCGACGACGAGTGCGCGGCGCGGTCGGACGAGCCGCCGGTGTTTCTGCCCTCGCCAGGCAGCGACTCACGGGTACGCTGAGGAATGCGGGCCGGCGATACACCCTGGCCGCCGTGGCTCATGGAGTCCGAGGGGAGATAGCACTCGTGCATGCCCTTGGCGCAGTTCTTACAAGGCGCGCGGCCGTTCTCGTAGACACACTTGGTCTTGCCCTTGCGGCAGCGCACACAGGCACCACCAGCGCGCAGCGCCGTCGCGCGAACAACCGATGCCATTATATGATGTGTGTGTGTGTGTGTGAGAGAGATGTGCAGATGTATAGATGTTTAGATGATGATGATGGATGGTTGATTGAAGATGGACGGGCGCGTCAGATAAAGGGCCGGCCGGTGACGGTGGCGGAGATGGTCAAGGCGAGGTAGATCAAGCAGCTGTTATGAAGCTAGATGCAATGACGAAGAGGTCGGCGACGGAGATGAGGATCGAGGATGTAGTCGGCGACGGTCGGAGTCGGAGTCGAAGTCAAAGTCAGAAGTCACGATGCCACGGCGAGGTAAAGGGCAGACACGGGA
The DNA here is from genome assembly GCA_022392945.1 of Ophiostoma australiae. NCBI lineage: Eukaryota > Fungi > Ascomycota > Sordariomycetes > Ophiostomatales > Ophiostomataceae > Ophiostoma > Ophiostoma australiae. Next base: position 2,113,841 of record JAKRGJ010000002.1, on the reverse strand, counting down.
GGTATCGGTAGGTGCGAGGAAGAGAATGAAGAAAGGGAAGAATGAAGAAGAACAGATCCCGGAGGAGTAGAAAAAGAGAATGGGAGGATAGGGTGGAAGATTAGACGGCAGACGGGGAGACGTGGAACAACAAGGAACAAGGGCAGAGGGAGGGCAGAGCAGTGGGAGGGGGCAGACAAAATAGGGCCGGAAGCAGAGACGGAAGAACAGGAGACCAGGAGCAGGAAAATGGAAATGGGCGCGGGAGGGAAAGCACCTTGGCAAGGCAAGGCAAGGCCAAAAAAAAAGGGAAACAGCAGGAGCACAGACGGGATGACAAAAAAAGAGAAATAATTAATAAATTCGGTAAATCAGACAAAATATACAAAGGGGAGGAAGGAGCGACGAGGAAAAGAAGCAAGAGGAAAGGGCCGGAAGGAAGGGGGCACAGGCGGGCACAGAGGCGGGCTCAGCGGGCTCAGCGGACTCAGCGGACTTTGCGGGCAGGGCGGTGGAATGGTCGGTGGACGGCAGCATTTATTTTTTCTTCATTTGATTTTTCAGTCACAATTTGTCTGTGTGCTACACCAGGCCAATTGCGTATTCGCCGTCTTTAGCATTTCACAATTTTTGATACTACAAAAGGTCATCTCCTGTCGAGGCCGATGGGATCTGGCAGTGAAAAGCGCAAAAAAAAAGGAAAGAGGCCCAAAATCACAAAAAAAAGCTTGCCAGCGCCGGAGAGGCGACGGAGCTCGATACGGAAGGAAGGGGGGGAGCGCAGCAAACAGATGGGCAGATCAGGCAAGTGGGTAAATGGCAAATGGCGAATGGACGGCACTACTATGCACTGCAGAGGCAGTAGCGCACAAAGGACGGGCACGCGCCAGACAGGGCCAACGAGGCCAAGACCAAGGAAAACGCGGGTCTGCTGGTCGTCGTTTGTTGGGTGTTTGAAGAAGGGAAGAGTAGAGAGCGGAAAGGAAAAGGGGGGAAAAGGGAAAAGGGAAAAGGGAAAAGAGAGGACAGGTGGGCGGTAGCAGCGGTAGCGGTAGCGGTAGCGGGTGCTTTGGGGGACTTGGCCTGGCCACACTGGGCGACTACGTCGCAAAGCAGGGGGGGCTTGGACGGGGGGGGCGGGCGGCGTTGAGGGCGTGGGCGTGCGGGCGTGAGCGAGTGTGAGGCGTGAGGATACTCGCTTGCCTTGGGCTGACGCGCCGAGCAGAAATAGAAACAAAAAAAGAAATAGGAAGGAGAGGGGGGCCATAAGACTCAAAACTCAAGAAGAAAGGCAAGCGCCCCGGGTCGCTCCTTCTCTTTGAATTTACTTTTTCTTCTTTTTCTTTTGCATCGCATGCCTCTACACCTCGGCCGCTCCTTCCTCCTGCCTTGGTTATTCAGATGAAGGACGGCAGGCACGACAAAATCGGCCAAAATGGCTCTTGCCTGTCGGGACGTAATTAATATAGAGGGCGGATTCTTTTATGTAAGCCGGCCTGGCTCGGCTGTTCTCGACTTTGTTGCTGTGCTCTTTTTCTCTTTCTGATTCCTTTTATTTCCCTTTCTTTGCTCTCTTTCCATCTCCCCTCATGTCTGCCCCCCCCCTCTGCGGCCATTACTGCTTCCGCATGTTCGGCCGCGGTTGCAGTTGCTTCGGCGTCGGCAGGTGAGTGTGCAGTCGTACAGAAAGAGTAGGCAGTAGGGCAGACTAGCTCTAAATGGGGCGTTGGCGCAGACGAGCGTTTTTTTTTTTGTGTGCTACTTGTTCTACAATCTTTTTATTTCAATATTGATTCTTGTCTTTGGCGCTACCGGCTACGGACTACGGGCTACGGAGACTGCGACGCCTACAGTAGGTACAGAGTAGGCACGGGATCGCCCTGCCAGATCGCCTTTCCACTTTTGGTTTTGGATTCAATTATTCCTTCCTGCTCTATTCCGATTATTCTTGGTTCTGACCAAATTGAAACGGAAGGAGCGGTATTATGTGGTGTGCTGGCGTGCTGCTGAGTTGATGTCGGAAAGGAAGGCGCGACTGTTTCGGACACGCCACAGGCAGTTGCTATAATGAAAGAAGCGGCAAGAGGACACAAAACGAGAGTTACGAGGCGTTGCGCGTGCGCGGTGGTGGAAGGTGCGGTGGGCGGATGGACGGGGGACCAGGAGGGAAATGTGGGGCCACGTCAGAGAGCGCGAGTGAGCGACAAAACAGGAGACGGGCGGACCGGAGGAGGTAGAGGGAGGCAAGATGCAAGGCGCCACGTAGATGAGTCAATACGGCGTTGTATTGCGAGAATTGTGATAGTTGCGATCAACGCATGGCTATAGTGACGGCAGAGTTTTTCCAACACAGCAAAAATATTTAGAGGACAAAAAGCAAAAAGCAAAAAGCAAAAAGCAAATGGGCACACAGAAACGCCAAAGGCTAAGAGAGCACGGGCGGATCGGGAGATGATGCCGGGGGGATGGAATAAATTTAAATGCAAATTAAATGCAAAAAAGGGCGGGCGTCTGGGCGAGCCGTCACAGGTGGCAGATGGGCTCTGAAAGAACCTGGGAGGAGATAAAAGTGGATCTGGAGGATAGCGAGAGCAAACGACGAGGCCGACACTTCAAGGCGATCATCTGACGTCGTACAGTCGACGCCCGCACGGAGTACATGTGTCATCTTTGGTCTCATTCTATACCTATTTTGATATTGCGTGGTTGATGGTTTTTGTGTGATTGATGGTTTCATCGGGGTTGCTCTGTAATGGCTGCCTGCTGACTCTGGATAGTAGAGACACGGTAGGAGCACGTTGCAATGATTATGAGATGAGGATGGGAGAGAATTCGAGAAAGATGGGATATTTAGTAAACCAGTGTTGGCATTGCTGCTGCGCTCCGGTCGAGTGACGCGTTCGCTTGGCTCGTCTTGGCCAGGCCGCGCTGCCGAAGATCCAGCGCGCTGGAGTGGTAGCGCTGCGGGTTGTTCCTTGGGTTGTGGACTTGTGGCTAGTGGCCAGGCCAGGCCTACAGAGCGGTGCTGTAATTGCACAGCGTAGTGGTGTGCTGCTGCAGGTGCAGAGGAGCGTGCAGCAGGGTCGCATGTCGCGCCGGTCGCCTGAGCGGTGATCCGAAGGGGGACCTGCTTTGATACGCATCGACTCTAAATATAACTAACTATAACCAACCGTCCAGCTGTATATATCGTTTGCTCGTCGAGTATCCGTCGAGTATATCATCAACTTCCAAGCAAAACATCTTCTCAACAGGGCTATGCAGACGAGAATAGCCTTGGCAGTGATCGCAGTCCTCGGCACAGCTCTCTGCCAGTTATACATAGTATCTCGACGATGCAAGCCATCCTCACTGTACTCAGGCCCAGTGCACCATAATACGCTGCTGCCGTGCCGGCTCCGACTCGTTGCCCCATTTCTCCCCCTATCCTCTCCTCGTCAGTCTACACGTCACAGCTCGCAGCCAGGCTATCCTGATTCCTTGGACCTTCCCGTCGACTCTTGACACTCTGTCGTATCATTTCCCGTCTAGTGTTTGATGAACAGGCGATCCCGGTTGGCTCTTTATTTTCCCTTTTATTTTCTGGTATTGTTTCTAAATCGTCGTCCTGTTCTATGCCGTCCACAGCACCGGGCTCTGTAGACCCGAAATTACCTCACGCCGTGGCGTTCTCTGTTTCTGGCTCCTGCCCTGCTACCGTGCAAACGAAAAGGCAAGAGAGCCCGGCCGGGACGTCCTAGCCTGAGCCAGATTGGAGACCCACTCTTGGTTCCGTGTCCCCAGCCCAGCAGCAGCGTCGCGCCCGTCTCTCCCTCTTGTTCTGTTTTATGCTCCGTAGTCTGTCGAAATCGAGATGATCCTGCATATTTCCTTTTCGCTTCATCATTTTGTTTGGCCCCCAACTCCCCCCCTTTTTCTTGCTGTCGCGCTCTCTCGACCGACTTTTACTTGGCCTCCCCTTGCGCGCGCCTTCCGAGTTTGTCATGCACACCGGAGGACACACGCCTCCGCCGCTACAGCGTAGATAGCGATAGAATGCATCTCACTCGTATCACGCCGTCAGCCAAGGCTTGCCTCTTGCCTATTTTAAGTCCTTCCCTCTTTCCGTATTGGCTCCCCCTATTCTCCGCGCTGTCCGTATCACAGAGAGGATTCAGTAGTCATGTAGAGTGCTCTTATCACTGCCACCCCTGGTCAGAGCACCGCCGTGCCTTCCGTGCCCAGTATTCCATTCGATTTCGGTGTCGCCTTGTTTCTGTCCTCGCTCTGCCTCTCCCTCCTTGTTTGCACCCTTTGCATCATTTGCCTCATTTGCCTCACTCCTCGCCCTCCCACCACGTACAGCAACCACTCATCTGCCCCGTTGCGCCGTGTCTCACGTTTCAGACCGCCCCCGACGGCTCGGACTCCCAGTGTCGCATGAGATGCAACCGAAATGATCGATATATTGGGGATAAATTGGTTTACGTGGTTGTTGGGTGGCAGAGAACATGATACCGAAAAGAAACAACGAAAAAGAAAGAGAGAAAAAAGGAAAAGAAAAGAAAAGAAAAGAATGGATGGCTACAGTCAGCCGCAAGCCAGACGCGCCATGTCGGCCGGTGCCAGTCTTTGCAGCTGATCTGGCGTCGTGGTCATACCCGTTCCTTTTCTATTCTCTTTTCTTTCAACTTTTCCTGTCCTCGTTTCTTTTCTATTGTTCATCTTCGTCTCAGTATCTTCTCGTCCGGTCATTTCCCTCCGATCTCCTCCAATACTCCCCATCTCCTCTAATCGCGTCCCTCTGCGAGACATGCACACCGCCGGTTATTCGCAGACCATCGGCATCAAGTAGAAACTCACAAGCCGAACGAGCAGCCAATTGTGACATTTGATACCTCTGCCGCCTTAGCCTCCGTAGTAGCTCGGCGACGTGGGCCATCTAGTCCGTCTAGCCCATCTAGCCCATATTGACTATATTGCCTATTGCACTGCCGTTTATAGTGGCGATTCCGTCTCGTTTGTCGGCATGTGCCCTTTCAGGTCAAGCAAGAAGTCATTGTAGCACCGGGGTCGGCTTGGCTGCTTGCGATCCTACAAATACTTGAAAATACATAAAAACTTAAAATACTCTCCAAATACCATCCGCCTAACAAATGGCGGTCACAGCGCCGGACGGCTGCGTGCCGGGGTGATCTGTCGACTCTGTATCCGTAGCACAGCGACAGACAACATGAAACCAAAGCAAGACAACACCGGCAGGAAAGGCAATAACCATGGGCGCTCACCAGCAAAAGGGGAGCGATAGGGTTAGGCGTGTCCCCAGCATCTGCCGAGTCGGACCTCGGAGCATCTGTCCAGGCGACGTAGCCAGGGCAGAAAGGAGAAAGGAGAAAGCGAAAAGAGAAAATAGAAAAGAAAGGCAAGAAGGCATGAAAACAGGGAGACAAGAAAAGATCCGGGTGCTAGCCTGCCATGCCCAACTCGAGCCATTCCCATTTCGTACCAGAGTCGTAAATTATCGGGTCGAGAAGAATGATAATCGACCTCAGCATCAAATGCAAATATCCCGGAATACTGGGTATTCCACTTCTCGGCCGGAGGGCCAGGCCAACCACTCGGCAATATCCAGCGAGCTGCGAGACCCCGCTGTCCGGCCTTTCTCACCACTGCTCACTTTTCATTTTTCGCTTTTCACTGCTTTTTTGGGGGGGGGGGTTACTTTTCTGCTTTTCGCGCTGTCCCTTCCATAGTACATAGTAGATAGTAGACTCCAACACGGCACCAAGACACCAAGACACCCCTCCTTTGTGTGTCTCATCTTAATTTATCATTCATCTCTCTTTTGATTGCTTTATTCGAAAGGACGAGGAACACAGATAAATCCAAAAAGGAATAGAGGAACGACAATTTATCCGTCGAACTAGCGAATCCCGTCGAGACCCATCTGCTCTCTCCTCTAACTCTTTGCATTCCGTCACCGGCAGAAATCAGCCCGGCGGAAATCTCTCGGCGACCACGGAGATCCAATCAGCAGTGGCGGGGCAGATGGGGATAGCAGGAGGCATCGAAAAGAGGGAAAGGAATCAAAAAGAAATCCCTCGTACGGGGCCGGCCATCCACAAGGCGTTTGGCTCGAGTGAGGGGCATGGACGGCTACGTGGGCAGACACCGGGACATGTGCATAGATAATTGAAGCGGCAAAGAGTGAAGAACAATCAAAAAGAGCGTGAAAATAATAATAGGACAAGATGACAGTAGTCTACTACTTGGTGCTCTACCTCCGGATCAGCCCCGGATTCCACAGCTGCATCTCCTGCAAATGCTCCCGCCAGACCGCCACCATGTCTCTTTGGTCTGTTTGCTGCTCTGCTTGCTCGCCTTGGCCATGCTCATTCTTGGTAGAGACTGCATCGTACAGGTACGGCTTCTCGTCGGCAAAGCAGTGCGTCTCGGCCGCTTCGGGCGTCTCTTCTCCTAAAACGTATCTCTTCAGGGCAGCGTCCGTACACGCAGACCGGTCCGCCATCGATGCGTGCCCGTAGCCGTGATGCACGACCATGCGTGCATTGGCATAGCCCATGTCCGCCGCCAGTCGCCGTCCATTCGCCAGCGGTGTCGCCGGGTCGTGCGTCTCCGCCACCAGCAGCACCGGATTCGACAGCGTCGCGTTCAGCGAGGGTGCACGGAACACACCCGCCGGCTCTGGCCAGTAGGTCCTATAATGACGGCACGGCAGCACATTGTAGAACCGCGAGTTGCCGCCGATCCACGACTTGGCCGTCATGTTCGCCCACAGCTCATCCCACCAGGACACGCCGTCGGCCGGCTCCGGTGCATCGTACTGGTCGGCACAGATCACGAGCGGCGCCAGCTCGTTTGTCGACGGTAGGGGCGAGCTGGTGGCCGGCACGCCTTCTACAGAACACGCCTCGCCCAGCACAGGACGGCTCGGGTCGTACTGGAAGACGAGAGCATCAACCATGACGGCGGCAAGTGTCGAGTTGCCCTGCTCGAGCTCAAACAGCATCTGCGCCATGGCCGGCCACGACCGGGGTCGGTAGAGGGCCGAGTAGATGGACGCTACCAGCACCGAGTAGGTTATCAGTGTCGGCCCGGACGCGGCCGTGTATGCAGCCACGGGCCTCTTGGCAACGGCCGCCACCAGATCGGCCATTCTTACCTCAAGGTCGTCAACAGTCAGCTGGCTACTTCCAGTGCCGCTGATGTTGTTGTTCGCAGCCAGGGCGCAGTGCTTTGGCCCGGCAGCAATGCACTCGCCCAGGAACCCGTCGTGCCATGCATCTGTGATGTTGTCCAGCGCGGCCCACCCGAAGCCGCCCTGCATCCACTCAAACGGCACATATTCCGTCCCGTCGAGGATCACCGCGCCCACACGCTCAGGGAACATTTGCGCATACGTCTGCCCGATTCCCGTGCCGTAGCTCACGAGGTAGCCCGTCAGCTGCGGCTCGGCCAGCGCCTGGCGGATGGCATCCAAGTCCCGCGCCACCATGCCCGTGCCCACGAACCGGCCCAGATCGCCAATCGTCTCCCAGCACGCCCGGAACGTCGCCTCAAACAGAGCGTCCGCCACCTCGATCTGGCTTGTCGGGTGCTCGCCCGAGACCGCCCGGTATCTGTGCCCCAGCTGCCACCAGCGGTCGCGGTCCGCATCGTAGGGGACGCAGGCCGCACGCGGCTGGGTAGTGTTGACACCGCGCGGGTCCCAGCCCAGCACATCCAGGGTGCCGCCGCTCAGACGATCGGACAGCTCTTCAGCTGCGCGCCACACGTACGAGGTGCCGCTGCCGCCCGGTCCGCCCGGTTCGATAACTATAGTGCGGTCGCTCTTCGATGCGCCTACAAGAGGTCCCGATACTTGGTATTTAGTGACGGCCAGGCGAGCGATGCGCGGGTCCGACGAATTTGTCCAGTCGAGCGGCACGTCCAAGTAGCCGCATAGATATACGCCACGGCCACTCTGCGGGTTGTTCTTTGGCCGGCCCCAGTTCCAGTGCGCCGGGTTGGGCTCGTAGAGACCGGCCCACGTCTCTGCCGGATATGGATCGTCGAGCAGCGGTGGACGAGTGGCATTTGTGCACGGCAGAAAGTGAAAAGGATCGCCTAGCTGAGGGTATTTTGTATAAGACGGTGTGAAACCCGCGTCGCTTGTGTATGTATGCTGTTCCAGTCTCGCCAGGATGCTGCTGCCACTGTTTGTGGACAGCGAGTCGGCGGCGAGGTATGCAAGACAGAGCGCGACAGCAAGCCCGGTGGCGGCACGGCGCTTTGGCCTAGGCGCGCTTCGGGGTGGAGGAACCTCTGTTTTCATGATTCTGTATCCTTATCAAGACATAACTCGGCGGTCTCCCGAAGAGCCTTTCAGACGACGCTCGTCCTCGTTAAAGAGGTTCCTGATAAGCAGCAACTCGCACCCCACTTTTCCGCATGAGGAAGGAGCTCGCAGAGCACACAATCAGAGGTGTTGCAGGTGTGATCTGACTGTCAACGTAACATGTAACAATTAACCAAAACTAAAGTAAAAGTACAAAAAGCGCATGCTTATAAACTACAAATACAGACATGAAATACAAGAACTTAACAACCAAAATATAGCCAATCTGAAATATCGACTCGTCTACTTGGACTCGGATGCGCCCAGAGTAGCCGAGGACGAGCCCTCGCCGGCATCTTCTGATAGAGTGGCAGGCTCAGTCTTGGTCTCGACGTCATCGACATCGACATCGACATCGACATTCTTGTCTTTTGACTCGGGCTCGGGGGTGGGCAGCGTCTTTTGCTTCGGGTCTGCCTTGGCCTCGTCCTTGGACTTGGACTCAGGCTCGACAGACAGCGACCGCGTCAGAGCCTCGATCATGAGCTTGAGCTCGGCAACCTCGGACCGCAGCTCGCGCACCTCGACAACGGCCAGGTCGTCCTCGACATTGGGCTTGACAATCTCGACGGTCTTCTTCCAGCCGTCCGACTCAAAGTCGATGCTGTTGCCGCTGACCTGCAGCTGCTCCCACTCCTCGACCACATCGTCGTCGGCATCGCCGCGGCGGCGGTTGCCGAGGATCTCATAGGCCGTGCGCGTCTCCACGTAGGCGGCAATCATGAGCACGGGCGAGTACAGCACGGCCATGACAATGTCGTTGAGGCGCTCGTACGTCTTCTTGTCCATCCACCACTCAAACGGCAGAGCGAGGCAAAAGATCTCGATGAGGTTGAAGGGCGCGATGAAGACGTTCTCGTCGGGGGCGCGCACAAACTGCATGGTCTTGTGCGCAAACAGGGCGAGATACTCGTCGTCGGCATTGTCGTAAATGTCCTCGTAGGCGGAGTTGTAGAGCGCAATGAGGACGTTGAGCAGCACGACCATGACGATAAAGGTGAAGCAGTAGTACAGGATGATGCCAAAGGGATGGCCAAACTGCTCAAAGCCTTCAAAGTCGGGGCTCTGCATGACGGCATTGAGCATGGCCTGGACGATAAAGGTGACGTCGCTCAGCTGCAGGTCCTCGGCAATGTCGAGGCCGATAAAGGACTGCAGGAAGCCGATGAGGATGACAATGAGGAGGGCAAAGAAGATGACCGACTCCTTCATCATGACCTTGAGCACGACGAGCATGGCGCCAAAGAAGCGGAAGCTGTCGAGGTACAGCAGCAGGCGGATCCAGAACATGGGCGCGCTGAAAGCCAAGAAGTTGTAGCTGAGCTCGTTGAACTTTTCGCGCGGGCCCTTGAGCAGGGGGTCGTCGGACGGGGCCTTGCTGAATGCGATAAAGCGCATGACGAGGGAGACGACGAGGAGCGAGTAGAGGACGCTGTTGAAGGCGTCCCAGAACCCGAGAATGTAGTAGCCGGCCTTCCAGACCTTGATGATCTCGTCAAAGATGAAGCCGAGCGTGAACAGGTACAATATAATCTCGATGCCGTCGAGGTCGCCGCTGCGGTTGATGGTGTTGATGGCGATAGTGAAGAGCACGAGGTAGAGGATGGAGAACAGGACCTGGGTGGCGTTCTGGTACATGGGAGCGCGCATGCGGTCCGGGTCGAGATGCGAGACAAACGACGTGTTGTCGCGGTCCTTGTAGTCGACAAAGCTGGCCGGGTCGTCCTCGTCCTGCACGAGCCAGCCGCGCCACAGGTAGCTGATGCACTTCTGGTAGCCCGACGAGCCGATGACGCGCAGCGCGTGCAGGTCGACGGCCTTTTCAATGACGTTGCTGGGCAGCGTGGGCTCGCCGTCGATGAGGATGGAGTAGCGGCGCAGCAGCACCGAGTGCATTAGGTACTGCTGGTCGTCCTCGCTCTCGATGATCAGCTTGGCAATGACCTCGCAGGCGGTCGAGCGCACCTGGTGCATGCTGGCATCCCACAGCTCGACGAGGGCCTGGTGGCGGAACCAGCGCTTGCAGATCAGCAGGCAGTAGACGACGCAGTCGTTGTACTGGGGGCTGCCGTCGACGCCGCCGGCCTCGCGCGCCGCCTGGACGACCTGGCGCGTAATGACCTTGCTGTGCGAGCGCGTCACCAGGTCCTCTTCCATTTCGCACGGGATGACCTCCTCGATGAGGTAGCGCAGGCGCACGGCGATCTTGGTGACCTCTTCCGGCGGGATGGCCGACTCGATTGCATCCTCGACATAGGCGGGCAATACTGCCGTTATTAGTATCAGATGGAGAACAGTGTGGGTGCGATCTCTTGCCTGCTACTCACGTCTTCTCCGGGTCTCCTCCCACCACTGGTCGTGATGCTCGTGGGCCGGGTGCCGGTCCCAGCCCAGCAGCCGACGCCATCCGGTGCTGTGGCCTCTGAGAGTAGGCATTGCGTCGTGCGTCGTGTATCGTGTGTCTTTGATGGGTGTCTGTCGTCGTCGTCGGTCGTGAAAACAAATCAAGCGATGCCGTACCGTCAAGTCGTCGTACCGCCAGAATACCTTCTTATCAAAACGTCAAACCGTGAAATGCCAATCTGCCAATCTGCGCAAATGCCAAAAAGTGGGCAGGCGAGTAATTTAAACAAATGCGTCGTAGGCTCCCTCTCGTCGCTCCGTCCTTGCTCCCTGCTTTCGAGACTTTTGTGCTTTGTCCTTCTGCTGTTCTGCTCTTTTTGCGTGCTCCTTGCTCCTTTTGCTGGGGTGCGCTCCGCTCCGCTGCTTCCTAGCTGCTCTAGCTTATCGTTTAGCTTGTCCCCGTAATACTTGCTTTCAGCTCGAGATGGCACCTCTCTGGCGTGTTGGGCGGTGGTGACAGGCTGCTGGGAAGGGCGCCAAAATCCTGCTAAAAGTGCTAAAAGTGCTAAAACGCAGCTGAGAGTCTTGGCGGCGCGCGACTGCCAATTCGGGATGACGTCGGCAGCAGATCTGAATCGTGATTTTGCGCGCTAACAAGGCCCAATGCGACTGCCAATACGACTGTAGATACAGGCTTGATTAGGTAACGTCTTTTAAATATGCACAATGTCGTCTGTATGAAACACGACGTCAACGAAGTGATGAATGATGATGTGTGGATGGCTTTTGGATGTTTCGTTGGTTAGTGTTTAATGTTGTTTGTTGTTCGTATATAAAGTAGAATACGGTCAATAAACAGTGTGTGTTTGGGTCTATAGTTTGGTTATTATTGATTTTGTATTCTATTTTCAATTCTATTTTCTAGTCTATTTTTTATTATTATTTCTAGTCTATATTTTATTATTATTTCTATTTTATTTTCTATTCTATTTTCTATTCTATTTTCCACTCTATTTTCTGTTCTATTTGATACTCATCTATTTCTTATTGTTTTATATGTCTCGTTCGCTATCCCACTACCTGCCGTTATCAACGCATATTCTATTTTGCTCATCATCTCGTTCTCGTCTCTTCTTCCTCTCGTCCTCCATCTCCATCTATTAACTCCTGTCTTGCAGTCATCGCACATCCAGATGCAGTCTATCGATTGAGCTGTCTTTAGCAATCTCACCCAATCTCTCTCACCCAATCTCACTTAGATCGCCCCGGATCTCGCCTCTGATCATATCGGAACTAGAACGACTCAGCTGGATACTTTATGTGACAGACCACCTCTCTGCTCTATTCTCTTCTACACCGTTTAGCTAAACGTGAAACATCGGAACCCCCAAGAGGAGATATTACTGCTGTCTGCCATGATGGGTTCATGGTGCATTGCAGCTAGCCAATTTCGATGTGCTATACTTAAAGTGCTGCATGCTGTGGTTGGCTGCTCGGTGCCACCCTGCGACTCCCAGCCAGACGACTGGCCAATGCAGCGTACGCCATCCAGGTAGCCCTCGTCGGCGCCGCACTCATCGTCATGTGATTTATGATGATGCCTTGTAGTCATTTCGATCCTTATTCACAGTTTATTACAACCATTCCCGGATCTTGCTTAAAATCACAGCCTCGACTTTACACTTATCATGGCACGTTCTAGGGCAAGCCTGGCCAGTATTTCTCATGTTGAGCTTTTTTTTCATTTCAAATCCTGTCACGTAAATTCAATTATCTGCTGAAAATAGTGATGGGCTTTACTGATCTATTATGTTGATGTTTCCTTTTCTTTCTTTTTTTTTTAATTTCTTCATGTTTTAATTTCGGATGTTTTCCCTTTTCTTTTCCTTTCTTTCTAAAATCAGACATTATACTTGAATCTTCCTTTGAAGAATGCCTTTTCACCAGCAGGTCTAACAAGCAACTCAAAGTCATGGCCCAACACTCTTGTCAACGGCCTACCATCTTCACCCAGGATGGTCTTATATCACCTATCTGGCCAGCCTCACTAGGCCCGTACGCCTTAAACGGCGGTGGGGTCAAAAGTGCCCGAGTGGGGTAGCGGTTGATCCGTGTGAGCGGCCTGATGAGGCCCACTGGCGTCTAGGGCTACATACTGTGTACACGGGGGTTATCGGCCTCATCGGATGCCCTCCTGCTCCCAAAGTGTGACCCGGCCGGCGTGCCTCCTCGAATTGGACAGTCAGCTCTAGGCAGCAGAAAGGCTTGGCCAGATGCCGGGCACTCAGGGCAGCTCCTTCCGCTTTGGCGCGGTTGATCTTCCAAGCTCCACTACGGCCTCACTGATGACATTGCGCGTGCTACTCGCCATGGCAGTTGAGCGCACTCCTTGTAAATTGTAGATATATCAGACGCAAGTATCGTCGAGCCTCAGACATGCCCGCTAGAAGTGATCCTGCACTGTGTGCTGTCTCTGTTGTGCCGTGATACTTCTCCGGCCCTTCCCGTTCGGCAGCAAAGCCTCGTCTTGTACATCGCTCCTTCCCAAAACTATCGCCGACAATGATCCCACACCTTCCCGGGGCTGCCTGTTACACTTTCACCCTTGCAGACAACAGTCTCCAGATCGCCCCGCCCCTTTCTCGCGATAGTCATACCTCATTCCATTATAGTCCAAACATCATAAACAAAGCCTCGTCGATGCGCAGCACACCCCTCAAATTTTAGTAGTATATAGATACTGCTTATTTTGGCAATGCATTCTCTCTGTCTCCTCATCACCACACCGACTTCTCAACTTCGCTTTCTGGTTGTCCAAATCATCCTGCATATCCTGCATATCCTGCATATCGGGGTGAAGTGGCCTGGCTGCCAAGTGGCTGCAACATAAGCCACGTTCGTTCCGGTTGGCCAAGCAGCTTTGTACGATATGCGTGCATCGCCTCTGGCTCTTTGGCACGAACGATTCTCGTCCACAGATACCGACTGGCTCGCCCTGTTTTTGAATTCTATTCCCAAGCCGCCTTTTCTTTTCCTCCCCTAGAATCAATTCGGGAGCTCTCGTCGGGTCGAAGCTCATGTCCAGACTCAAACTCAAATTCAATAAAATATCCAATATCTGCAACTAAGAGAAATTGCAGGTTTTCGCTCATCTCGCTGGCCTCACCATCACGGGCTGCTAGCTGCATGCTGCCTGCGGAGCGAACAGCTGGCTAGCTTTGAAAGGCACAAGCACACAAGCATACATTTGCATACTGGGTTTGTCTGCAGTCTGACTATCAGCCACGCATACAGGCATTGCCCTTTTTCTACCCGCTTGCAGCCGTTGGACTTTGTGTTACAATTTCGCCTATGGCGCCTGTCCCGGTGACCTTTGACGTTGCTATCGTGTCCACACCCATGCACTTGTCCTGCTATTCATGATCGTGTGATATGCGTCTGCTTTTATCTCTTGTGCCAGAGTTTACATTATACTGCAATCATAACAAGCAATCCCACACCCCGACCCATTTCGCCCATTTCCACTGCAATCTAGCCCATTTCCTATTTCCCTTTCACTCCATTTCGCTATATTAAACCTGCATCTCAAGTGTCACATTTCACAACATCTCTCATCACACCTCCCTTTATTTTAAAATATATTCAACGCACAATTTGGTGAATAATTTAAAGAAACTTGTGGAGAGCCGCCATGCTGTTAACCTACTTCAGACTGCCACCGGCACCCGCCTTCTTATGATTCAGAAGGATCCAAAATTCATGCTGACTTGTCAGCTTTTAGCTTGCATGCATACATATCTGCCTGCCTGTCTGCCTGCCTGCCTGCCCGCCTGCCTGCCTGCTTGCCCGTTTGTTTGACTGTCAAGCTTCCTAACAGGTGCCATTCCCGTCGATTCTGCCGCCCATCAGATCAACCAGATCAACTCCATATAAAACGAACGCGCGCCTCGTCTACATAACAGAGCTGTCCTGTTGTAACCACCGATGTTTCTTTTATAACATACCTCACATTGAAGCTATCCGTCGCTAGCTGTGCCCCGCAAGTATGGATTCCTCTTCCATTGTAACGCACACCATGCGAGAACCATCTTCCAACGATGATGTTAAAATCTTACCCGACACGACGGCTTCGTCAATGCTACTTGCCGAATCAACAAAACCAACTAGTGCACAGGAAATCGCCAAACCTAGCAAGAACCAGGAAACCTCCAAGATCAATGAGCTCAAGCCAGGAAGGCTGCCTGCCACCAAGCCAAAGCGTACCAAGAAAAAGCGTGTCAAAGACAAGCCCGCCTCGGAATCAGATGACAACTCCGACTCATCATCTTTGTCATCAGAAGACTCGAGCGATGAAGACACATCTGATTCTGAATCATCAGACTCCGAGGTTGCAAAAAAGAAGAAGAAGAAGCATGCCAAGAAGAAGCGCGAGGTCGTAAAGGCCAAAAAACATGCTCGCAAGAGAAAATCCAAAAAGTCCAGCAAGGCCCATGTGGATTTTGACTCGAGCTCCGACTCCGACTCCGACTCCAACAGCAGTTTCGACTCGGACACAAGCTCCAGCTCCAGCTTTTCCTCTTCTTCCGGGGGCTCCAAGCGAAGCTCGCGCTCCGACACCGACAGCGACAAGTCTCTCCGCGACGATCCCAGACGCAACCGCGGCCTCCCACCCCAATACGAAATTCCTCTACACCAGCCGCCACAGCAGCAGTTTGTCAACCCATACCCGCAATTTCAGTCCTTTGGGTACTATGCTCCTCCTTTCGGAGCTCCAATGGGCAATCCGCTCGCTTTTGGCGGCACACCCGCCTACCAGCAACCAATTCCAGCACAGCCGCCCATCAACCTGAACAGCGGGCGTGCAATGCCAAGGGCCATGCCCCAAATTATCCCAGGGCGGTCTGGACGGCCTGGACGGCCTGGCCACGGAGGAATGTCAATACCCAGCAATCCCCTGGACAGTTTGCAAGTAGGACAGCAGACCCAACGGGGCAAGAAGAGCAAGCGCAAGTCCAAGTCCAAAAACTTCAAGCGTGTCGACCATGTGTGGGACAATACCCGTCACAACTACGTACTGCAGCCCACGGCAGAGGGATCTGCCGATACAGAGTACGAGGGCTATGCCTTTCACGTGCGGCGCACTTTTGACTGGGAGGGCAAGTACAAGCAGACCATTGTCGACATCAAGAGCAAAATCCTACGTGATACCCTGCAGGGGGTCATGGGTGAAATAAAGGGCGTGAGTCTCGTCGAAGAAACGCCCAAGCTGGACCCCAACCTCTTATTTCTGTACCTCGAGGACATGCGCAAGTATCTGAAGAAGCTCAAGACTGTCGAGGTCAAGGGAGACAAGAAAACGCGCAAGAAAGAGGCCAAGCGGAACGCCAAGAAGCGTGAGCAGCTCAAGGTGCTTATCAAGTATCTCGACAAGGACTACGAGGAAGTGAAGAACAGTCTCGTTCCGCTGCTTGAGAATGGACTTATCACATACGACCTGCTCTGGGCTTTGTGGAAGCCGGAAACACTTGCCTTTACGACCACGTATGGTTCGCACGACCAGCCACGCATCTTCAAGGCCGACATGGCTGAGAGCCACTACAGCATGACGAAAGGGCATTTCTATTACATTGAGGGAAAGGTACAAACTATTTTCTGGTCACGGTGATTTTAGCGGATATGCTAACCATGTAGTACTTTGAATACGACGGCAAACGTTTCGGCTATGGCAGCGTTGCAGATGAGATTTGCGAGTTCAGAGGCACCCGCAAGATCACAAGCCTGCCGCTATACCCGCTCAAGTACCACAAGAACGAGGAGAAGCTCCGCGCAGAGCTGATCGACCGCGGCAAGAAGTTTGTTGCTCTAAGTGGCGTGCAATACCGAAGCTACGACGGAATGGCGTACTACAAGAAGAAGAAGACTGCTGTCAAGGTTAACATCACCGGGCGTATCATGATCGACTCGAGCATCCACCGGCGCATCAATCCCAACTACCCCATTTCGCTAGTCAAGCCTAAGAATGGCGACTCGCAGTCTGACGACGAGCTCTCCGACAACGAGCGGGATGGAGCCAGGCCGTGTGAGCAGTCCGACTCGGACAGCAGCCCACACAGCCACCTGACAACCAATAAAAAGGTAGGGCGGTCAAGGAACACTATGCGACTGGTCACGGACCAATTCGGGAGGGTTACTCTTGTTCACCAAGTCTTGGCTGACGGCGGGCCCGAACAGGAAACCAACATACTTGGTCAGGTTCCCGACAATAACAAAGTCAAGGCCAACGGCACCGGCACCGGCACCGGCACCGGCGGCAACGAGGAAGACGACAAGGGCGACGATGCCGTTGGCGAGGGTGAGGACGGAGACAACAAGGGCGGTAGAGACGACGAAAAGAAGATACCCGAGTTTAGCGACGAAGAGTACCTAACCGCCTCGCCGGTGGTGCTGGGCTTTGCCTTTGCGGAGAAGCTGTGGCTGGAATTCACCGTGTCCAGTGTCAAGGATATCCAGTGGAACCACAAAGCCTACGAGTCTCTCGTGCTCGAGCCCAAGACAAAGGACATCGTCAAGGCGCTCGTCGAGTCACACAAGTACCATGCAGCCGAAAGCATCGACGACGTAATCCAGGGCAAGGGCAAGGGCCTCGTTGCCGTTCTACACGGCCCTCCCGGTACCGGCAAGACATTGACAGCCGAAGGCATCTCTGAGCTGCTGAAGTGCCCGCTGTACATGGTGTCTGCAGGCGAGCTTGGCACCGACTCGCGCTTCCTGGAGTCGGAGTTGCAAAAGATCCTGGACATTTGCCATGCATGGGGCGCCATTCTCCTCCTGGACGAGGCCGACGTGTTTCTCGAAAAGCGCAATATGCACGACATTCACCGCAACGCGCTTGTCAGTATCTTCTTGCGGCAGCTCGAGTACTTCCAGGGCATTCTCTTCTTGACAACCAACCGTGTCGAGGTACGTTTTCTATGCATGCCTTAATTATGTTCAAGACCATGACTAACGTGCAGACCTTTGATGATGCCTTCCAATCGAGAATCCACATTGCATTGCGGTACGACAGCCTCGACAGCCGCGCCAAAAAGGCCATCTTCAAGATCTTTATCGAGCGTGTCCGCGTGCTGGAAAAGATCGACCTCATGCCGTTCACCGAAGACGACTATACGGCTCTAGCCCGCCACGAGCTCAACGGCCGGCAGATCAAGAACACAGTGCGCACGGCACAGGCGCTGGCAGTCAACAAAGGCGAGCCGCTGTCCATGTCGCACATTAAGCAAGTTCTCGATGTGCAGATGTCGTTTGACCGCGACCTCAAGGGCGGCCCGGGTTTCCAGGATGCCATGCGCAGCTACTTCTAGCCTGGGTCGTGCTATTACACCGAGTTGCTTTTGATTGGAGACGACTGTGGAGTTCTCACATCTCCCCTTATCCAGGTTACCTTTTTCAGTTTTGCTTTGATTGCTTTTTAACAGTTTTTTGGTATTTTGGTATTTCTGACATACTTTCTCTTTCTTTTTTATTGCATTGCGGAATCAAATTCTCCGCGTACATACTACACTCCCAGTAGTATACTGCATTCATACGTGCCAAGTGTACCCGTGGCGTGACAGTTGCAATACAAACGAACTAGGCGGCAAATACTCCGGCGACGGGGCGTCTAGTGAGGGGAATCACCCATCCAGCGCCTCGGGCGCCATAATCTTCCCCCGGCGTAGCGGCGGCTGACGGAGGCTCGCGTGGAAATAGAGCGGGTCCAAATATAGTAGTGTAAATAGTACTAATAATATCCATAAGAACTATATACACTATATGGCGCCCTTATACCCGGAGCTGGCAAATCACCCGCGTTCGGCAACTGGAAGCCGATGTCGTTTGGAAACCGACGGCATGTGCTCTTGTCAGTTTTCTTCGATGTTGTTTTGAAGACATATCTCTCCTCCAACACATCTATTAACCAACTGAGCAACGACTCTCATGACCAAAACACTCAATTGTTTGAGTCTCAATACTTTCACCAGCCTTTCGACGCACCTTCCTAAACTGCCGAATTATTTGCACGTGATCGACGGCCTCATCATCGTCGCCCTCTATCTCTTCTCGTTTCTGCTCCTCAGCATCCCGCGCTCTCTGAATTATAAACACAAACCAGTCTCGGCCGTCGCAATGTCCAAGCTTTCGCCGTCGCTCAAGGCGCTCATCAATGCGCCGTTTGCGCGCCCGGGCCCCACGGCGGCTTCGTCGCGTATTGCGGATGTGTACCGCAACATTGCCCGCGATGCCGCACGCCACAACGTCGGCGCCCAGCCCTGGATCACCTTTTCTGCCGCTGCTACGATGACTCTCAATGCGCCCGATGCTCTTGCCACTCTCTGGCGCGTTGCCACGGAAGCGCCGTTGTCGCAGCCGCCCGTCGCCACTGCTGAGCTGATCCGCGAGGTCGGCCTCAAGTGCATTGGATTCAACGGTATCCCGCGCACAATCAATGTGCTCGGCAGCTTCCGGTCCACCGGCCTGCCGGCAGACATTGCGGCGAAGCTGTCTACCAAGCCTACTCGCACAGTCACTTCCGAGAATGTCGCGTCCACAAAGGAGCGCGGCCTCGGCCTGTGGCGGTCCGTCTACGCCGGTGTCGACCAGAAGCTGCTGGACAAGCTGGCCGAATCACACCCGGACCTGCCCGTGCACATTCTGAGCTCGCACTACGGCCCGCTGTTCACAGACCCCCCAAACCATAGCGCCGATGGACTGGCTAATGTCGGCCGTGCGCTGACCAGTCTAGTTGCGATTGCCTGCCTGCGGTCGCAGACGGGTGTTGGCCCGCAGGTGGTGTCGCACGTGTTTGGCCTGCGCAAGGCTATTACTGACGGCACATGGCTGCCCGCCAGTGCCACCGTGGGTGAAAAGGAGAGCGTCAAGGGCGTTGAGTGGCTGGCGACCAACGAGGGCAGTGAGTGGCTGCTGGAGAGCGTCGACTCGATTGTGGGCGCATTGGGTGGTAGCAACTTTGCGGGCGGTGCCAGTGAGCCGACCGAGAAGTCGAAACTGTAGGGTGAGGCTCGACGATCAATAGCATTTTTGGTATATATTTAAGCGTGCGTTATATTGTATAAAATAAAGAAATAAAGAAATAAAAAGTCAAGGCACGACTTGTACAATTGCATCCCCTCCCCTCCTCAATCCTACGGCTGCCACCCACCACCTATCCTGGAGTACTTCCGGCATTCCATCACTTAACACACAGAAGTGGCTGACAGGGATAATGAATAGCTAACTACAAAAAGGCAGACATCCAGCTCATAAAGGCACCACCATGGCACCGGGGTGCAAAATAAGCGCCGCTGTTGCACCACCCCCAATAAAGTCTATATTAAGATGCAGGCCAGGCCGTGGCTGAGTCTTCAAATACTATGTATCGCTGACAGACAAAAGGCTGACAGCAGCACGGCCAATAGCAACAAATATGACAGCCGTTCTGGAGCAAATCAGCATCCAGTCCGCAGCACAGGCTGGACTCTGCTTCTCACAGCAAAGAGCCGCAACCCCCCCTCTCCTTATTAGGCGGACAGGAATCGACTGTGTGTTGATTCGAGTTACATACAATATGAAAATACGATACGCCCTCGTTTCACGGGCTAACAAAAATCAGAGTACATTTTACTTTAAAATCCAAATATCTTTTCCCCTACACAGCGATTGCTACCGCCAAACTCAATCACATTTGCCAAAATGCGTCTCATCGATATCAAGACGATAAAAATGGTGGAGAGATACCCCCCCAACGTCCCCCCATATGTCATTCTGTCTCATAGATGGGGTGAGGAGGAGATCACGTACCAAATGTTCGATGATGTGAAGTATCACCAAAGACTAGGGTACAGAAAGGTCAAAAGAGCGGCTGACGTTGCCAAGAAAAGCACAGATGTTGACTACCTATGGGTCGACACATGCTGCATCAACAAGATGGACGGCCCCGAGCTGTCGGAGAGCATCAACTCCATGTACCAATGGTACTGCAATGCGGCCGTGTGCATCGCCTATCTCTCGGACGTGAATCACGTTGTAGAGGGCCCTGACAAAGGAAAGAAAAAGGCCACGTACATACAGAGTATGAAGCGCAGCGAATGGTTTGAGCGTGGCTGGACGCTGCAGGAGCTGGTGGCACCGCGGAAGCTGTTTTTCTACGACAACGAATGGGCTTGCATAGGGGACAAGATTGAGTTTGTGAAAGCCATTTCTGAAATCACAAAAGTACCTGTACGCGTTATCGCCAACAAGGCCGCGCCAACCACCTACTCGCTCGCACGCCGTATGTCCTGGGCGGCAAATCGGGTCACGACACGCGTCGAGGATATTGCCTACTGTCTGCTGGGTATCTTTGATGTCAGCATGCCGCTTTTGTATGGTGAGGGCACGCGTGCGTTCCGGCGTCTCCAGGAAGAGATTATCAAGCACAGCAGCGACTTCACCATTTTCGCCTGGCGCATGCCGAGGGAGCTGGTTCCGCAGTTGCAGATCAACGGCGCCCCAGTCGATAGAACGCAGTCTGCAATTGGAACGAAAACGACTGCGTACCGGGAGGTGAGCCCAGCTGCATATGACAGAGCCTCGAGCAAGACACCGCGCCCCGCATCTCCCGCCACGCCCCCGGAAAGCCGCCCAACCCACAGCCGTTCGGCTTCTGACGAGCAGCACGTCACACAATCACAAACGACACGCTCAGGCACCTCTAGCCCACGGCCTTCAAACGAGGCTGCTATGTCGCTGCCGCCGTCTGTGCGTAGCCGTTACATTGGGCGAGACTCTGTGTCCAAAGTCACGCCCAGCAACGAGTTGGGACTATTTGCCGAGTCACCCAAGCTGTTTGAAGAAAACGATAGTCTGCATCCATTTGTTGACGATTTCGAAAATTTCACCATCACGAACCGCGGCCTTTATATCTCCGGATCTATTTACTTGCGAATACTGCCCCGTCCTGCCATAGGCGGCAAAGGTCCCGGCATAAATCGGTATCTTTTTCTGGTCGGCAGCCAAACTGAGAGCTACATTGGCATCTTATTGATCAAGATCGGTCCCAATCTGTTCCAGCGCGACTGGGACACCGACGTGGCCGTGCTCGGAGCAGAGGACGTTACAGCGATGCGTGGATTCTTGGTAACGAACTGGTACATTATAACCGATAAGCCGTCCACCAACACAATCTCATCAGGGACTTTCCGACAGCAGAGCATCCATGTTCCGAGCCTTGAAGGTGACAACCGCTGCATCGCGCTCAAGGACACGGCGCCAACACACCTGTGGGATGTCCAGGACCGGCTATTTGTACGGCCCAAGTCGCACGAATGGACGCGCTACGACATGGTTCTGGCCTTGAAGTGCCACCTGAAACTCTCGGGCGGCACGGGACGTGAACAGACTAGCGTCAACTTTGTCGTCATGTGCAACTACCGCTCGAAAGATGGGGAGCCCAAGTTTGTCATGTTTTTGGAGTCAGACTATCCCAGGGAGGCGGAGATGCTCATGGTGCGGCGGGTGCCTAACAACAGTCTGATGTGGGCAGACCTTCACTTCATGTGCCCAAACCTGACACAACTGCCAAACTATGTTGTGGTGAATACTGGAACTGCTGCAACAAAGTGCGTGTACCGCATCTCGGTCTCGTCCAGGAAAGGCAAAGTTCAGCTGGCGTATTCATCACAGGAGCTGTACAGCGTCGTGTTCAAAATTCAGTACGAAAAATCGGCACGTTAGGGCGACCTGATGGATCAAAGACCACATGGATATTTCATGCATAAGTAATGAATGTGATGGATGGTATAACTGTTAACTACCAGGAGTTGTGGATAGTGAATATCACCTTGACTGGATCGGACAAAATAATCGAGATAAATAATAACAAACAGACCGTGCAGTGAGTGAGTGACTCTGGTATCGTTCCCAGTAAAGTGTAAGTGTACATCCATATCCGTCCGGCCGTCTCCGACTGCAAAAATAAAGCAAATAAAGGTACAAACTATTTAAAGAAATACGTGAATAAACAACAAGTGAATACGAAACTTTCAAGACATCATCTATCTCATGCATCACCGAGCATGGCCGATGCGGCCGATGCCCGCGTCAAAGTCGGGAAACGACGGCAGCGCCGGCGACGATAATGGCGACCCAGACACATTGTCGTTCTTCTCCTCAGTCACCGTGATATCGGTCGTCACAGCCACGCCTGACGGCGATTGCGCTCCGGGCCGATTGGTGTACGGACTGCCCGAAGCCGTTATCGTTGTCGTCTTGGCCGGCAACGCAACTGACGCCTTGGTGTTGCTGCGTGCAATCGGCTGGATGCCCGACGGCAGCATCGAGTTCTGGACATTTTCGTCGCTGTCACTGCTGCTGTGGTTGCCGCTGCCGTGCTGTGCCTGGCTGATGTTGACTTCGAGGATGCCCTTTTCGGACTCGGTTGACTTGCGCGACTTGGAGCCTGTGAGGCCGCCACCAATGCTGCCGCCCGTGCTGTGGCTTGCCGTCAGAGTCGAGTTCTTGGCGGCCTTGTTGCCGTTGCCCGACTTGGCACCGCTCATCATTACGGCGCCGGCCATGGCCTTGGCTTTCGCCCTGGCTTTGTCCTTGGCCGATGATGTGCCGTAGCTGTAGGAGTTGATGCCGCCGCCGCTCATGGGTCCGCCGTTGTCGCGGCTGCGCTGGGCCGCGGACGAGTTGGGAGATGTTTGGCTCAGCACAAACGTATTGCCTCCGCCGTACTGGGTATTGAGGGCACTCATAAACGGCTTAAGGCAGGGCATGGTAGTGGCGATCACCGCATACGAGAGCTCCACCTGGGTGCAGACGGAAGCCAGAATACCGTGCAGCGACTGGTCTTCGCTGTAGAGTGACTGGCGGATATAGTAGAGGCGTACGACGGCGGCAACGACGACGGGCAGACGCAGGCCGTAGGCAATGACGACAACAGACTTTTTGCTCCACGGCAGCTGGAGGTCGCGCACCAGCCAGAAGCCGCCGATGAAGAGGGCGATCTCGGTGATGATGTCTAGAACAGTGACTGCAAACCAGCGGGAGTACTATATGGACAGTTTGTTAGTAAGAAGAGTTCACGACAAGTTGTGACACAAGAGGTGAGCAGACTTACCGTGCTGGTGGGGCAGCCGTTCACTTCCGTGTTCCATGGCTGGGAGATATCACAGCGAATAGTGACGACAAACATGGAGACGAAAAAGTAGACGGCGGAGCCAGCCAGAAGGAGACGGGCCATGATGCCGTGGATCGGATCACGCGAGAGGCGGTGGATCAACAGTGCAATGGAGCTCTTTGTGAGCCACATTGTGATCAAGAACAGAATGTCGCTGACGTAGAGGTCGCGCTGCCAAGTGGTGATGCTAGAGGCGTTGAGATCGGACTCGATCTTGCCGAAACCCCGCGAGATGGCGAGGAAGACGACGACAGACTGCAGCAAGGCAACAACCATGCTGGCAAAGGCGGTATAGTCATCGCGGCCAAAGGAGGCGCGGCATTCGATACGGACATATGTGCGGATGAGGAGGGAGATGACACCAAACACGAGACCGAGACTGGCTGTAATGGCGAGGACGCCGCCCTGGTCGGTGGCTGTGACGGCCTTGAGGGGCGGCAGGATTGTCGACGGAGTGTGGTCCATCGATGCGATGCGATGCGATGGATATATTGTTGATGTGAGGATTGACGATGTGGTCGAGTGAAGAAGGCGTTGATCGTCGGGGAAGACGGTATTATATGAAACGAGACAAGGTCATAAGTGCTGAGAGAATGACCGTGTGACAATCAAAGAGTAGAAGAGATAATGAACAAAAATAAAATAGAAAGATGAAAAAGAAAGGAAATAGATATAATAATCTATATCGGGGAATATCAACGGACGGGGCAGAGAGTCGTGTAGTATCAGACGCCAGAATAGCACACAATGTAAAAAGAAGAAGGGGGTCTGAGAGTGACCATAAGAGAAGATGGAGAGATATATGGAGGACCCAAGAGAGACAACAGGTGCTAAATGCAAGAATAAGCTGGAAATGACAGATGCAAAGATGGAGAGACAGGAGGCAGAGAAGGACAGTATCGAGACAGGGGGGCAGGATGGGAGTGCAGAGACAGCCAGCAACGGACGACGACAAAAGCTCAAAGTCAAACAGACAAGACGATGGCAAGGGGAGAGACAGAAGGAAGCGAGGCAAAAGTCAAGTGAGACAGCAGTTGTTGTTTCTTCTTTCTGCACAATGGCCTGGGGGTCTGCAGTCTGGAGTGTACAGTCTGCGGTCTATTTTTGATATCTCGAGTACTTCTTTTGCATCTGTCTATATTGTGAGGAAGAAACTGGAATACGACTTCAAGGCTCAAGGTGACACCGAGAAGATCAGCGATGAACAGAGAGAAAAGTGAATAGTGACGGAAGGGATGAGGTAGGATGAGCGGGAGGGTGAGCTCGGAGAGATCGAGAGGGTGATAATGATGGTGGGAAAGGGGACGAACAGCCAACAGACACACAACCGCGTTCGTGGTGGTGTTTAGGTGATCGCCGTGCTGTGTTTCTTGGATTAAAACAATAAATATGGTGACAGCAGACGATAAGAGACGGCAATGAGAGCCAAGAAGACACAGCCAGAAAATCAATATATTCACACGGAGATGTGTGGTCGACAGACTCGAGTCTAGACGGCAGGAGAGT
Source organism: Ophiostoma australiae (assembly GCA_022392945.1). Taxonomy (NCBI): domain Eukaryota; kingdom Fungi; phylum Ascomycota; class Sordariomycetes; order Ophiostomatales; family Ophiostomataceae; genus Ophiostoma; species Ophiostoma australiae. The sequence continues at coordinate 2,088,435 of JAKRGJ010000002.1, read as the reverse complement.
ACGGGGATGTAAGAGATAGTTACACGGCAACACAAACAGTGCAAGACAAGTAACAGCAGAGAGACCGAGAGGCAGACGCGTAGAGAGGCAGAAACAGACGACTCGAAACAGATAATCAAACTCAGTGCCCAATTTTCAAATCTTGCTGCGGCTGTCATAAGACATGCATGTTCTACCTGTAAAGAAACCGTGCATACATATGAGTCCTATGTACGGAGGAGTACTCCGTGTTTGGGGCAAGGCGTAAACCAAACCAAGGCCCGTACGGAGAAGAGAGAGCAGGAATACTGTCGAGGGAGCTGATAAGGAGACGACAAGCGGCCAAAAAGAAAAGAAAAGAAAGTAAGAAAGAAAGAAAGAAAGAAAAAATACAAGACTGGGCTGCCGATCACTATCCAGCAAGCGAGCCCATGAATCGTGAGGGCGGCTCAGCTGTGCAGCTCGGTGATGACGAGCCCGTGTGATGAACGAGTGCATTTGCTGGAGTACGAATAGGCACAGCAACTTGGACCCCAAAGACTTAATCAAGAGCCACATAGTAGTCACAATCATCGTCAAATCATCTAACATTTTCAAAGAAGGATAGTGTGCGGAAAGTATCGAAAACACGGACAATATCACCGATGCGCAAGATCCATGGGCCGATGTGGCTTGAGCAATAGGATGGCGTGGGCACTAAATGTCGGCAGATGTAAGCCCAGTCCAGGGTATTCGAGTCTAGGAGTCTAGCAATCATGTTTTCATATTCAGTTTTTATCTGTACATAATACGATAACAATAAGGCAAGGGGTGGCAGCAGAGTAGGCGAACAGGAGGAGGGGCCCGAGACGCAAGACGGAGGAACAAGACTGACATATGACAAGAGGACGCGCAGATGAGAGACAGGTAATGATAGAGGTCTAATGAGAGGAGAGGAGGCAGAGGAGGCAAAGGCCGGGATTGGGCACAGGGCAGAAGAACCAAGGCAGCAAGGGAGATGAGCAGTGAGACATACTCGGCGGATGGGATTGAGATATAAAAAGCAAGCATCAATAATCTGGTTCATACTATGTAGTAGATGTAGAAGTAAGTTGTGCATAAGACACTGGAGTAAAGATATGTCACGTAGTGGAAGTGTGCATACATAGTATATCGCAGTAACGGGGTCGACAAGAGATACTGGTAGAAACTGGTAAAAGAGAAGAAAGAAAGAAAGAGACCAATATGATGTAAACACTTTGGGATGATCGGCAGATGGCTGTCATGGTTTCTTTTTCTGCTCACATGCTGCTTTGGTTGCTCCTATGTACATAGTACAGAGTAGTTCAGCCCTCGGCATCGAGCGTCAACTTTACGTATCAGTCCAGTCCGAGTTGGCTGGTCCTCTAGTAGTTTAGCATCCACGACTAGTCCAGATATATGTATTTATTCAAGATTGCAACCATCACGCTCAACGGACCTGTCAGATTCGAAAGGCCGAGCGAGTCCTCGCGCACAAGTGTGTAGACTGGTGCGAGGTAGTCAGGGCCATTCCAGGGGTATTCAGCTGCAAACTCCCCTCGCGTCTCAGGCGCCAACTGCCATCTGTCGACTTGCAACCGGGTGTTACAGTGAATTGATGCAACGTGTTTGTGGTGGCACTTGTGAAGCATTCTAGAATTGGCAACCGGCCGTCTTTCGGTGCAAGTACAGTAGATATGCACATTCATACATACGTACCATACGAAGCGTGTAAGTGAGTGCAGTAGAGTGAAATGTAAAAACGGAGAATTACAAGGGATACACAGCCCGTTCCGCATTCTTGAAGATGACGGCGCCATGTAACGGCGAAAGCCTTTACAGAGGAAGTCGAAATATAAGAATGCAGGTCTTGTCTATGTAGAGGCGAATGCATTCCTCTGCAAGGTGGGAGACCCGTACGAGGGTGGTGGTATTGAGGAGAGGAGAGACAGGCAAGCAAGGGGTGGGTAGCCAAATGTCGATCACGGGTCCAGCCAGCACTCGAATCCAATCGAGTCGGGCGACCCAGGCTAACGGAGAGACGGAAGCTTTGTACATGGTATGGTAATATGGTACGGAATATCTTATAAAATTAAAGGGAAAAAAAAGAAGAAGGCCAGCTTATAGCTGCTACAGAGCAGGCAGGCTCGCTCCGGCAATAACAGGATCACATCTCGGGCCATGCGAGCCGTATGAAAGTCCGTCACTATGGAGAAGAAGAGAGGGCGTGGACTGGACAGACCTCGATGCTTACAAAAGGACTGCATAGCATCCATAGGCCTCCATGGCCAGCCACACTGCCCATTAAGCACTGTCCAGTGACCACTGGCCACTGCCCACACTGAGACATGACCAAGCTCGACCTTTTGTATGAGCTCATAGATGCAAGGGATCTTTGCGGTGGTGGAGATGGCCAGGGTGCCAGGATTGACATCCGTAGAGGCGAGCGGCTATGATTGAGGACTTTTGGTTTTTTATCTCATGATCTCTGAAAATCTTGTTCTTTTGGTATTTTGATAAATGATGACCACGTTGGCATAAGAAGCAGACGGCTTGAGATATACCAAGAAAGCCAATACAGCATGTAGCTACAGCCAAGGACTTGGTATCGATGGCCAAGTATGCAAACAATTCTTGTAAAGAGAATAGCGACAGGACAGCGGCTGATGAATAAGAAAATAATATATTGTAAAAGAAAGAGAATAATAAAAAAAACACAAGGTGGCCAGACACACCCAGAGCCCACTCTACGCCGAAAAGCAGTCCAATGGCTGGCATACGCATGACAATAAGACGATACGTCCGCAAAAAGGAAATATAAGTAAGCACATCAAAAAGAAGAGAAAATACCGAAAAAATAAACTAAACCCAAAATTGGAAAAGGAATCGACTTCCGGGCCAGGCTCCCCGGAGTCGGCCACAAACACACATTTATGCCCCTGCATTACATAGTACATAGTACGTTGGTACGGAGTAAATGCCAAATTGGTATGATCAAGGCCGGAATTACTGTGTGATGTCTATTCGTTGGAGGTCTACGATAGCTGAATGGATGTTGGCTGGTGTTTTTATTTTGTAAAATACTTTCCGAACGTATTACAAGATTATTCAGGCTACTGTATATCGAAAATAACACAAAACTCTCTTGTATATAGAATTTCATGGTAACATGCCTATTTGTTGATAGTATTCCGTGTAATTATAATATCTTCATATAAAACAAATCGTTTGCGATTTTTCGAATAAATTCACGAAAAAATAGACCGCATTTTGTAGCCTAAAACCAAAATACACACACATCGAATTATCAAATCATAAAACTTCAAATCATCGAAATAGTGCAAATAAACAAAAATAAGAGCACTGAAATTAAGCAAAGATTAAGAGCTACAAAAAAAACACAAAAAAGAGATCGGTGCTTCTTTTGAAGCGCATCAGGATTTGAGCCCGATGCGGGGGTCGAACCCGCAACCTTGAGATTAAGAGTCTCACGCTCTACCGATTGAGCTAACCGGGCGTTGGATCTCTTATTGATGAAAGGTGAAGCCTTACTGTACTACATACGGATAGTTGCAAACTATGCTACTAGTGATGATGACTAATCGCCCCTTTTCGCGCCGAGCGTCGGTGACAGTCGTCGACGACGACAGCTGTTGATGGTGGCTGGCGGCACCAAAACTCGCTTCAGCGTGAGGCGGGCTACGATGACAAGCCGTGTCCATGTCTCGCCTGCTGTCTTTCGGACACGCTTCGTCTGCAGTCTGTCCTATCGGTTGTCGTCAGCTGGCTGTCTCTCTTCGCCTGTCGTCTTTTTACCAATATGTCAACCCGGGTCAGACTGTGCGCGTCACGCATCGGTGATTTGGAATGTCGATGGGACGAGGGAGCAAAAAGAAAGAAGAGCAGGAAGAAGAGAGCAAATGTCAAGCGAGCGAGAGGAGAGGCTGGATAAAAGGAGACAGTCAGATAGGAGGCGGCAGGACAGCTCCGCTGGTAACAGCGTCGTATCCACGCGGGGTTCGTCTTGCTGTCCTCCTGTGGTCTTATCGCGCCAGCTGAGCTATTCGGTCTATCGTCCGTCATATCTTCCGCCTCGCCGCTGTGATTCGTAGCTCATGTCTCCCACCCGCTTGGCTGGGTGTTGACCCGGCATGACCCAAGGGTTCAGACTCGTCATGAAGTTGATGGACGGAGAGAAGACGGAAGACGAGCAACGATCTAGGCACATACTATCAGGTGGCTAGTACGTGGTACAACCGCTTCACTCCACTCCAGACACATAATACAGAGTCCTATGTATGTAGATACAGGGTCCCACCGTGCCGCCAGCTCGGCTGGCCTCGACGACAAACTCCAGGATAATGCCTGGCTAGTCTAGATCTGGAATAGATCACCGGCATTTGTTGTGGCAATGTGTTGCTATATCTGATTTGCTTTTGAGGATGTCATAGAACACGCCTTTGATATTGGTTTGATTGATGATTTTGATTTTATTTTGATTTTTCATTCACTTTCTTTTCCGTTCGGATGTGTCTTCCTCTTGATCTGATTGCTTGTGCGTACCAATAATCGCCTGAGACATTCGATTAATGATTCCTGAAGTGGCTCAAGTCCAGACTCGCGTTTTTCTGGCTATGGGCCAGTTTCTTTCCTTCTCCTTTTCTTTTCTCTACTCTCTACATTATGCTTCTTCTTTCTTTGTGCATACTATGTAGTATACTTCCTTCTTCTCGGTTCGTGTGCCGGCGAACTTTGTCTGAGACATGCATTCGCAGGAGAGGCTATGCAAGGGCCGGCCATACTGTGGATGATGGTTGGCGAGGTTGGATTGGAGCTCGGAGAGGAAGCTCGCTAAACAATAGTGCTAAGAGCTGCTAATCGTTGTACATCCAGCTGCTAACAGCTGCTAGCTCAGAGCTTGTTTCGAATATTACACCTTTATTAGGAAGCGTCCGTGTCTATCAGACATCCAAGCAAGTGATGGAGCGATCCAGTGTCTGGATGGCAAACGGGTGATCCTGGTGGCCTCTGACGCCCTCCGGGTCTGACGGCGCCCCCAAAAGCAATCTGAAGCGCAAAACAACAAAACAAAAGAAGAAAAACAGATAAGTGCCCCCAAGAGAGAGCTGATATACCCAGTAAAAAGGACGGCCTCGGGACAGCAACGCACCCTATTAATAAAGCCGTGGTGGTCTTTTGCCTCGGCCATCGAGTTCGATACGTGGATGGTGAGGCTACAACACCACTGCCCATCTTGACCATTTGCAGCCGCTGACTGCTTGCATCTGCACTCACCAAGGCACTGCATGCACTGGGCGTAGTCTGGCCATCACTTGTTACTGCTAAAAAGTAATATAAAGTAATAGTGCATGCAATTTCAAGGGGTCGAGGTCAGCCAACAACCGGTACCAGCCAACTCTCGACTTATAGCGGCTAGGAGCAACGACAACATCGCGGCTGTAGACTGGTAGACTAGCTACCGAGAGGGAAACCGGGCGCAGATCTGTGATGAGAGCTGGCTGGCCCTTTCTTGTTTCTTTTTCTTTTTAAGTTTTGTTTTATTTCTCGTGTTGGTTTTCGTTTAATCTACATACATAGTGTTCTCCTCACGCAGCCCTGCACCCTAGTGCTCCAGCTACGGAGTAGTTCACGCAAGGGACTGATCGTCCGGGAGAAGCGCCAGGCCGGTATGGTATTTCTGTGTTAATTCATCGCACCATGTAGTTCTGCTGCTGTCTGGCTCCGAGCTACTACTGTATGTACATGTCTGATAGGCAGTTCTTCTGCTCATACAACGCAGTCTGGTATCCGTCCATCTGGTAGATTTGTCAACTTTATTACACTTGCGCTGCTTTTCCCGACTTACACACCCAAGCTTCCAACCCGAGTGTTACCCAACCGCAGGATCGACATCGTTGGCTGTTTATATTGCTCATGCTTATTTTGCTAAATATGTTTATTAACTTTTGGTTTAGTTTTGTTAGTTATGCCGTGTTTTCCCACGTCTGCTCGTCTGCCCGAGTCTTTTATTTTGCACATTGATCGTACCCAGAGCATCGCTCATCGACTTCTCTCTGGCTCTCTGTGGTTGGACGCTCGAGTATCACAGCATACGGGGGTGGTGAGATATAAAAGACCCAAGACGACAACAAAACTTGAAGATGGTATCCTCGGGACCTATTCGGAAAATAAACAAGACCTCTAGACACCCCCTTCTAGACTCACGTTAGACTCCCCTCGTCTTGGCCTTGCTGATCTTCACGACATGCTATTGCCATCCACCTCTTGTCAAGTTGTCAGAATGTCATTTTGACCGGTCCTTTTCTTTCTCCCCAGTGTCTCTATTGGAGGCCATCACAGGATCTAATATCATGCTAGACTGTCTCGACGTGGCCGGGATGGGTTGAGTCAGAATATTCATGTATCATGTATCATCCGCCCTTGTAAGCTCATGCTATTTGTGTATTCGTTCAAGCACATGTCTTCATAATTACATGCATATGGGAACATGCACCTTGCACCACGACTGACCGAGACAGCAATCCCGCAAGACCAGGAAGCGTGAAATCCGAGTCAAGAAATCAAACATTTGTTAAACATTAGGAACAGAAAGTAAAAAGAACAAAAAAAACAAATAGACAAAAAGATGAAAAGACAACAAGACAGGGAGAGACATGCAGCCTCTAGGCCGGGACGTGCAGGCCAACATAGCCATCTGGTTGGGTCACAAGCAGTCGGGTGGTACTGTCTTGCCTCTGCCGTCCTTTTCTCCCAAGATGTCTCTCGTCCGCAGAGCTTTTCGCTCTTTTGCAGCGTCTTTCTGCTTCTCTGCTTTGCTGGCTGTCTCTCTAATTCCCATCTATCCCTTCCGCCCCCCCTCCCACTTTCACTCTTCCACTTGACTTTCTTTTTTCCCTTCTTCTTCCTTCATCTACTTCTACCCCTACCCTACTTCAAACTCTCTCCTCTTTCTTTTCTTTTTCCTGACTTACCTTTGTTTTCACTCTCCCAAAGCCATCTATATCCTTGTCCATCCGTGCTCATCCGTGCTCATCCTTGCTCATCCTTCTCGTCCTACCACCCTCACGGCGTACGCCCTCGCACTCCTCTCGAAGCATAGACCCAGCCGATACCGACTGCATTCCGTGTGTCAATCTTTGCTCTTGCTTTTCTTTTTCTCGTCCTTCTTCCGTCTCTCTTTTCTTATTTTTCATATTCTCATTTGATTTCTTTTTTGCCTCTTCTTCGCTTCTCGCTTCTCGCCAGTCATTTTTGCCAACTCTTTCCAAGCCAATACTCTTGGTCTTGTCGTCTTTTTACCTCCCTCCTCAGCGCTCGACTTTCACTCTCCTTTCACGCCCAGCTTATTCTATTTCGTATCCCGGGCTTTCTTTTCATACACCTTGCACTTGCACTTACACTGTACACTTGACACCCTCCTTGCATCCCTTATTGTCCGTCCACCTCTCGTCACCCAATATCTGACATATCTCTTGCAGACGTCCCAGCATTCACATTATACTTTTTCCATCTGACTCTACCCTCCTTCACCGGTAAACATTCCGCCCCTTTCTAGCTTCTATTCTGGTTCGTATCCTCGTCCTTGTTCTACTTTCTTGTTTGTTTTCTTTTCTCCCATACGTCGCCCTCGCACACGTTGCCGCTCGTTCCATCCCGGCTCACCTTGACCATACTCTTGGATCCTCCCTCCCTTCGTTCATCCAGTCTCCTTCTTCACCTCTCCTTCGTATCTCTTCTTTTAATATCGGGTGATCGTCCTCCTTTGATCTACTCAGCGTTGCTTCTACCCTTCTATCCTCATACCTTTTATTTTCTACCCTCTACACGACTCCATTACCACGTTTTCTTTGACATTCCACGCTCTCAATCTTCTCTCTTCATCATCACCTCATCTCTCCACGTCTTCACACACAAACATATCACCATGTCAGATAGAAGTAGTAAAGAGTTTGCCATGGAGATGACAAACGATGCCCAGGTCTTTGAGACCGAAAAGCTCAACTCAAAGGGCGGCACCGACCACGACGCCCGCGACATGGAGATGCTCGGCCGCACACAAGTTTTGAACGTGAGTTACTCCTCAACCTAGTCCTGCTTATGTTGGCAGCTACTAACAGCACCAGAGAAACTTCCGCTTCTTGTCGACACTAGGCTTTGCCTGCACGCTGATGAGCACCTGGGAGATTGCTCTCATGACCTGCCTGTACGCCCTGTTGAATGGTGGCAAGGCCGGCCTTGTCTGGGGCTACCTCATCGTCTGGATCGGCTACATGCTCGTCTTTGCATCCATTGCCGAGATGGCCTCCATGGCCCCGACGTCCGGTGGCCAGTACCACTGGGTCTCCGAGTTTGCACCGCCGCGCCACCAAAAGTTCTTCTCATACATTATCGGCTGGGTCTCGGTGCTCGGCTGGCAGACCGGCCTGGCCTCGCTGGCCTTCTTGGCCGGCACCATGATCCAGGGTCTGCTGGTGCTGTGCCAGCCCACATATGTCTTTGAGAACTGGCACGGCACCCTGCTCGTCATTGGCATCACCGCCTTCTGCATCATCTTTAACACCTTTTTGGCTGGCCGCCTGCCCATTGTCGAGGGCACCGTGCTTGTCGTGCACATTCTTGGCTTTTTTGCTGTCCTGGTCCCTCTCTGGGTGCTGGCTCCTCGCTCGACGCCCTCGGACGTCTTTGGCAACTTCATGAACCTTGGCGGCTGGGACACACAGGGCCTGTCGTTCATGGTCGGACTGCTGGCGCCTGTCTACACGCTGATCGGTGCCGACTCGACGGTGCACATGTCCGAGGAGGTCCGCGATGCATCACGTGTGCTGCCCCGTGCCATCATGTGGGCGGCCACCATCAACGGCTCCATGGGCTGGATCATGCTCATCACCTTTGCCTTCACCATGGGCGACGTCTTTGATGTCGTCGACTCGCCCACTGGCTACCCTTTCATCCAGGTCTTCTACAACGTCACCCAGAGTCTGGCCGGCACGTCTATCATGACTTCCATTCTGATTGTCAACATTACGTCGGCGTGCATCAGCACAGTTGCCACCGTCTCGCGCCAGACCTGGTCGTTTGCTCGTGACTCGGGCCTTCCCGGCTCGCGCTTTATTGCTCATGTCAACCCCGGCTACAACATCCCGCTCAACGCTGTGCTCATCACGTTCTTAATTACCAGTCTGCTGTCGCTGATCAACATCGGCTCCAGCGTTGCCTTCAACGCCATTGGCTCTCTCGCCGTCAGCGCTCTGCTCGGCACCTACCTTATTTCCTTCTCGTTCCTCATCCTGCGCCGCATCAACGGCCCTGCTCTGCCGCCCCGGCGCTGGTCGCTCGGCCGCTACGGTCTTGCCATCAACATTGGCGCCGCGTTGTTCCTGGCCGTCGTCTGGATCTTTGTCTTTTTCCCGACGTCTGTCCACGTCACACTGGAGACGATGAACTGGAACGTGGTCATGTTCTGCGGCACAATGCTATTCGCCGTTGTATACTACTTTGCGTACGGCCACAAGTACTACCAGCCACCAGTCGGCCTCATCCGCCGTCAGGACTAGTCTTTCTTTAATCTTTCTTTTCCTTTTTTTGTCCTGTCTTTTTTCAAACCAATACTCACCCTCACTCTGTTTTCTTTTCTTTTGTTTTACTGCTTGGATTTGCCTGTTATGATACGGTCGGCCTTTTGATATACTTTTATTTGATTCACTGCTTCGATTTATAGCTAAAAATGTACTTGATTTGACATGCACCTATTCCTTATATTCCTAGTGACTAGATGCTACTTTAAACCATTTAGTTCCGTCCAAATAGGCCCATGACTGATCCTTTGAGATTTAATCTATTTGCCATTCTTAGGCCACGCGGATTGTTTGCCGATTCCACCGCCTCTGCCTCTCCTTCTCCCTGCCTTGACACACTTTTTCCCGCTTCATCACCGAGTCCATTCGGTGCCGCTTCCTCTACACCGTGGTGGGACGGCGCGTACCCCTAGCACTGCACAACGCCCTCGCCCGTAGGCGCAGAGACATCATACTCGAGATCCAGCTTGACGGTCTTGCCCGCATTCAGCGTCACATCCCACACAATTTCGCCCGCCTTCTTGAGTACGGCGGTCGCCGCACCCCAGTCCTTGGCCGCCGCCGGGCCCTTGCCGGGCGCAGCCATGCCGACACCAGTAGTGACTGGTCCACCAGACAGAGTCAGACCACGTGGCTGCTGGAGGTCAACCCGCAGTTTCTCATCCTCGCTCACCGGCACCTGGTCGAGCACCATGAGTGTGATGGACTTGCCGGCAGCCGCGCGCGTGTTGGAAATTGTGACCGACCGCTTGTAGGCGTTGCTGTCTTCCTTGGTAAAAATGCCAGTAGTGGCCCGCTTGACGTCGGGCTTGGGGTAGGCCACGCGGATAGCCGGGTCGACGCCCAGGTTGAGTGAGAATGTATCACCCGTGCTACACAGCGGCAGCGTCGTGCGGCCCATAAACGAGCCGTCCAGCGTGAGGCCGGCCGGGCCCTTGAGAAGCGTCAGCTTGCTCGCGTTGCGCAGCTTGGCCTTGAGGTAGGCGGCCGGCTTGTACTTTGCCACGACCGTGTGGCTGAACGCGACGGCGGTAAAGGAGATGCGCGCGACGCGCTGCTTGGAAGCCGTCGACCCTGGAACAAGCGTCTTGAGGCCGGGTAGATCGTAGGTTGTAGTCATGCCCGTCTCCTCAAAGGACGACTCCTGAAACTCGAGCTCCGGAGCGGCTTCAGGGAGAATGGTACGGCCATCAACATCATCCCCATCACTTTCGTTATCGCTGTCGTTGTTGCAGAATGGATTTGCCATTGCTGGCATAGCAGCCCTCATCCGTGATAGAGGCGCGGCAGGGGGCGGCGGCGGGGGTGGTACAGGGGCCGAGAGTGATGTCATGGCGCTACCAAACGCAGCCCTTGCCCCGAAGGCCGGCGGATTCTGCTGCATTTGGTACATTTGCTGTTGTTGCTGTTGTTGCTGTTGTAGTTGCTGCTGCTGCTGCTGCTGCGGTCCTCCACGTCCAAACAGAGCGCTACTACTTACGTTGTCGGCAGCGGCGCCAGCACCGTAACTTCCTCCGGTGATGCCAATCTTGGCTTTTTTCTGTACGGCCATCTGGTGGTATAGATGCGGCTGGACCCCGAGGAAGTCGTTATTGACACCAAAGAGAGTGTCACGCGCTGGCAGCTTATTTATGTGCGCCTTTTGCTCTGTCCTCCACTTGTTCTTCTGCTCAACTTCTTCCCGGCTGTTCAAGATGGCATCGTAGCCATATCCGCGGCCAAGCTTGACGCGCCAGGGCACAAGTATAGGAATGGAATCGTTGAGACCTGAGAAGGTAGTCTGGCTAGTGGAAAGGACAACCTTGCAGTTGGTCCACGATTCGGATGTCGTGTTGGTGAGCTGCGCATCAAAGCACAGCGACGCCGTATTTTTTGTCGTCGAAAGCTGCAGGTCGTACGTAGGCGCCCAGAATGCCGACGACGTCACATAGGAGATGGCAAGGTCGCACTTGGCCGGGCCCGCCTCGACGGCCGCACCGGCTGCCGCCTCGTCTGAGGGAGACAGAGCAGGTTTGGCAAACTCGGTGGCACTCGAGACGGACGACCTGCGCGACGAAGAAGGAGTAAAGAAGCTAGGCGCGTCTAGGGTGATGCGAACGGTGTAGCACTTGCGCGGCCAGTACTTTTGGCGCTCGGCGCGGATGCGCAGCTTCTCGCGTGTTTCCTCGGCCTTGCGCCGGTCCTTCTTGACGCGCTCAAGGCGCTTCTCCTTCTCGACACGCTTGCGCTTGATGTTTTGGGCTTTGAGGATCTTGTTGTGCTTGACCATCTCGCGATCCCGTTCCTTGTGGAGAGCTTGGAGCTTTTCATCTAGCTCGCGCTGCCATACCTTGCCCTGCAAATGGTCCTTGAACACCTTTTCGCGCTCAGAACGGTACACCTCGACGCCAGCATCAATGTCGACGTTGCGCTTGCGGTCGAGCATCTTGCCGTAGGCATCCAGAAACTTGAGCCGGCTTTCGGCACTTGAAACTGTCTCGGACGCGCGCTCAATGTCATCGCAGACCAGCTGGATCTTGTTCTTGACGGCCTTGAGATCGGCCGGCTCGTCAGCGTCGCTTTCGTCCTCGTCGTCGTCCTCCAACTCGCTATCATCTTCTTGGTCGGACTGGTAAATTTCCTGGAAAATTTCACGGTTGGGTAGCAATTCGACGGCAATGTCTGAAATGATGGCAGCGCCGGTGCCTTCCACCTTGATTGAGTTCTCGTCAACGGTAGGCGAGAAGCCGACGACAACGATCTGGTTGGTGCCGGGCCGGAGGGCAACATCCTTGATATCACGGACGATCTGAGCCTGGGTTGGGAACAAGGTGACGGACTGGGTGGGCAGGTCACGCACACGGAACTCTTGCTTGTGTACCTCCATGTTGAATAAGACAAAGGACAAGAGACTTGTCTAGGCCGGATGGGTGTGATTTGATAAGTGGATGGCGAGATGATGCTGGGCGAGGTGGAATATAGCTGTTGCAGAGAATAGTACAGTAGTAATGTGAGTCTGGGTCAGAGTGACAAGAGTACTTTCAAGTATAGAATGAAGAATGGGGAGGATGAAGATGAGAGTGAGGGAAAATGAAATTTAAAGCTGGGACAACCGCCGACTTTATACCCACGAAAAGGGGAGCTGAGAAGAGGGAAAAGGTTAGAATACCAGAATGAGTGAGCATTGTTGCCTGATGCGCAGCTACAGTACACTATTAGGAGACTGTTAGTGAGGAGATCTGCTGGCCTGCGTAGATGCTGTAATGCTATGCCTGTAACGCGAGCCGATCAATGGGGGCAAGTAAGACAAGCAGTATTCAAATAACGGTAAAAGTAACGAGCAATGCTCTGTGTGTAATTCAATGCCTTGCTATGTATCTACGAGCTGCGTATCTTGGAGATGCTATCTCCATGTTTTTCTTTCTTTTTCTTTGATTTTCTTTGATTTATTTTTGATTTTCTTTGATTTTCTTTGACTTTCCTAGATATCTCTAAACTTGTCTCGTATTTTCTTACAACATTTGCATTCTGATCACTCGTTAGAATACGCTCATCTTTGAAGAACCCAGTCAGTGCGTCTGCGTGTTGACCATCTTCAAAAAAAATAAAAAAAAATAAAAGCCGTTGAAGAACAACTGCTAGGCATCCTCAAGGCAGAGCAAGCACATGACTTGAAAGGCTGTGATTCGCCGGTACGGCCCGTGTAAGACAGACAGTGTCCGCAGCGAGTCAGCCTTGACTGCTAGTCAGTTGGCTCTATGCTTCTTTGGGCCGTGGCTAGCTGTAGCATAGAATTCAGGGGCATGCCACCGTTGCTGCCAGGCTACAAAAGGCAAGCAAAAAGATGACTCAAAGGCACAATATCATAGCTAAAAACCTTGGTAGGTCCGGGCTGTTGTATCTTATTAGTAGTCGTATGTATATGGTCTCTATATGTTGGCCCGTTGTATTTTGTGAGTTTTTCAAGAATTAGCGAGAGGCAGCCGGCCAGGCTACTATATCTTGTGTAAGTGCGGATTAGTCATCATTAAATTCCTTGTTTGGTTGTCGTTCTCTTTGTTGTATTTACGAGATGATGTACAAGACAAGCTTTTCGCCATCAGGAGCAAGTAAAATACGAGAAGTAGATATACAAATTGACTGGTTAGAGATTGTTCGTACATTTTATTAACAAAACTTCATGCGACGGGCGAGCAAAACAAAAGAAAAGAAACGACAAATATATCAATGAATGACGAAGTATAGAAGCAAGAGTAAGACAACATACAGTAGAACAACATACAAATACATCCAGTGCAGCACTGCTACATCTAATACCACCAACCAAAAAGAACAACGCCGGCAAAAGCCACAACAGACCAGCTGCTGCCTTGGACGCTACCGCCACTCACCAAGCGGCTTGTCTGTGCCCATGATGTGCCGTTTTTCTGGCCCGGCAGATTCAAATTGATCTTTGTGCCCGCAGCAGGCACTGTCTCCATGGCCGCGAGCATGGGATCCAGCATCTCACAGTTGGCCACCTGTGCACGTGGCATAGTCTCGACCCCCGTCGCATTCGTCTGCAGCCGCAGCCGCTGGCGTCCCTCGGGCCCGGCCCAGGGTGTCCAGTCGGGCGTGCCGTCGAGCTTGAGCTCGTTGGGATCGAGTGCTTTGATAAACGACGTCCAGTAGGCCATGGTCACAGGCACAATGCCAGCATTGGTCTCGTTGGCATAGTATGACCGCGGCGGGTTGCCGTCGGTATTATTGGGACCGAACACGGCGTGCAGCTCGACGGCGTGGTACGCGCCAAACCCAAGACGTTCCTGCTCAGCATCACGCACAGAGAAGCGATAGTTGAACGTCTTGACACCGTCGCGTGCAAGAGAATTCTGAATGCGTGCCGTAACGCAGTGGGCGCGGGCGTCGCCGACGGCATTGGCAAGGGGCCGCCAGAGGGGACCGCTGGCAGGAAACTGGGCCGCGGTGTTGGCAGTCAACGTCACGAGGCCGGTGGCGAGAGACGTCCTATTTGTGAGCAAGTAAGTTGTGTTCAAAAGCGCAAGCGAGGCGTTGGACAGCATGCCCGCCGTCTGGTTGTTGACAAACTGGAGAGCCTGTGCGGTGGTGTTGGTGAAGACGGGAACGTTCTTGGTTCCCTCGTCAGCAGTCGTGCCGGCAATCACAGGGACGTGCGCGTACTGGCCCTCGTCAAAGGATTGCAGGAGCGGCTTGCGGACGAGGTCGTCGTCGAGGTGCGGCCCAAACTGGCACATCTCTGTCTGCAGGGACGATGCGTTGGCCCGTCGCAAGCACGCCAGCGTGTCTGCTGCCAGGGTGCAGTTGGCCACTGTCAGCAGGCAGCTGTACTGGGCCTGGCCCTCATCAGCTGTGCGGATGGTCGTGAGAGACGGCGACTCGAGGATTGCTCCCTTGATCAGCCGCGGGTCATGGTCTGCCCAGGCCGCCAGCAGCAGGCCGAGCGATGTCGCACCGGCCGAGCTGCCGGCGGCCACGACATGCTTGGGATCGCCGCCAAACTGCGCAATGTTCTGCTGCACCCACTGGAGGCCCTGGACCAGGTCTTTGAGCCCGTTGTTGAGGGAGGCATCAGCCTTCACCTCGCGGCTCTGCAGGAAGCCCAACGGCCCCACGCGGTAGTTGATCTGCACAACTACGATATTTGCAAACGCTGCCAGTCCGCTGCCGTTGAAATTGGCATCTGCATTGGACGCGAACCCGCCGCCCTGCACGAAAAAGAAAACCGGAAGTGCGCTGGCAGCAGTGGCATTGGAGGGGGAAAAGATGTTGGCGAACAGGCAGTCCTCGGACACGTTGAAGCGCGTCGAGTTCATGGTAAAGTCAGATGGGCTTCGCGGCATACAGACGGCCTGGAGCTTGGTGGCATCCTGGACGTCTGTGGTGTTGGGCGGTGCCACAGGTGCGGCAAATCGGAGACCGCCTAGGGGAGCAGCGGCGAAGCGGACACCGAGCCACTGTGTGACATTGGAGGACGGGACGGGCGAGCCCTGGAGCTGTGTGTAGTCGAGCGACACAAGGGGATCGACAGCTTGACCGAGTGCGGCCAGGCCCAGCAATGTGAAGTACTTCATAATGCGATGCATTAGGTGGTGAAGGATATAGAGAATACGGCAGCGGATGACAGTATGATGTGTTTCTGGTATGATGTTCTCTCAATGGGGAGATCACGGCAGGGCCTACTTCTTTTATACTCGACGGTGAAGATGGACATGACCTCAAATCACACACATCATGCTGCCGGATCCCGGTTCTTCATCAAAGGGATCATAATGCCCCTTGTCCCTCCTTCTCCTGAAGTCTCCTGTTCTTCTTGCCGTTTATTGAACGTTTCTTGTTCCAAATGTCCTTCTCCTGGGTCCTGGATGATCTTGGTGACAGCCAGTGGGATAGCCTGGCTTGTTGCTGTTTCTGTAGGACTACTCTCAGCTATGATTTAGATTACTACAGATGGATGTTTCAACGTCGTCTGAAGCTCTCCTGACAAGATCTTTACACGGCGGCCGGTTAATAGCACGGCATCCGAGCGTGTGTGGTTGATAATGCTCTTGGGGTGTTTATCGAAGAGTTTACTTATCCATGAGACGTCATTACCCGGTGTCAAACAAAAGCCAAAGAGTGGTCAAAGCTGCACCGCTTGTAAGATAGATTAAATGCTAGGGGAAAGTACTTGGAAGATACAGTAAAATGCTGGAGAAGAGTGTTTGTCATAAAACAAGTCGTTAATCGTAAACATGAAAACGAAGGAGAGCAGAAAGGAGGGCAGGAAGGAGGGCAGGAAGAGGGGCAGATAGGAGAGCACAGGGGGACAGCAAACTACCGACCCCAGAGGAGCACCCGCCACCGCCAGCCCGACAGCTGCTTGATATCCTCGTCGCTCAGCTCCTCGTCACCGCGCTCAATCTTGCCGCTCAGCTTCTTGAGGCGGCGACCGAGCGTCCGCGCGACTCGCAGCGACACCTCGTTGGTGAAGATGTAGAGCACGGCAAACACAAAAAAGGCAATCGAGGCCAGCCCGCCGCGTTTGCTCACGGAGCCGAGCATGCGGTCGACGAGTGCGCGGCTCTTGCTAAAGGCATACTCGGTGCTCGACGTGCCCGTATTCCTGGTGGCCTTGGGCTTGCGGAACAGCCGGCGTACAAGCGGCACAAAGGCAGCCAGTATGCCGCCAATCAGCCAGCGGCGGAAGCGGTGGTTCTCGGCCGCCTTGGCCATGCCGGCAATGGCACGGCGCACGTTGCGGAGGTCGCGCACGACAGAGCCCGTCTGGAGGCGCAGCTGCTCCTGGATGGCGGCGGCGGTGCTGTTGGGCACACTGGCAGCGCCGGGGCCGTACTGCAGCTGCTGCTTCTGCTGGCGCTGGAGGTCGATGAGACGGACGATGCCCTGCTCGACACTCAGGCGCGACGCTTTGAGGTCGGACTTGGAGACGGTGTTGGCGACAGTGTTGGCATTGTAGTTGTAGGTGTCATTGGTGGCGTAGATGGCACCGGGCGACTGGGTAAGAATGCCTGCCGCAGCCGGGCGGGGCGGGTAGTTGTAGTTGTAGGGAGGCCCCGAAGGAGTTTGGTATCCTTGCGGCGTCTGTGGTCCTGGATAGCCTTGTGGCCCAGGCAGACCAGGAGGTCCTGTGGGTGCAGAGGGCCCGGGGCGTCTGCCGGCAACGACAGATCCGGCAGTCGACATGGTAGGCTGCGGGGCAATCTCGACCATGGACGCTGGCGGCTGCGGGTACGGGACCTGCGAGTACTGCGATGGCGGTCCAGAGCCGGACGGGCCTATTTTGGCCTTTGCAAGGATAGGCAGCGACACGGCATCGAAGCCGGTCTGGCTGTGGACGCTCTGGCTGTGGATGCTCTGGCTGTGGTGGCTAGCGCTGCCATTGGCGCGGCCGAGGTCGCTAGAGGCACCGGCTGGACGGGAGGGGAGGGGCGGGCCGTAGTCGTAGTAGTTCTCGGGAGGCGGCGAGGGCGGTTTGCTGCTGTCTTTCGGATCCATTGTGGATGTGCACGCAACCGGTGATGAGTCGGTGAGGATGATGGCGTCGGTGCCAATCGATGAGTGAAGGCAATTAACAACAATGGATCAAATTGATTGATATAATCAATAAAGATGGTAGATATTGCAGAGTTCGGAGATGTATCGACCTGGCGTCGTCAAGTCATCAAGCCGACGAAAATGAGGAGGTTGGGGTCGTTATGCCGAGGACGCTGATACAGCAAGGCGACGCAGGCTGGCAGGCCATAGCAATGGCAAGCAGTGATCGAGTGGGGTAGGAGCTGAGCATGATAATCGATAGATCAATAGAAATTTAATCGAATCAGGTAGACCATAGATGGCTTAATGCGTACGGGCAGGGTTGCATGATGCATTGTGGCCGTGGGACGAATCAGCGAGTCGATCGCATAAGGTGAGCTGTGGTTATAAGGTGGTTTATTACTGGACCAGGCAGAAGGCGAAACAACACAAATAAAAGTAACAGCCTCGAAAGACACGACAGGTGGCAGTGCCGTTATTATAGTTATCTGCTGTGCGCTCTGCATTCGCACGTATGACGTATGCAACATGAGACGACGAGGTGTATTTCGGCATTGCGATCATCGTGATGTAGGCGCTGCAATGCTCACATGCATACCGGATTCCTGAAGTTTGTGAAAAGGAACGGTATTGTCGGACGTAAGAATGGCGCGGTTTTGTCAGCACTCGGCCGGTTATTGTTTTAACTTCCTGTAGTTGTGATGGCTTTCTGTGAGTTATGCTTGATTTGATTATTGGTATATCAAATGGCATTGGTATGTAATGCTTGACTAAACTACATCAAATAAAGACGGTTCAGGGAGTAGAGCGACTGAGTAAACAAATCAGACAGATCAAACAATAAAATCAAACAATTTATTTCTTTCAAAAGGAACGTGATACTGATCATAGACCATACAAATAAATACTACAGTAAATGCCATCGACGGGTGACCGGCGCTGGTACATTAGCGTGTTCCACGGATGAATATGGCGCTGTAGTAATGGTCACGTCCAAGAGGCTGTCTTTAGAGAGAGGCCCCAAATTGAGCAGATACTATTAGATCTAGACAGGCACGCCATGCGGATTCCAAGTCGAATCCCTGGGTCGAGCCCAGATGCTCAAAGGTCAGCGCATCCTCCATGGCATCACTAGCGGCCTTGGCCCACTGGATTAAATCGTTGCAGTGACGGTGGCGAGCTGTCTTGGGGGGGAATGCTGCGTCGGGGCCAT
Organism: Ophiostoma australiae; assembly: GCA_022392945.1. Classification (NCBI taxonomy): domain Eukaryota; kingdom Fungi; phylum Ascomycota; class Sordariomycetes; order Ophiostomatales; family Ophiostomataceae; genus Ophiostoma; species Ophiostoma australiae. Next base: position 2,069,613 of record JAKRGJ010000002.1, on the reverse strand, counting down.
GTACCGGGAGCCGCCAATGTTTGTCCTTGTGTACTGTGGTGATATTACGAAGAAGCCCATGAAGCTGGTGGCAGTGGGGGTGCAATATTAATGTTGGCTCACGGTTCTTGTCTGTGCTGTTGCAGTTGTGTCGTGGTGGTGGTGGTGGTGGTGGTGGTGATGGTGGTGATGGCCAAGATCATGATGATCACTGCGAAAAAGGAGGAATCGTCGACATTGTAACATTTGCAAAGTTTGATGGAGGTGAAGTCCGAACGATGTCAGCTCGTAGCTATGTTATCGTGGTCAAGAACCATGTCGATATAGGCACGAGAAAAGAAACATTAAAAGAAACGTAAAAAGAAAAGAAACGTAAAAAGTAAAGTAAAGCAAAATGAAAAGATAAAAAATCAACATGGACCAGGGCTTCTGCAACCATCACGTTGTCGACTGTTCCAGCGAGGCTAGGCTTCAATCGACAAAGGCTGTGCTCTGCTTCCATTCGAACTGCACAGCCGTAAAGCAGATCCTTGCTAAAGCGTTGCCTGAGAGTGACGGCATCAAGCTGGCAAAATGCCAATCCGCAGACAATCGTATTTTTAACTGTGGCTTCTACCGGGCTGGACTGTCGTCGAATAAGCTTAATCGTATGATCACAGATCGCTACCTCATAAGGCAGCTGCTGTAGGGCAAACTAATCCCAAAACAAAGATAATAGCATGTACACGAGAGATTTGGAATAAAGACAATGGAAGTCATGCGAAAAAAATGAAGTAAAATATTGACAATATTGCAAGTAGAAAAACAGAATAAATGCTACGTGTCGAAACATATTTTGAATTGAGTAACAATATGAACAGGCAACTGTATTGAAGCAAAAATATTCATGTGAAAGAGATCGCAGATTGAAAAAAAGAAGACGGCGTGAAATGAAAAAAGGCAAAAAAATAAAGTTAATATAGCAGCTCCTCGTTTCGATCAAGGGACCTCCGGGTTATGAGCCCGGCGCGCTTCCGCTGCGCCAAGCAGCTGTACTTGCTTTCTAGCTGTTGGAATTCAATCAACCAGACCACACTATATAGGCACCTTCTACAGACACCAATACGAGTACGCCATTCCAATCGTGGCTGCCTAGGTCTTTGTCACTTTCAGTCGATCTCGACGCACCAGTCGTCATAATGCCATTTGGTCTTTGTCCCCGTCTGTTTCTCCTGCGCGTTTCTCCTCTATTTCTCCTTTCCCTATAACTTGCCATCTTTTTCCTCTTTCTTTCCTTCTTCCCCCCCCGCTCTCCAATCAACACAACATCTCACATGTCCAACTCATGAAATACATCCAGTATGCCCCGGCTTGGGTATAGCAAATCGCGTTCTGGCTGCCAAAAGTGTCGCCAGCGCCGAGTCAAGGTTTGTGCTGTGCAGTGCTGGGCAGGTACGGGTACGGGTACAGGTACAGGTACCCTGCGACAAGAGGCCAAATCGTGCTGACATAATCCAGTGCGACGAGAAACGGCCCTGCACCGCGTGCAAGCGCCATGGCGTGCCGTGCAGCCTCGTGACCGACGCCGAGACGCCGCGCAGTGAGGCTTCGCCCGCGCGCTCAATCGCACACTCGCTGACCCCGTCGCTTCCGTCGCCGCCATCCACCGAGAGCAGCACGCGCGCGTCCGGCGACTCGATCGTGTCTGCCAGGTCTTCCGGGCCTGCCGGCATCGCCGTCGTGCCGCTCATCACCTCGGCGCCCAACTTTGTCGCCGTCGTCACCAGCCCCACCGACCAGGAGCGCGACTGGGTCGCCGACATGGAGCTGATGCACCACTACTGCACCACAGCATACATGACTATGCCGCGCGCTGCCGAGGTCGGCCGCACGTGGCAGGTCGATGCCGTCAACGCCGCGCTGAAAGATACCTATTTGCTGCACATTATCATGTCCTTTTCCGCTTTCCACCTTGCCCATCTCAACCCTTCACGTCGCCACCGTTACTCGTATGCCGCTGCGCGCCACCAGAACCTCGGTATCTGCGGCATGCGCGCTGCCCTCTCGCGCCTGGGCGAGCACAACTGCCACCCGCTCTTCATGACCAGCTCGCTGCTCGTCATCGTCGCGTTTGCCGCCATGACCATGCACGCGTCCGACCCGCTCGACGAACGGCCCAATCTCGACGACCTGATCGAGATATTTGTTTTGTTAAAGGGCATGAAGACGCTGCTGTCGTCGTGGGAGCCCACCATCCAGGCCGGCCCTTTCCATGCCCTCTTTGAGCTCTCCAACAATACCATCACCACCACAGACGTGCCCACGCTGCCCTTTTGGGATGACGCCGTTGGCCGGCTCGAGCGACTGCGACGGCCACTGGCCGAGCGCATCTCGCTTCTGCCCAACCACGTTGGCGCGTGCATCGATCGCGAGCTCGCCCACCTTATCGACCTGGCGCGGTACTGCGTCAACACCAGCTCCGACCCCGAGCTGCGCTTCGTCACCATGTGGCCCATTGACGCGTCGGACACGTTTGTGCAGATGCTCAAGGACAAGGAGCCCGCCAGTCTCGTCGTGCTGGCACACTACTGCGTCGTTGTGCAGGAAGCAACTTCGAACAACTGGTTTACGCGCGGCTGGGCGCCGAAGCTCCTGCGTGCCATCCGTAATTGCCTGCCGCCGCACTTTACGGACCTTGTCAGCTGGCCGCTAGAGCAGATACGCGAAGAGCCGCCATCATCCGTAGTGGCGGCAGTTCATAGCAGTCCTCAATCTATAGTTATGTAGTTTTTTTTTATACAATAATTCACAATTATTACCCGGTTGTCAGGCTAGACAAGATATAATACTGGGTGTACATGGGCTAGAAATGGACAATTCGGACAATGCCAGGAAAATAAAGCAAGAATAAAGGAAAATAAACGCAAAATAAGAACAGTACAAAGTAATACCGTCCCGGCACTTGTGATACATCATCTACACACCGTCTTGTCACGATGAAATGGAACTATTGATTTTTAGCGACAATAGCGACATCGACTATATCGACATACGATTATATCTCCGACATCGAGATGCATACTGACGATATGTGGCTGGTTTCACTTTTTCCATCTTCTTTTTCGTATCGGCTCTCCTCGTAAGGCTTCGGGCTGTACCTGACCGCACCTGTAGCGATTGCTAATGCCTTTGCCCCTTTTGCGGTTGGTGGCAGGCGCGGCCAAGCCGCCAACAAAGCCACTGCCGTCACATGATGGTGCTGCTGTGCTATTCGTGCCTCTTGTTACCTCGTCTTACCTTTCTTACCGTCTTACGGAACTTTTGCTCTTTGCTTATTCTTCTTCTACTATGCACTATTCCTGGTTTGCTTATTATTCTTCTACTATGTACCGTTCCCTGGTTTGCTTATATTGTATTACTCAGTAATGTCTTCAGCTCTTCCTCTGATCAACGATTTCGTTCTTCGTTCATCTGAACCCGATCAAACTTTAATTTGCAGCAGTTCTGCTGCATTTGCTTCTGAGGACCCTCAAACACCATGCAACGAGACCGAGTTGTCGAAAGCGAGACCGAGAGCGAGTGATACGGCTTGCAGTGCTACTGCACACCATAGTATGAACAGTCAACGGAACCTCCCTCTGCTCTCATGGCCCTTATTGCCCTGTTATATCCCCTGAACTCTGCCAAACTCGCCAGGCTAAGGCAACTAAAGCAACTTCAGGAGATTTAAGTAACGCTAACTGTCGAGGATCTGCGGTAGTTGAAGGGCTGCCAGATACCCCAGCACGCCTAGCCACTGCTAGCACTGAGTGTCCATTTCCTCTTTTGCCTAATGATCGGCGCAGGTTGACATATCCCCCTATCATGACACGCCAAAACGTCAAACGCGGAGGCAGCAGCATTGTCTTCTTTTCTTTCTAAAAGCGTCTTTATTTAGATTGTTCAGATACTGTGTAATTAGATTCATCATCACGATTGCTGAAACACTCCCCGCGGTACACAGCATCTGCTCTCGGGCTGGCGATTTGGCCGTGCCCCCGAACCCTTGGCCTGCTCGCTTTCTCTCTTGAGCCCGGCCTGTGTCTGGGTCTGTGGCATGCTAAGACTTGTTGAAGTTGTATTAAAACAAAACAAGGTGCAGAAACGACAAGACTTTTGATGTACTCCGTATATCTGGTGCGTCGTATCATCCACACACCCAATCGCGTCCAATGGTATTACATCCATTACGGAGTACGTCCTCTCTTCTGCATAGTGTGCATAGGAGTGACAACGTGGTCCATGCTTTCTTCTCCCGTTTTCCTACTCGCTGCTCCCCCTTCCACGTCGTACTTTGTAGGCTGCCACAATCCATACTATGTACTTCTTGATAACGAGAGTCAACCAAGCCCAAGAGCCGGACGGGGGCATGTTGGTCTTTAGTCTGCTAGTTTGCCTGCCCCATAGATGTGCATTCGACGTGGAGATGGGAAATACAAGAGGACACAGGCAGAGAGGTAAACGAGAGGCTAGAGACGGTAGACGGGGGTTTGCAAGAAGAGGGGACTGGTTCGGACTGATACCAAAAGAGATATAAGTGTTGCCCATCCGCTGCCCTCTTCGGTTTGCATCTTGATATACTTTGACTAGACATCTTCACAGAACAACCACCACCATCACTCACAATGGCTACTCTCGCTGTTATGTCTGAGCTGCTTACGCCTCCGCGTATTGCGGCCCTGGCCACCATCTTTGCCACTCTCTTTATTGTCACCGTGGTCGTGCCCAAGACCCTCGACTACATCCGCCTTGCCGCCATTCCCGTCGTCGGCAAGGACTTTGGCGGCGAAGAGGAGCGGCGCCAGGCCTACCTCAAGGGCGCTCGCAAGCTCTACAACGACGGCTACAAGAACGTCAGTATACGTATTCCCTCGTATTGTTTTACACAAAACTAACAGTCAAGTTCAAGGAGGGCATCTTCCGGATCACCACTTCGCGGAGTTCGTTTCTACATCATGGTCGCAGACCGCATGTCAACATATCATCATATCATCATACTAACAGCACAGAGTCCAAGATTGTTGTTCTCAACCCCCGCTTCCTGCCGGAGCTGAACAAGCTGCCCAACCACATCCTGAGCATGGAGGAGGCCGTCAACGAATCTATGGAAACTAAGTATACCAAGATTGAGACGTACATCCCCATCATCCCCCACACCATCACCGGCAAGCTCACGCCAGCTCTTCGTATGTGTTCTTCCCTAGCGACTCTTGTACGAACCAACGATAAACACGGGTGCTAACAAAATTAAAACAGCCCGCCTTAATGTCATGATCTCCGACGAGACCAGCGATGCCATTGCCCTCGAGATCCCCGTTACCAAGGACTGGTCAGAGGTCAACATCCACCACGCCCTGCTCCGCATTGTCGGCATGGTCTCTGGCCGCATCTTTATCGGCCCTGAGCTGTGCCGCACTGAAAAGTACCTCGATGCTGCCATCAACTACACCATGGACGTCATGAAGGCCCAGCGCGCTGTCTCCTCTATGCGCCCCTGGCTCCGCCCTTTCCTGGCCTCCCGCAGCCCCGAGTGCAAGAGCCTGTACAAGCGTCTCCAGGATGCCGACGATTTCATGAACCCCCTCATCGAGAAGCGCCGCGAGGCCCACCTCAAGGGTGTCGAGGAACGCCCTGACGACATGCTCCAGTGGCTCATCGAGGCCCTGCCCAAGTACCCCGACCGCAACTCGCAGAATCTTGCCCGCGTCCAGCTGGGTCTCAGCTTTGCCGCCATCCACACCACCACCCTGTCTGCCACCAACGTCTTCTACAACATCGCCGCCATGCAGGAGTACATCCCCATTCTGCGCGAGGAGATTATCGAGGCTCTTTCTGCCAGTAACGGCGTCTTTACCTCGCAGGCCCTGCAGTCCATGAAGAAGCTCGACTCGTTCCTCAAGGAGACCATGCGCCTCAACCCCGCCACCATGGCCTCGTACCAGCGCAAGGTCCTGCGCCCCTTTACCCTGTCCAACGGCCAGCACGTCCCCGCCGGCGTCACCATTGAGATCCCCGCCATTGCTGTCAACTCGGACGAGGACATCTTCCCCGACCCCGAGAAGTTTGACGGTCTCCGCTTCTACAACAAGCGCATGGAGGCCAAGGACGCCGCAGCGGCTGCCCACACCCAGTTTGTCAGCGTCGGCACTACCAACCTGTCCTTTGGCTACGGCCGCCACGCGTGCCCCGGCCGCTTCTTCGCTGCCAACGAGATCAAGATGGTCCTGGCCCACGTCCTGCTGCGCTACGATGTCAAGCTTGCCGGCGGCGCCACCGAGCGCTACCCTAACCTCGAGTTTGCCCACATGTCTATCCCCGATCCTTCCAAGAAGCTGCTCTTCAAGGCTAGAGATTAAACTCTCGCACCAAGTTGTTGATAAATTTTGGGAAGTTGATAGTGTTCACGTATTTTCATTTTTATAAGTTTGCTTTATAAATAGCCCTGCCACCCTGGGCTTTTTCTTTTCTTTGTATTTCGAGCTCAATTTATATTATTATATTTTTACACGTCTTTTTTTACTTTCAGTATTTTTTAACCCACATAGTTATCAACGCCGACTGAGAAATCATTACTTACCTGGCAAAGTGGCGTCGCCCTAATGGGGTGCTTGTTTTTAAAAGTACAGTACTACTTCAGATAGTGTCTGGCATATTCAACGGCTGAAGCCGTTATTGTTTTGCTTGTCTTTTAATGGTCAAGTTTTCGATCATGGCGCATAACGTATTTTTTTTGTTTTAAATTAAGAAACAGCTCGTAGATAGAGAGTTTATTGTGCATGAATTAAAATAGATTAATTACTGTAGTTTCATGATATCTACGTTAGTCAGGAAGTTGGGCTATCAGCCCAATAAACGGCAGGACCGATGGACGAGATTCCGGATGTAGTAAGTGCGGGGATTCAGCCTCGCTGACATGTACATTTAGTCATCTTTCAGCTTATTGCCAATAAACACCACACCTGCAACTTGATTTATATCTATAAAGACAGACTTCCCCAGTTTAACCTCATTTTCCAGCACCGACATCATCTGTGGTCATAAGACATTGCACAACCAGTGCCCCCCCAAAAACAATATTAACAGTCTAAACATCGCATCGATACGCCATGTTTCAATCCCTATCACGGCCGGCAAGAGCTGCGCCTCGCGTCATCGCCAGCCAGCTGCCCACACTGGCAGCACTCTACCGCGACGGCGAACTCGCCGGAAACGTTGATTCAGAGTCGAGTTCACCTATCAAGCCGTCAAATGGCATCAACAAACTAGTCTCTCTCTACCACGGCGACATCACAAAGCTTCAGATTGATGCCATAGTCAACGCGGCCAACAGAAGCCTCCTGGGTGGCGGTGGTATCGACGGAGTCATCCACCGTGCCGCCGGTGACGGCCTGCTGAAGGAGTGCCGCACTCTGGGTGGCTGTGAAACGGGTGAAGCCAAGATCACTGCCGGCTACAATCTGCCTGCTAAGCATATCATTCATACTGCGGGGCCCATCTACAATATAATGAAGGAGGCTGAGGCCCTGAGGCTGTTATGCAAATGCTACACAAACAGCCTGCGCGTTGCTGTTGAGAACAACTGCCGATCAATTGCGTTCTGTGCCATCAGCACAGGTATCTACGGGTACCCCAGCCAGGCCGCGGCCCAAGCGGCAACAATTTCCGTGCGAAGGTTTCTCGAGCGCGAGGGCCAGGGCAAGATTGATCGCGTGGTGTTTGTAACATTCGAAGAGAAAGATGTCCAGGCATACCAGGCAGCCATCCCGTGAGTTTCATATCCCCAAAAATGCTCCCATAGTAGACAATGTGATACTAACAACTTAGAATCGCATTCCCAGAGGCAAGTGAAGACGCGGCCCCTACTACGGATGCCGAGACGCCTACCGAGGCAGTGTCTGGAGACAGTGTTGCTACATCGACCAAGGAGGTGAATCAGGACTCCGCCGATGCCGCTGATGTAGCCGTTGCTCCTGAAATCGAACCCGCTGGTGAGGCTGACGTCGAACCAGCTGACGAGCCAATAGCTGAGTCAGCAGCCGAACATGCTGGCAGTGGGCATGCGAATGCGGCAGCACCAGGTAGAGCTGCGAATAGCAGCAAAGCTGATGTCGTCGATGCCGATGTTCCTGTAGAAGAAGATCATCCGGCTTCGTCTGTATGATGTCTAGATAAATAGGAATGAGTCTTGGGGGTTGTCATGTGCATCATAGAAGGCACTTTGCTGCTAATGGTTGTGTCCAAATGGCAAATTCTTGAAGGTCTCCTGTTTCTGCTCCTACAAGTGTTTCCCACGTTACAGCAAATACTACTTCTGTTGAATGTTAAAATATAACGAACGTATGTATATTTACGACTGAGCTGGCTCAACTGCGGGAACTAAGAACTAATCTGAAAACAGAGTCATCATCCATCGGCAAACTAAACAGAGGCTCTTCCAAAAAATCTCATAAATGCAGTGATATTCTGGGAGACTGAACGTGAATGCCTGATCACGTTATAATGAGCAGACAAGCATAAATGATCCCCAGTCGCCGCTCGAACATCCCTTGACCTCTGTGGGCGTCTGGCCTGCAGTGCAGCCAGTGTCGGTGTACAGATACACTGCTCGTCAGTATCTCGGCAGCAATTTTTGAATGCAAAAAAAAACGACTTACAGGAGCAGTCATCTGAGGCCACTAGAATACTTCCAACGGTGGTGCCAAATGGTTTGCACACATTGTTATCCGACTCCAGTAATGTCCACACACCCTGGTTGTCGGCACTGCAGCCGGCAACTCCAAAGCTGCGGAAGTCGGCCTTGTGCGCATCACGAACGGTGACGCGAGCTGAAGAGGGGGCGGCAAAAGCAACCTGCGCCAGAGCTAGGGCAGCAATGGAAAACGTCGTGAAATGCATCGTGAGCTGTGGTTTTGCTGGCGAATGAAGAAGAGACCGGTAAGGATGAAGGTGAAAGATGGATGAGTGAGGGCGGGAAAGAAAATAGACAGAGATGACTCTCGACTTATATACATCTCTAGTCATGAAAGTAACTCGTCGCATACCGTGCCACTGCTCTTTGAGATTCCGTGTCTTATCCGTGATGTCTGTCTCGATATAGTTGTACTCCCTGTACCCCTTCACCGCCCAGCTCTGGCAAGTCTGTATCTCGGGCTGCTCAATAAAAGAGCAAAGCACTCATGGTTCTGGGTGTAGTCGCATTCAGACCAAGGCTGCAAGTCGTAGTGAGATTGCCTGTTTATAATCACTCTCCCGCTCGTATCCCTGGTGCCCATGAACAACGTTCGGGTGCTGTGTAGGTTGTGCACCATACCGAGCCTCCTCTATTTCTAGCAGACTTGTTGCTTGCAGAGTAGTTTATACAACTCGACCTCGTGTTCTGTGCCGAACCGACATGCTTGCTGTGAGACAGTGTCACGGCAGTTCTATTTCTATTCCTCATCTACTGGAGCAATACATTCAGTTGTGTTCCCGGCATTACGCAATACTGCTGTTCATATTCGTTGCACTATATCGAGTGGCTACTGATACGTAAACGTGACTCTTCTTTGCGTACACGAGGGAGATGTCTTGGTTAATACGAGTATAACATATGAGTATTGCTTTAGACAGGTAACCAGTGTTTCTTTTAAAATAAATATAATTGAACTGGAACAAAAAAGATTCTAACAAACCCAGCAAAGGGAAATAGTTTTTTAATCGACAAAAATAAACGTACAGCAGAGGGTATTCGCTGGTCGTCACCGACCCAACTACTAATCCGCCGATTACTGGTTTAACTAGGGGAGAGCGGACGGGATCCCGTGCTTTCCAGTATCTATGGCCGTACGTGAAGGTCAGAGCATGCACAGAAGCTTATATCGTATCGCCTCACCGGATGCAGAATGCACAGTCATGCAGCGTGCAAGCTCAGCCCTTCGTGTTTCTCGGGAACAGGACGTAAAGAGCGGTCGCAACCAAGCCAGCCACCTGTTTCAAGCTGTACTACATTGCATATCTACATAGCAGAAAAGTTGACTGAGTATCAGTTGGCATTTCACTTTGAAGGACAATTCCCCATCAAGATCCTGTTCAAAACAAGCAGCGGCCATCGAGTAATAAATGGTAACCTGTCTCTATCAACATGTAGCGGCAACGGATGCAGCACTCAATACAGCCAACGATTTGACTAAACCTTTACTGAGACACGGTTTTTTTTACTTGTTAAATTATTGATTTTGCAACTGACTCGAGGAAGCTGTAAACGCTTCGATAATGCTCACGAGACAACCCGACAACTACGTGCACGACTCTTTTTGAAGCACAACGATTTTTTCTGTGATCTGCGGAAACTACTAAAAGTCTATACAGAGAGATAGTCATTTTCAGTAGACCCTTACTGATTGCGTTACTGGCCAGTTGAGCTCATGTACCTTACAAGGTAGAGCACGACGTCCATGTCGCCCGGACCCAGGTAGGGCAGACCATCTCGGCAGTGCACTGCACGTCTTCGTGCAAGAAGTCATTGAGCAGGACCATCTCGCAGTGGTGCGTGTGCACAAAGTCGGTCAGGTAGCTGTCAATGGGCTTGCGGTTGACAAGAGCCTTGTGCATCTTCTTCCACATGTACTTGGTACGTTAGCTTTTATCGCCCGGCTTGTCATCAAAGAATCAAGTTGGGTACTTACAGTGCAGTGGACGTAGTGGTACTTCTTGGAAGTGAACAGCTTGGGGTGGTCGCCGCGGTAGATAACATCCATCGGCACCTTGCTCTCCTCGGTCAGCTTGGGGTCGGTGTGCCACGACCAGTCTGTGCGGTTCATAAAGTCCTCAACGAGCTCGGCATCGTAGCACTCGGGGCGTGTCCAGATCCAGCCCATGGGGTCGAACACACAGCCCTTGGCACGGGCCTCCTCGACCGAGTCCTTCTCGCCGCAATCACCATAGTCGATGATCCGGGCGGCCTCTGTGCTGGCGATGATGCCGTTGGAAATATCACGCAGCTCGCGGGACATGTAGAGGAAGCTTCCGACACAGAGTAGAGCCAGCAGAGCAGCAAAGGTGCGTGTTGCCACAGCCGATGCTGTTGCGCCACACCGACGCTTGCGCTGTGACACACTATCACGGCGCCAGCGGGCATGGCCGCTATCCTCCTCGCCGCTCGAGCGAAGCAGAGTCGACTCGGAGTCGGACGAGGAAACCGGGGCGTATTTCTCAGACATGGTAGATGTATGTATGATGTGATATTGGTAGTGAGGCACAGGGAGACAAAGAGTAGGTTGGTGCAGAGAAATGATGAAAGAGCCAGGCAGGCAGTATATTAAGAAAATAACCTGAAGAGCAGCGTAGAGGGGAATGGGAATGGAGAGACAAGAAAATGTGAGTGATGCAAGGGGGCAAGTATAGTTCCCGGACTTTCCAGAACTTAAACTTGCTGATTATCAAGAACTGTATGAAGGACTCGATAGTTTACAAAATAAACACATTAATTGTTCTTCTTTTAAATGAAGTCAGTCACCCGAGTGATACGGCCTATCATGTCAATGGCGCTGTATCTATCTATCACGACGATCCATCTGAATGGAGTAAGAATCCGTGTAAGAGAGGAGGTGGGGAGAAGGGGGTGTGTGATTGAGGCCAGAGGGCCCGTAGAGCTTATGCAGGTGAGATCCTTCGAGGGCACAGTGTGAGCTATTCACGTTTATAAAAGACAAACTATCTACACAGAGGTATCCTCCTACGGCTTTGTATGGTCGACAAAGAACTTGAAGCTTGCCGATCATCGTGTAAACTCTAGCCGACTCTACGTCGTACGCACGCCAACGGCCGGCGTAAGATACACGTAAGTCGGAAATGTCCTTCTTTTGAATCTCACCGAGTGGAGATGTCAAGAGACTATGCATCCGAGGTCGTCGATAGGCCCTGGTGATGCAAAGTGGCAAGAAAAGACGCAATATGATGCACCAGCCGGGGCAACTCATGGCCGATGATGCTTCATCACCGCAGTCCCATTGTCGACAGATCATGAGCACGGCTAGGTGATCTAGGTCTTTTTCAAAGTAGCTGGATGGACCAGGAAAGACTTCGGCTAGCGGTAGCAGCTGGATGGTGTTATTCCCTTGGCCCATATGGTCTTCTATTTTTATTTATATTATTATTACTTTTTCGTATCTTTCAACGTTCTATTACATCTCGTTTTCCAACGAGGCAGGACGAAGGCGGCACCCCGGAAGGAAGGACCCTTTACAGTCGGCGTCTTGTGCTTTCGCATGCTTACTGTCGTCGTCTCACTTCTTCCCTACCTACATTGACATCCCGGACTACACCGTTTTGCTCATCTGATTTTATTATATAGGCCAGAGTTTCTATATCCCATAAAGACCCCGTAGCCCATCCATTCCCAAGTCAGGCCACCTCTCTATCTTATCTTACCATTATCAAAAGAATACTGCTCTACTCTTTAGACTTTTATATTCATCTTATTTTACAATCACTCAAAGTCTCACAAACCTGCCATCACAATGAAGTACTCCGTCGTCCTTCTTACTGCACTCTACGGCGTGGCGCTGGCCGCTCCCGCTGTCCCCTTCCGCCCGGCCAACAAGCGTGCCGACACTGTCCCCGAGGGCGTCGTCACTTGGGCCGATGTGGCCAAGCGTGCCGAATCTGTTCCCGAGGGTGTCGTTACCTGGGCTGACGTTGCTGCTAAGAAGAGCAAGCGTGAGGATGCCGTCCCTGAGGGCGTTGTTACCTGGGCCGACGTGGCCAAGCGCGAGGATGCCGTCCCTGAGGGTGTTGTTACCTGGGCTGATGTTGCTAAGCGTGAGGACGCTGTTCCTGAGGGCGTTGTCACCTGGGCTGATGTAGCCAAGCGCGAGGATGCCGTCCCCGAGGGCGTCGTCACGTGGGCAGATGTCGCCAAGCGCGCCGACTCTGTCCCCGAGGGTGTCGTTACCTGGGCTGACGTTGCTGCTAAGAAGAGCAAGCGTGAGGATGCTGTCCCCGAGGGTGTTGTCACATGGGCCGACGTGGCCAAGCGCGAGGATGCTGTCCCCGAGGGCGTCGTTACGTGGGCTGATGTGGCCAAGAGCAAGCGCGAGGACGCTGTTCCCGAGGGCGTCGTTACCTGGGCCGACGTTGCAAAGGCTAAGCGTGCCGATGCTGTCCCTGAGGGCGTCGTCACCTGGGCCGACGTTGCTGCTTAAACTTCTCAAAATATACGAATGTAAGCAGTAATCAAGGCACTGCAAATGGAAGAGGTATGTGCGCCACCATATGTCCCCCAAAACGCCACGAGATCCGTACTAATGCTAACCGTCTGCCAAGACAGTTGGGGTCCAGATTAGTTTCTCCTTTCTCTTTTCCCCATTCTCCTTTCTCCATGAATGGGGTCGAGAATGACGAGGCAATTAGATGTGTGGACTATTCCATGGGATCTGAAGGAGGAGGGGTCAGTAAGATACATAGTAGAGCTTTAGCCAATACAAGCTTCGACTATCCTGCGAACTAGGATTTAGGTTGCAGCACCTGGTTTACCGATGTAACGCCGCGTATGCTTGGCCCCGAATATCTTCACTTTGAACGATGAATACTATGCCAAAAAAAAAAATTCTCGCCCGTGTGCGTCGAGTTGTAAAGAAGGATGAGCTACAAACCATAGGTTGGATTTAGATGGCATGGCCAAGAAATATTCGCGCAGCAGTCGTGGCCTTGTCGTTAAAGTAGGAGCGTTGCATCTTGCATTAGGATTCTTCCAAGAATTCGATAGCTTAAAAAGGACGACAAGAAGCTATGACAGCATGGAATTGCAGTTGCTATCCAAGAAATGCAAGACCAGCGAACAGGAGGATGGGATACTACGCCCATACGCGCATATTATCGGCGACCTACATACCAAACCCCGCCCCTTGACGCAGCTGCGAGTGCGATGCTGGCCCTCTATGTCGCATGTTTGTTTTCGAGTATACCCGTCGGGAAGTGTCCACCTTCGGAACGGCTTGTGCAGCTGTGGGCTGGATGCTCTGTGGGGGCAGACGAGAAAGGATTTCCGTCGTCAAAGCTCCGTGTGGTGTAGCCGCCGTATGAAGTGCTGAAGTACCGTAGTTCAGTATGGTGGAGTAGAGTATCATCCATCCGCATCTATCTCTTGTCGGTGGGCTGAGAGGGAACACGGTATGGGTCTTTGGACTGTTTCAATTTCTGACTATCGAGATCATTCCTGTGAATCCTTTCCACGGAGCATGAGCTGCTGTCAATCAATGCCCCATCAAGGCGTATGGAGCGCTGTGATTCTGACAACGCATTGGTGTGTAAGCGGGGATAAGCAGCATGGGTTTCGGCAAGTAAATAAATAATATCAAAAGTGAGACGAACCATTGCATGGACTCAATTTGAGTAATGATGTAAGTCGCGGCGTCTCGCATTTACTTACTACCATCCCATCCGATAAGCGCCAGGCCTGCTTTCTATTTGCCTGTCTTCCTGCTTACTTTGTTGTGAGACGCTCATCATTGCCGGGTCCTCCGAGCATACTGAGAGCCAGGCCTGGCCCGAATCAGAGAAGTCGAAGAGCCAGACCTTGTGATCTACCTTCCATCTGTGCTATTTATGGTGGAGGTTGCCATTCTCACATTCTCACTGATGGATATAAGAAAGTTGAATAGCAGGCCCTCGGCGTAAATCGCAACAAAGAAAGGGCAATAATAGGAGGAGGATAGAGTGTGGAGGCAGGATTCTTGCCAAGACTAACAGAAACAACAGACAACCGTGCCACCCGCGGAGCTTGAGCATGTGCTAAGGTTAGCTCCCGCCTAGCGAGGGATGTATCTATTTGATGTCATATCGGCATCGACAAACAAATAGAGTTAAGGTGTAGCATGCACCCTGTAAGCGGTGAGATTTTGTGTAAGATTAGTGGCAATAGGATCTGTATTGGAAGCCGGGTTGTGGCACAGCTGGGGGGGGGGTGCACTACCATGGTCTGACAGCATTTCTATTGTGACAGTGTGGGCACTGTACACTTACACGACCAGCAAGATCATACAGCTCACACGACATACGAGCCAACCTTGCAGATCACCGTCTGCACATGGCATAATAGCAGCAAGGAGAAAAGAAGATAAAGGTTGGCAAGCCTTTTTTCTTTTCCTTTATTTCTTCTTTTGCACAAGGCTGCCTTATTAGGAAGGTGGTTTTTTTAGGCGAAGCGTCTATTCCGTACTTTGGCAAATAAGCTGTAAGCTGCAACTCTTACGCTTCTTACGCATGGGTGGATCGTGATGCATGCAACAACGGAATGGACGTGATCATGAACAGACGAGTAAAATGACAAGAAACATGCATTTAAAGTAGATCCTAAAAAGAGAAATAAAGTGGATTAGACGATATCCGAGGCATCCAAACGACATCACATTTCATGTAATGCTATTGTAAGACATGGGAATAAATCAAATGCGTTCCGAAAGTGCCGAGTATCATCCGAGTCCGTGTTGGTCAATCTTTTTATTATTATTTTATAGATTACATGTGTGTCATTTTAAACTATTACGTTGCTTACTACACTACAGAGACTACCGAGCGTTGGCCTTGTCTTTGAACTTCATCACTTTGAGAATCTTTCATCTCGGTCACAAGCAGAGCAAATCAAGATGTCGCCCAAGGAGTATCTTCCTGTGCCGTGCGATGAGAAATCGTCCATGTCGTCCGAAGACGACAGCTTCAGATCCAGGCCCCCCCATCAGTCATGGTGGCGTCTCTCTGGACCATTGATACCATGGGTGCTGACCGTGTTCTTTGCGAGCACAACTATTGTCCTCGGCGTCGTGATGGACTCCAAAGAGGCAACTCAACGTCGTCTCGGTTCCTTCGCCCATGGCTTTTCCACTGATTTTGTCAGCATCAAGCCGGTCATAAATGCCGTTGAGACAACCTTTGACGGCGGCCCGGCGTTTCACGACGACGGTCAAATCTACATTCCGAACCCGTCGCCCAAACGCTATGTGGGCAACCCAGTAGAGTTTCCTGAAATCGACTGGAACTGGGACAACCTCACCTGGGGCCGCTACTTCCTCATCACCAAGGAAGAAGCGGCTGCTCACTGGGGCGAAGCCGATCTGGAAAAGTACTGGGACCACCAGCAAGGTGGTTACGTGACTGGGTAAGTCGAATTGACAGCTCTACCGTGTATAGTATAGTACTAATGATAGACTTGACCTCTTCCATACACTTCACTGTGTCAACCAGGTGCGCAAGGCCCTCGACCCTGAGCACTATGGCGGGCACCACCACAAGCGGGAGAAGGCAGACACGCATATGAACCACTGCCTGGAGCAGATCCGGCAGTATATCATGTGTTCGGGCGACATGACTCCGATTCCAACAATATACTACCCGGGCCTGGGCAGAAACTATGTCATGTCGGATGTGCCGCACACGTGCCGGAATTTCGAAGCTCTACAGGAGTGGATGGTAGATCGCTACGAGGGTGATAGTAAAGTTATGCCAGTGTTTAATAGTTAAAGGCAGAATCAAAGTATAGCAATCTAGTTTTAAAGTCGTTTTATATTACACGCCGTTTTAAATCTATACGTCGGCAACTGACGATAGACTAATATATGACATATGGCATGGCTACTTGATGTTTTCTTTCTATAGGTGGCTTTAATCAAACCATTTGATTTTGTCGGCAATCACTCATATACTTTCAGCTACACACTATCAAATTGATTCAAAAAATTACTACATAATACTATATAAAAAACGCACTATGACCGTTCGCGGGCGTGCAAGGCATCCACGCGTGCCTGGTATTTCTCCTGTGGAAAGTGACGCTCCGGCTGCAGCATCCACTCCGTCAGAGCATCAAAGTCACGGCACATGTGAACCGTATGGGCATCAGGGAACTCTCTTTGCAGACGGTCGTTGATTTTCCAGGGAATGATGCTGATGTCCGAGTAGCACACGAGCACTTGGCGAAGGTTGTCAATGCAGTGTTCTGATTTGTTAGTGGCAGATCTTGGACATCTCATAGCGTTATCAACACAAATACAAGTCAACTCACCCAGATGAATCCAGTACTCAATCTTCTGCTTCGGACTCATATTGCGGTCACCGCCGTAGCGGTCGGGGTACAGAGCGCGCCGTATGATATCGAGGCAATGCAGCTGGTGGTAGACTTCGATGCCGACAATATAGCCGTTGTCCTCTTCTGGGATGGGAAGTGTTTGGTTTGGCAGCTGGGCAGCCTCTTCAGCAGTGACCTTGATAACACCAATGCCGGTGTAGATCTCCTCCCAGCGGCGGTCGACATCATCGCTTGGCGGGCCCTGCCACGGCGTCACGTCGCCGTGGAAGCCGTTGTGGAAAACGACAGGCTTCCACTTGGTGGCTTCGGCAGCAGGCGAGTAAACGTCTGGCCGAGGGTCAAAGTCGTAGCCGATTTTGCCTCCATGAACAGCTGTTTCTTTAGCATTTGAATCTACTACAAGACCTCGTAGAACTCAACTCACCATCAATCTGGGGGACATCTGGCTTCCAGCGGCAGTTTGCTGCAGAGCCACGGCGAACCTCAAGCTCCCGCGCCGTCCAGCACAGCAAGACGAGTGCAAGTAGAGACGCAAGGATGGTGGTTGCCAACTGCCATTGCAGAATCGTCTGCCTCTGCCACGCTCGCGATGTTTGGATGTAGTTTTGAGGGTTCTTAAACCCTGCAAGAGACGACTTCTCGTTGTCGTCACTGCTCACACTCTCTTGTCTCAGTGTGTTTTGGCTCTCTGCATCGCTGTCACGACGAGGAAGAGACTCATAGTCTGCGATACCCTTTTCTTCGCCACGAAACATACGCGAAAGCGTGTTTGGGAGAGTGATGCCCATGGTGATTCTGATGAATGGCAAAAAGTGAATGGCTAACACAATCAATGGTGTATCATGGGAATTTGATGTCCTATCTCTGTTTTAAAATCGTGCACGAGCTGCCGAGGAATTAAAAGATTGAGGACTGTGAAACAAAATCAACTATAGTACAGTCGTCGGCCGGATACAAGGCGGATGGGTATGGTCAGGAGGGTGTGACTTATTCGAAATAATAGAATATAATCAAAATATAATCAAAATATATAAATTCGCTATTATAGTGCAAATAGACACAGTGCACCATTGCAGTGGCGCTTAAATGTGTCGATCTCGGACTAACTGATTGGGGCAGGCGTGAGACAACAAACACAGCCCACCGTCTGCTTCGGCTGCGCACTGCAGGCTGCACTGTGGTAAAGAAGGATTTAGTTGCGGCCGAAGACGATTGGATCGTGGTAGGGGTGAAGGAGTACGAATAAAAAGAAGTCAAGTAAATCACTAAAAACAACCGAGACAATCGGTGGGAAAACAAAATACACAAGTAAAGATAAAGATAAAAAGAAAGGAAAGGAAAGAAGAAAGGAAAGGAAAGAAGAAAATAAAAGAAACAAGAAAATAAAGTAACGTCAGCGTCGTAAACGGAAGCACGCTGCGCTGGATGCACACGAAGCTTACTGTAAGCCTGGCCAGTCACAAAGCAGAGAAGGATGCCGACATTCACACGTCTTTCTTTCCATCAGCCATCTTACACCTGTTGCTCTCCCTTGTTTTCTTGTTCTTGCTTCTTCTCTGATACGGCTTGTTTCCAGATGCTCACCCAAGTCTCACATTGTTCAACCACAGGCCGTTGGTCGTATTTCCCCGAAGTCCCAAATTCATCACACCGTTGCATGCCTTTGTATCCCTGGTCTAGATCGGCATCTCTCCATTAATATCTTTAAAAATACTCTCATAATATTGATAGTTAATTCAGATATTTTATTCGATTGATAGTTGGGGGTCTCCAGTCTCCCCTCCTCCAAGTGGCACATCTTCTCCCACGTCTCTCATCTCATTTGCTTTGCTCGTCATCAACCTCTATTGCCCACCCAAATTGTCCCTCGTTCTCTGCACCACCTCATCCTGACAACATGGCTGATTCCACAGAGGCAGACGCCTTCATTCCATCCACCAAGGAAGAAGACAATGAAGAGTACGCAGAGTCAGATCGTCCAGTGGCTGGCTGGCGTCATTGCTACGGCATCAACAAGTCTATCGCCGCAATGCTGAGTGTCGCCGGCGTGGTTTTGACTGTTGTTGTCCTCCTATTTGTGTTTTCGCCTGTCAAAATATCTCACGTGGGCCACAAAGAGACAGGCACAGCGATATCAGGATCTATTCTCCAGGGCCAGGAGGACTGTGGCCAGTCACCCGAAGAAGCTCGAGAGCTCGGCTGCATCTTTGATCCCGTTCTCTTCGGCTGGGTCCCCTACCGCTGCTACGATGCCCAGCTCTCGGCCGATTTCCTTCGGAGGCATAGCAAGAATGGAGACAGTGACTGGAGGTTCAACACCGCGGCAAATGGCACAGAAGACACGAGCGTTTCTTTTGGTGACCTGGTTCAGACGGGTGACTTCAACGAAGTCTACGCCGAGTTTGGGTTTCTACTTCTGCACTGCTCCTTCACACGGCGGAAGGTGCAGCGCGCGGCTGTCCTGGGCGAGGTCCCCGACGGCTATACAGCCGACCCGCACCAGTCGGTACACTGCGAAATGTGGACAATATGGCGGAACGAGCTGAGCGACATGGACATAACCATCTACAACAAGTACGCAACCTGCCCACGGACACACAGGAATGTCGGCAGATATGGGTGGTACCGGGTGATTGGCGGGCGCAAGGTTTACAGACAGAATACTTAGTGCTGGTTACATGTGGTTTATTTTCTAAGTACGTATGGCTGGTGTCCCGATATCATTTTCATCGACTTGGGGGCTGCGTTGGCGGTTCGGGCCCTCGGGTCATGTGCTCCACTTTTCCGGCTCGCCAACCGGGAAGCCGCGCTTGACGGTTATGATGTGTCACAAGTACCAATAGAAGGCCTCGTTTATGCGATAAAAGCCTTGTCTACTCTGTAGTTGTTTATGCAGTTTGTTAGTACGGGTGTGACAGCAGCTGCATGTTATTCAGTGACGACAACCAGCGAAACAGGATATATTGGAAAAGAGCGACTATATCATTCTAGATCATAAGAGAAACGACATATAACACGCCATCAAAGGCACATGAACACGGCATACTACCACTGTAGATCCTTGGGTTTGAATTTGAACGGCATGAGGAGCATGCGGTGTCCAGACGCTGTAGGCTGCGGGAAACGGCCGCCGCGGATGTTGATCTGGAGGGATTGGTGCAGCAGCCGCGGCTCGCCGAGCTTGGAGTCGCGCTCGCGGCGCAAAGCGACAAACTCTTCGCGGCTGACACCATCGCGGAGATGCTTGTTCTGCTCGCGATGGTCATGGACTGTCATCCAGGGGACAGGCGCACCGCGCTCTTGTGGTGGGTAGTCATGGCCCGTCCAGATCTTGGTGTGCGGCGGCAGCGCAAGCAGGATCTTGCCGGAGCGGAACAGATCGTCCGCATTGCCGCCGGGGAAATCACACCGGGCGGTGCCGATATCTGTGTTGAAGAGCGAGTCGCCACAAAACACATTGTCTTTTAGTTAGCTAATAGACCTTGCAGATTCCGAAAAACAAAAGAACAAAAAAAAGTATAACCTACCACCAATCTTGTAGCCGAGGTGGTCCGGGGTGTGGCCCGGAAGATGCATGACTGCCGCCGTGAGGCTCCCGATAGAAAACGTCTCGTCGTCTTCGAAAAGATTGTCAAACACTGTTTTATACTCGGCCGGCACGACACTGTACCGCTCACCAAACAGCTTCTGCACCTGGGTGATGCGCTTGCCGATGCCAACAGGCGGCTTGTGGTTCTGTTGCTGGGCAAGACGGCTCTGCAGATAAGACGCAGAGGTAATATGGTCTGCGTGGGCATGTGTTTCTAGGATGCGCTCGACATGGTAGCCGTGCTTGTGAACAACAGCCAGCAGCGCGTCGGCAGAGTCGGTGGCAATATTGCGTGTTGTGTCATCAAAGTCCAGGACAGGGTCGATGATCACACAGCTCTTGGTGGCCGGGTCGGCTACAATATACTGTAGCGTTCCCGTCCGCGGCTCGTAGACATCATGCACGACGGGCTCCGGAACAGCAAGTGGTGTAGCCATGATGGAGTGTGTGCTGTAGGGGGCTGCTATGGTGATGGTCTTGCACTTGGGCGGATGTAGGGACGACCGGAATGGGCACGAGCGTGAGGGTGTGATGGGGGACAGCGTCTGTCTCGTGGTAGACGGCGCACAGCGTGAGATACGCGAGATGCTTCGCGATGCTGGGGCTCTGAAGGGTGCGGTGGCGGTTCGGGAGGTTCTCCGACAAATATTTATGGGCATCATAGTCTGTGTTGGGCGTATTGACGACATTCTAGCGGTGGCTGGTCACAGAAGACAGGGTTGCTTTAAATACACAAATTGCGAGGCTGCGTCCTTGTTATAATCCGATGACGGCGACGTTCAATGTGTCACGGATGACCTCGGCGACTAGTTGGTCCAAGGCTGCCCGGCACCGATAACCAGGCCGACTACCGGGCTATCCGCACGCTTTGTCCACAAGCCAGCAAGGCTCGCAGCGGGATGAAAGGTTAATTTTGTAGTGTCCGTCTAGATTAGGGTGCTGAGGTTGTTTCATGGCATTCTAAATCAGTCTTATCCTGGTCGTGTCGTACGTTTGGTTTTGAAGGATCGGTGGAGGCCGATAGGAGCGGCACGGTAGCGACGGCCACGATGGTTGATGGATGACCCAATTCCCGACTATTTATTACAAATTTTTTTTAAGAAAGATATCAATCCTGTCTTGTTTCCCCTTCATTTTCAGTAAATCTGATTTATTTTTCTTTTGAAATTTATTTGAGTTTCTTACTCTTTTGTTTTCATACTGTCCAGGTCCTCCTGCGTTACTACTCTTCTGCTCTACTGTCGTTGCTGCCCTAGGCTGATTGTTCTCTTGGCTCGCGCCCCAGATTGATCCCCGGCACTACAGCGAGTCGGCGACTCACCTGTCACTTTTTGCCTCTTCATAGTGGACAAAGAAACTCTCTTTAATCCCCGAACCCCTAAGAGAAGCCCGTCCCATTACCAATCTATGACGCCATGCCTAATGCGGTAGCGTGAAAAACTTTCGGCCACCAATTGAGAGCGAGACATCTGCCGCCGCGACAGCTCCACGACCATCGAACCACTTTCATTTGATTTCTATAGTCTTGCTTTTTCGTTTTATATCGACAGCACCTCGACACCTTCCCGAGTTCAGTACCTACCGACGATATGTTCAGCAAGCGTTCTGCCACTGCGGCCCGCACGGTTGTGCGCCCCTTTGTTACAACGGCGAGCCGGACTTTTGCGTCTGTCGCTACGCCATCACCCGTTGCTACCGCCGCCCGGAACCACAAGGTTGTCGTTGTCGGTGCCGGCACTGCTGGTCTGTCGATTGGTCACCAGCTGCTGCAGTCGGGCAAGTTCGCCCAGGACGACATTGCCATTGTCGACCCCGCTACCCTGCACCACTACCAGCCCGGCTGGACCCTTGTCGGCGGCGGCCTCAAGACGAAGCAGGAGCTGCAGAGACAGCTTGACACGCTTGTCGACCCCAAGCTCAAGTTCTACAACGACCAGGTCGGCGCCCTGAAGCCGGAGGACAACACAATCACCCTCGGCAACGGCGACAAGGTCAGCTACGAGCAGCTCGTTGTTGCGCCTGGTGTCAAGATCGACTACTCGAGCGTCAAGAACCTGCCCGAGGCCCTTGCCGACCCGCGCTCGCTCGTGTCCACCATCTACGGCTACGAGACCTGCGACAAGGTGTTCCAGACCATCAACTCGCTGGAAAAGGGCACTGCCATTTTCACCCAGCCGGCTGGCGTGATCAAGTGCGCCGGTGCCCCGCAGAAGATCATGTGGCTGGCGCTCGACCACTGGAAGAATGCGGGCCTGTACAACCCCACCGACGCCAAGTCGTCGGCCATCAAGATCGAGTTTGCCACGGGCCTGCCGGTCATGTTTGGCGTGCCCAAGTACAGCGCCAAGCTGGAGGAGCTGCGCAAGGAGCGCGGCGTCGAGGGCCTGTTTGAGCACGACCTGGTGTCGATCAACGGCAGCACGGCTACGTTTGCCCGCGCCGGCGGCAAGGAGCAGGTGACGCGCAAGTTTGACCTGCTGCACGTCACCCCCAAGATGGGCCCTCACGCGTTTGTCAAGAGCAGCGCCATCGCCAACGCTGCCGGCTATGTCGACGTCGACGATGCCACGACGCAGCACAAGAAGTTTGCCAACGTCTGGTCGGCGGGTGACGCCTCGAGCCTGCCCACGTCCAAGACGGCCGCGGCCATCACCTCGCAGGTCCCCGTGCTTGTGCGCAACCTGCTTGGCGCCATGGAGGGAAAGAAGGCCGAGGCCGTCTACGACGGCTACACGTCGTGCCCGCTGCTGACCCAGTACGGCAAGGTTCTGCTGGCCGAGTTCAAGTACGGCGGTGTTCCCAAGGAGACTTTTGGCGACTGGCTGGGCATTGACCAGGTCGAGCCTCGGCGGTCGTTCTACTACCTGAAGAAGGACTTCTTCCCGTGGGTGTACTACAACTACATGGTCAAGGGCACCTGGGGCGGTCCCAAGGGCTGGCTGTAGATGAGATGATTTTGCTTTTTAGATGACTGGATACCTAATAGACAAAAGCGCACAGACAATCTTCAGTTGACTTGATGACGTGGTGAATATCGCATAGGTGTCTTGGCGCGGCACGGCACGTCGGTAGGAACTGCCTCGTGTGTTTAGCAACTCGTGTCCTTGTTTTGTCTAAAGTTGCATGTTATAGCATCGCAGACTTATGATGCATTTGATTTATTTATTTGAATCTGGCTTGATGTGGGCTGTCGGTGATACTCTGGACTGGCGGTCCGAGAACCGCTGAGTGGCTGCTTTGGTTTTCCGCCGCGGCGCCAAGCCGGAGACAACTATATTGCCGGCATGCATCCCTGCTTTGTCAAGGTCGGCGATGAGCTACTTATCTTGTAAGTGCTACTGACGAGCCGCGCAATCTACAGCTCGACTGTCGAGGGGGGGAAACCATGTGACAGTCGGGACTCGGTATGCTCGGGCTGTTTTGGTTATTATGATTGTCTTTCTTCTCGGATTCTGAATGATAGGCAGAGCTAGCCGGTCGGCGTCCAGCGCTACATGCACTGCACACAGTGACATATAGTCACTGTGTGGTATATGTGGCCTGGTCTGTGGTGACCATGTCCGATACTATCTTCCAGCCGTCTTAGGCGTAGGCAAATGTCAAGGCAGCACCGATTTCACCGTTCCTTTGCCTCGCGCTTATCGGTTTGAAGCCCGACTCTCGGGATCTTGATCTGCATGAACAGGTGGCATTTGCAGCACACTACTCTTCCACGAGTATATCTATAAATGGGTTTGTCCTTCTGATCGCCGTTGCATATGTACGGTGTATCATGGTGTCGCTGATCTAAATCCCGTGCCCATGGTACGCGGCCTGGTGTGCGCCGAAAGATGGTGGCTGGAAGTGTTGGTGTGCATTGTCTCTATGACTGGCCTGGGCTTGTGTACGCGGACTTGAGATTGAACGTCTCAAGACAGCCGCGCTCATCGTGGTTTTATCAAGGGTTATTTACGTCGGCTTGCCATTGTTTTATTAAGCTTGTTACACATCAACGGCTGGTGTCTCGGTGTTCACATTGTAGCGAACTGCAACTGTTTTGGTCTGGAGTGAATATTGTCTCATATCGGTGAGATCTATGTTCAGCTCAGGCACGGTATTGACTTGAAGTAAGAAAAATAAAACGATGAGACTAACTGAAAATTCTATTTTGTATTTATTTTGTGTATTTTACAAAAGAAAAGCTATAAATAAATAATAATAGTGACATCTTAAAATAGCATTAAGTTTCCGTGATTAAATTATCATTAAATCAAGTATATTCAGCACGAATTAATACTCAAGCAAAGCAAACACAATCATATCGAGAGCATTGAATACGGAAGACGAGGAAAAAAACGACAGCTGCCACGCAGGAAAATCTAAAGTGACATCAGTGATACGAAATAAGAACAAGATCTTACTATGTAAATTATGGTTCTGACCGTAGCCAGATCTGATGATACCCCAGACTGTTGGTATTAACTATGTATGTGTACAAATTCAGACTGGGCTGCTCCAAAAAAAAAACAGCACGGACGAATCACCACCAACAGTGTCTCTATTGACAAGTGCATCTCGACCCGAAACTACTCTGTAGTCCGAATGATGCTCATGATGAAAACAAAAACAACAAACTAAGCTACATAGTTTACCTGTACACAACCGTCGGCCATGCGTTTATCTAAAGCAATGTAGCATTGTGAAGACGCACACGAACAACGTAAAATGACAGGGAATAAGCATAACACAGGCCGGTAGACTGCAGAGATAAAGAACAGTCCCGCCCGAGGCCTTACACCCAAATAGGCAAGTCGATAGAAACTGGCAGCTGCTTTTCCAGCGTTCTCCGCCGTCCTTTGTGCACCGATCGACGGACGGCATTTACACTGGTGGTAGACTGAGAGTCATAGTAACATGATGGCTGCGTCTCATGCGCATAGTACATTATTACCGTAGCTTGTGAAAGATAACCTCTGGACATAAAACCTACACAAAGAGTTTAGAAGATTTACAAAGCTTAACTGCGAATCGCCCGAGATGCGCAAGCCTAGACGACAAGCACTAAGCAGCTTCACCTGCCAAATTCTCCTTGGGGTGCGGGCTTAGACTGGCGGGTATGGGCAAGAGCGCCTTCTGTTTGTGGTTATGGCGCATGCTAGGGCGCTGCCAAGAGCCTGGGTGCTGTGCTGCCCCTGTTATTTGGACTGTTTCGACAAGGGATGCGGTTATCAGCCTATCTGTATCTGTTATCAGCACTGAGGTTGGCGACTCAAGTGCAAGAGGTGCAGAGTAATTACGGGCGGCTTAGGCGTGGCGTTGCATTGATGCGATGCTAGCAGCCCAAGAATGGAACAGATCAATCGACTGGACAGAAGACCTTCTTGATGTAGAAGGTTGTATTGACGATCTAAATCAGAGAGTCGAGGAAAAGGACCGCCAGAGGGCAGAGCGCATTGCTCTGCAAGATGCAGAGTATTGCTCTTTCAGCTTGTCAACAGCGGAGGACCATTCAGACCGAGGACTGAGAGACAAGACAAAATAAAGAGGGAAGACCCGGTGCTTGGCTGGCGGCCCTTATTTGGGTTTGATTTGAATCCAAAACAACGCACCACAACAACATGCAGACTACATTGCTACATGTAGAGACAGCAGGCCGTCATGGATCAAAGGACATGCAATGCAGATGATCGGCCTCACGACTGGTCTGACCTTGCATCTCTCGCACCAACATCTTGGCTAATTAAAGACGATATTGCGAGGCCGTCTGTTGTGCTCGCACGACACCGCGAACCCACAGTGTTCCACAGACGCCAGCAGCAGAGATAACACTGGACATAAGGACTAACAAGTACATACCAGCACGATCCTTTAAGACGATTGTGATTTGAATTGACCTCGGGTGAACCACCTTCAGCAGGACAAAAGCAACAAAGACACAAATCGGAAAGATACAACAGAAATCCCATCCTAGGTTATTTCCTGGTGCCGTTTTCTATCCTGCCATCATAGAATTTGCTGTGTTGCTTTGCTGCGTTTCTTTGTACTGTCTTTTGCGCATTCTCCGCCAGAGACCCTGCCACCCTCTAGAGTGTGGGCTTGTCTTACCCCTGCCGATGGTCGTGTTATTGCCCTAATTAGGAAAGGACTGCAGGAACTTATACCCCTGCAGGGCGGCACACACACAGGAAAGACAAGAGGTCAAGGCAAACATGACAAACAAGACAGGCAAATTCTCTACTCCGTACAGAGCAGGCACAGACCGGCCAAAGATGCGTAAAGCTTTAATTTCGCGACTGGGCTTGCTCATGCCTCCTTCCAATACAGGCATCTACCCATGGCAGGCAATGAGAGAAAAGAGAAGTTCAGAACGGCCGCCAAGAACAGTGGACATGGCCGGCAGGAGGTAAGACCCCAAGACTGGCAAGAGCAAGGAACGTCGCCAGCAGGCAAGACCTCCCAAGACAAGCCAGCAGCAAAGAGGCAGGAAGATGGTACTAATGAGGACCCAGACAACATACCGGGAAGGATGCAAGGACCACCGTGGAGTCTGTTCCGTATGTAACCTCTGGATAGGAAAGTAGGAAGGCGGTGGTCCTTGATGGCGACGTGTGGATGGAGCAGCTCAGGTGGAAAAAGGAAAGTGAAGAGAGAATAGAGTTGCCTCCCCACAAACCTTGTCTGGTCCCATCCACCACGCCCACCTTGATGATAGCATCGTAATCCTTATCCTCATATCCGTTCTCCTCGATCCTAAAGAACATACTCTAGTACTCTTTCCCTCTACCCTGCAGATCGACAATACAAAAGGGGCCCTGCTCCCCCGTCCTCCTCCTCATCCACCTCCTCTCTGATCTTCTTCACCTCCACCTCTTCCTTCTTCTATCTCCCTACGCCCGGTATACGAGCTGACTTTCTCCATCATGAAGTCCATCCTCTACCTTACTGCTGCTTCGGCCTTGTTTGCCGGCGGCGCCGTTGCCTCGTGCAATGCCGACAACTGCCTTCGTGCTCTGCGGGCTACCCAGACCCCCGGCCGCCTTCAGGCTGCCCAGTCCTTCTGCGCCGCCTACACGGTTTCTCCCAACGCAGTCCCCATCCCCACCTACGCTGCCGCTGCCTGTGTGAGCAACCAGGTCGGTGCCCCGTCGGTGCGTCTGTCCAGCGCCTGCGCATGCATTGCTGCTGCCGAGACCTCCACCTCGGCCAACACCACTGCTAAGCCCACCACGACCGCTATTCCCACCACTGCTGCCACCACCACTGCCGCCACCACTACCTCGGCCGTCCCCAGTCAGGCCTGTGCCATTGCCAGCAGCTATGCCGCCAAGGCTTCTGCCAGTTCTTGTGAGTTTTTTTCTTCATATAATGTGTTCTGCATTTTCTACGAGTCCTACAAGACACTATAGACTAACAACCAAGCCACCCCCCGCATTCCTGCTGCGATTGCATACGAGTGCTTGAAGACTGTGCCTCTGGGCAAGGATGCCGCCATCGAGCTGGTCGACGCCCTTGTGCCCTACATGGAATGGCAGTCTGATGCCGCCTACAAGGCCGACCCTCCCGCCACCTACGAGTACCCTGCCTACGACATGTTCAAGGCCCTGGCCAAGGTCCGCGAGAATCTTGTCAACGATGTCTACGATAGCGAGTACGCCTTCCAGCTCGACTTTTACGTCAGTGTCATCGGCCCCGGCCACGACGGCCACTTTGTCTTCTACCCTGATCTTCTCACCAAGGTCTTTGACTTTGGCCGTCAGCGCTCGCTGCTGTCCATCACCGAGGACGGCGAGTCGCTGCCCGTCATCAAGGTCTACGAGGACGTCATTGCATCGCCCAGCACTGCCTCCACGGTGGTCCTGATCAACGGCGTTGATGCTGCCGAGTACCTCGAGAAGGTCATCTACACTGCATCCTTCAACCAGGACAAGGATGCTGCCTACAACAGCTTGTTCTTCACCAAGGCCGTCTACGGCGCTGCCGAGGGCGTCGGCTACTTTGCCAGTGCCGGCCGCACCCGCTACATCTACCAGGGTGCCAACACGACCCTGACTTTTGCCAACGGCACCGTCGCTACCTTTGAGAACTTTGCCAATGTGCGTAGCAGCCTCACTGGCATCACTGACGGCGCCTCCATGTACACCAAGTTCTGCTCTGGCACTGCCGCCAGTGCTGCCAGTGCCGCCGCCGAGGATGGCTCGGCCACTGCCGCTGCCGCCGCAGCCGCCGTCTCCGTCCCCGGCTTCCCCGCCCCCATTGACATAACCGAGGACGCCATTGTGTCCTGCTACTTCCTTGAGGGCGAGGGTGTCGATAACGTCATGGTCCTGTCTCTGCTGGCGTTTGAGTCCGAATCTATCGTCGAGTTCCAGGCTGTTACCGCCAACTGCATTGCCCAGGCCAAGGCCGCCGGCAAGACCAAGCTGGTTGTTGATTTCAGCGCCAACGGCGGTGGCTACATTCTGCTGGGCTACGACTTCTTCCGCCAGCTGTTCCCCCAGACCAAGGAGGACGGCTTCTCGCGCTGGAAGGCCAACGATGGCTATGTTGCCATTGGCGAGATCTTCAGCGCAGCAGTTGAGAACATTGACCCGTATACGTCGGATGACGCTACTCTTGTGAACGAGTACGAGTCGTGGTTCAACTGGAAGTACGACTACACCATTGACGACAAGCCCTTCAAGTCGTTTGAGGAGAAGTTTGGCCCCTACGAGTTCCAGAACACCGAGTACACTGCTCTGATGAAGTGGAACCTGAACGACAACCTCACGACGACCAACGCCACCTACGGTATGGGTATTGAGATCACCGGCTATGGCAGCCTTTCCAACCTCACCCAGCCCTTTGACGCCGAGGACATTGTCATCCTGTACGACGGCTTCTGCGCGTCGACCTGCACGATTGCTTCCGAGTTCCTCCGCATCAACGGCGGTGTCAAGTCGGTTGCCATGGGAGGCCGTCCCAAGGAGGGTCTTATCCAGGGCGTCGGTGGCATCAAGGGCTCGCAGACGCTGGGCTACTCGAGCGTGTACTCGTACGTCAGCCAGGCACTGAGTCAGGCCACTACCGACGAGCAGCGCGCCGCCCTGGAGCGCTACAGCACCATTCCCATTGAACGCTCGGCTGCCGCGGCCCTCAACACGCGCGACCAGATTCTGCCTGGCAACGTCGAGGACGGTCTTCCTGCGCAGTTTGTTGTCGAGGAGTCTGATTGCCGTCTGTACTACACGGCCGAGATGGCCACTGATGTGACGGCGATCTGGAAGGCTGCTGCCAACGCTGCTTTCAACGGCGCCAAGTGCAACGCCGGTGGTATCTCGTCGTCCAAGATCAACAGCCGCGTGGACATGCGCAACAAGAACCGCCGCAGCGGGTCTTCGCCGTCGGGTGTTAACAAGGCCAGCCTCGCAAAGCGCAAGGCCGTTGCCGAGCTCAAGGCTGCCGAGCTGGAGAGCATGAGCAGCAAGGATATGGAGCGGTTCAAGGCCATGTACAGCCAGAAGATCGTGGTGTAATCAGTATTACTAGTATTTTATAATTAATGTTAATGTATTTTGGAGTCGGATAATAAAGAAGAAGAAAAAATAGTATAATGCTAAACGCCGTATATCCCATCAATGAATGACAATAGAATAAGAAACAAAAGTACCAACGGGTACGGGTATCACCAGAATCACCCTAGTAGAATCAATCAAACACCACTTCACAATCAACAAATCGACCCCCGCTACATTGTGGGAATGAAGTTCTGCGAGGCCTCCTCCTGCTCGGAAAACGACTCGGGGAAGGCTGCGATGCCGGCGACGATGCCGACGACCATGAAGATGAGAGAGATGAAAGACCAGACGACACCCCAGCACTGCGACGAGCCGCCGTAGCGCTTTGCGAAGACGCTGGCATCGGAGCTGTTTACTTTGCGCAGGATCAGGTCGTCGCAGATATCCCAGACCGAGTAGAGCGACGACATGACGCCGATAAACAGGACCACAAAGCGCAGCGGCTCGGCGTGCTTGATGAACCAGCAGGCGACCAGCAGGCCGATGGCCAGCACAATCGTCAGGATCGTCAGCCAGTCGCGCTTGCCCCACCACATGGTCAGCAGGAAGCACGCGGCCAGCACAAAACTGGCCACCTTGCTGGCGACAATGTCGAAGCCACAAAACGTCAGCAGCGCGCCGATCAGCGACGAGCCCAGATAGCCCGCCGGCAGTGTAAAGGCAGCACGACCGCCCTTCATGTGCGTGACGCCGCCCTCGCGCGGGTCGAGCTCAATGGAGATAACACGGCCGCCCGTGCACACGGCCATGATGGCATGGCCAAACTCGTGGAAGGCAATGACGAGCATCTTGAAGGGCCACAGCACGTTGCGCACATACGGAATGTTCCACAGCAGGGCAATGGCGACGACGTAGGCGCCAATGACGCCGAGGGTGACCTTTTGTGTGTCGGTCACGGACAGGCCGCGGCTGTTGAGGTGGTGCAGGGCATCGCGCTTTTCGTTTTCGGACGCGGCCTCGTTGTAGTCGTGCAGCAGCGCGGCAGCGCGGCGCAGGACAAGGGGGCCGGCGGCGGTGACGGCTGAGCGCAGGACGGGGCCGGTATGGTGTGCGACGGAGCGCAGAGTTGGTGAAATGACGGGCGCCATAGTTTGTGGATGTTTGCTGAAGAGCGTGGTGATTGTTGCGTCAATGCAAGTAAATCTCGTTGGGGCTGTTGCCAATGTCGCCAGTGTGTCTGTCGTGGGATAGAAGATGAGGTGTACACGTAAGCCTTTGAGGTCAGGTGCGCGTGTGTTTGGTAGGGCTGAAGTCGCGACACGAAGGGAAGGAGCAATGCAGTCGGTCGCAAGCTGACTGATCAATGGCTTTATGAGAATCCGACAGTACGAAAAGTATGCAAGGGAAGGAATAGAAGAGAAGAAGAGAAGAAGAGAAGCAATACAAGAAAAGAAAGGAAGGGAAAGAAATTAAGAGCCAGGATCTAGAAACGCCGAGGAATGCAAATCTGCAACACCCAGCCCTGCTTTTATCTATTCTTCTCGTCCCCCCCCCCTTGTGTTCCCTGTTTCGGAGCATCAACCGCCACTGTAAAGCCACCAGTCTTGCGCGATACAGAGTACGGAGCAGCTAATGGCAAATATACACGAGCAATACGTAAACACCCCGTCCGATGATCGTCAGGAGAAGGCTGTGAAGACCCCTCAAAGAAAATAGTGGACAGGCAGTCGTCATTCTCTGGCGGCGCAAATTCAGAGAGTCTGAGTCTAGGCTTTCTGGCCAGGCTGTCTGCCGTTTGTGACTGTCTTCAGTGTCCTATTCAGCTCCCACAGGTACAGTACTGAGCTTTAAACTAGATCGGTATCTCCGTTCAGGCACTGTTGACTCGACTGGTGAAAACAGCGAGGTGAGGCCAGGCCATCACGGCTGTGCCTGAAAACACCCCTGTGTCTTGCGCATTCAGGGTCCACCACGGGGATAACAGGAGCTAGACAAAGAACCGTTGGGATGGAATAGCCGACGAACAACTTTAGCAACACTTTGCACAATAGGCGGCTCACTGTGCCTCACTTGTGTCTGTCCTGTTCCAGAACTGTACACTGCTTCTTGCCTCTGGCACGCGTCACCTACGGCAGATTTTGCACGTCAAGCTCGTGTTGAACAGCAATGCTGGTATTGCTGGCAGGAGCATTCCACTGCCAGAACAGACTACAATACTGTAGCAACGCCACGCAGTCTATTATTAGCACCATAGAATAGCTTGGTGGTCTCCTTAGTCTGTTTCGTGAAACGGGGCTGTGCCAGAACAACTCCTTGCAGTGGACAGACACTTACGCAAGCTATGTATTCACTACATTCCTCTTGGAAGCCGCCCAATGAATCGTAGATATTCAGCAGAAAATACTATTAGCACATAGCATAAAGGCTGCACTGTTTTAGTGAAGATCGATGCGTTCACTGGGTGAGAGATCGACCGCGAACTGTAAGTGCACGTGATCATACACGTGTACTTGGACTGGGCAGTAACATCCAGACTAAAGAGGACAAGCAACGCCCTTCAATCTTCTCGCTGTCTAGATAGTAATTACTGTGTATAAAATTCAACACGGACGTCGGATTTCCACGTACGGCCATAGATACTGGAAAGCACGGGATCCCGTCCGCTCTCCCCTAGTTAAACCAGTAATCGGCGGATTAGTAGTTGGGTCGGTGACGACCAGCGAATACCCTCTGCTGTACGTTTTTTTTTTGTGATATTGTTTTGGACAGCTACATTCGCTGTCTCCTTGATAAATGCGTCGCTGGTTTTTGTTGCAACGTGCGTGCACTAGCACATAAGTAAACTGACAGTGTCAATTGCCATATTGTATCGACGGGGACAATAAAGCTGGCAGTGGACTGGCAGTGGATATTTCATTGCCGCAAGACCAAAGAACAATAGAGATTCAGAAGATATGCTTTCTGATTCCTGCCACTTGAGTATTCAGTTCTCAGCACTTCACCGACCAGTTCTCGTCCCATATGCCGTGGGAACCACCCCCCTGTATATACCCCGGATCCGAGACGCCAGATCTGGGAGACGTGCGCGATCTGGTCCTTATGCGATTGCATCGTACGATGGCTGAGTAGCCTGCTTTGTAGAGATTGGTAGCTTACCCTGTCTGCATTGCCAGTCTTGCTGCCGAATCTCTGCAGGCGGCTTTGCTACGAGGTTCCCTGCGCACAGCTCCGCTGGTGTATCCGCCAGTAGTCTCCGCCCCCGCAAACAAGCAAGCAAGCGGCGTCCGGTCCATGGCGAGCTGTGTGTCTGGGGAATGCTCAAAAGCACGGCTATGAAAGCTGTTGCTGGGTGGTAGACGCTTGAGATGATGCAACGCACACTCGTGGTATATACGTCTTCAGCGGGATACCGGCATCTCTCGGTCTCTCGGTGCCGTACATTTTAATTTCGCGGCCATCGTGTCCAGTCCTATTTCTCCAGATTAATCATCAAGCTCCAGGAGATACTCTTTTCCTCTAATCTTCAAGTCTTCAAAATGGTCGAGCTGGGTCGGTCAGCCCGTGGCGAGATGTGGCAATTTGAGTGGCTGTTTCATTGGCCAGGAAGCCACTAGTAGCCCCAGTCACTTACCACCCTTTCACATGTCTCTAGTGTGGTCTTCTGTTGGTCTACTATGGGTAGTTGAAGCTTACAGATGGGCACATAGAATAATGTGGTTCACCTTGGCTGCCACGATGCTGTCGTGGTGCCACAGCTGCATGATATTGCAATAGTCGAGTCATTCTCGCGTTGAGACAGGTGTTAGACATGCAACTGGCATTCTGAAACGGTATCTTTTCGCCTGCGAGGCACTGGTATGGACGGTTCCCGAGAGTTCTCTTTGGTTCAGTCCGCCTCTGAATATCAGACGAAGGCAAATCGCACAGTGCGCACAGTGCACATGCAGACATACTGCGATGCCTGCTTCGCTTCAACAGAATACAGCCAGCTGAGTCTCTTTGTATAATGGGCGGCAGCTGTGGCAGTGAACCAGAGGTTCATTGATTTTGTTTTTACGGTTGGTGCCTCTTAATGCATGTTGTAATATGCAATGTACTGTGGCTCGGAGACTGTAGCCCTGCGAACTTGACAATGCCTTGCGCCCAATACCAAGTACGATTTAAAGATCACAACTAGATTGCCATCCCCTGCCATTCGCACTGTATCACTTAGACCCTTATCGGGCGCCCCTCTATCAGGCACGGCGCCATTCCCTTTCCGGTAACACTAGAGGGCGGTGAGCTTGGAGGGGCGGATCTTCACGCAAAATCCTTTTCCCTCTCTTGTAAACAGAGTTGCTCTAAAGCAAAATTCGCATTTAGTTTCCGCTCATTTTTAATCATTTAATACTTAGGCCACAATTTTTACCACTTTTCACCTCTTTCACCATATCGCATTTAACCACTTCAGTATTCGAATTTGTCGGGTTCTCGCTGGCTGCTCCGGCGAGTGGACCCACATAAAAGTTTTTTTCTGCCCCTCGAAAACTTTTTCTCGCCCGTCACTTCTTTCCGCTTCAGTCTCGCTCGCTTTGCTCCTTCCTGAAGCACTCTGCCATGCACATCAATCAATCAACACCGTAGCAATTACTGAGTAAATACCAATTAATTGGCAACTAAAAATTTAGATATATTGCCGGGCGGTCAGCTTCCCCGTCTCCTGCCCAACCACAGTGCCCGCGTATCTGTTGCCTTTCTCTTGCCTCCCAGCTTATCTACAGTGTATTACTACGCCTACAGCCCCTCCATACAAATCCGAGTTTTCCGGCGTCCACTTTTTTTTCCCAAACCTTTATTCTCCCCTCCCCCTCTTATTCTGCTCCTTCCCTTTTCTCTCTTTTTTCTCTCTTCCTACTTCCTCTCTTTCCTCTTCCCTTCTTCCCTCTCCCACATCCCTCTTCACCCCCCTCCTCTACATCACCACTTTTTCTCTCTTCTTGTTTTCAGGGCTTCCCCAGAACGAGAAGTTTCATCGACGTCTTGCTCACCCGCTTGAACGTCGCTTTCCTTCTTTCTGTGTTTTTCTCGGCTCGTCCTTCCCTAGGATAGACAGCCTTTTTACTCGAGGCCGGCTTCGACTCTCCCGAGCTTCATCTCAATCTACGATACCCCTTCCGACTTTTTTCCTCCTTTAAAAAACCAACAAAACAATCAAAATGTCCGCCGACAAGGTCCTTGCGGACCTCATGAACGGCCTGACCATCTCCAAGGATGCCAGCGCCACCAAGGAGGCTTCTTCGGCTATTGCCACCTTCATCAACGGCCACATCCAGGACGTTGCTGTTCCCACCAAGTGAGTTTGTCTCTCTCAACACGTTTTCATTATTTTCATTGCCATCACTTTCGACTGGTGTGCACCTGCATCCGCGCTTCGTGTGCCTCTTCTGCAACGCGCGCTGCCATACCCCCTCACCATGAAGAAGTTGAAGCTTGGGCATAGTCTGCTCGTTTTTTGTCCACCCCCACCAAGCCAGCCTTGCATTGCGGCAGGGTCACCGCCCTTTATCTGCTTCCATGCATCCGAAAACCATCCCCCTGCTGGGTGGATTGAGGGGCATCCAGCAGATATCAGGTCGTATTTGTTGCAGAGCAAACATGGCGGCTTGGGCAGCGGAAGTAGTCGGGCTGCCACTATGCTTAGCACCATGCGTTGCCCCAAACCATCGCTTCGAATATTGCTCGAAAAGTAAAGAATATACACTAACAAACAAGGACCTTCGAGGCTCTTACCAAGCAGCTGAACAACAAGAAGGATGCCGCCGTCCGCGAGAAGGCTCTCACTGCTATCCAGGCCATTGCCCAGCACGCCGAGATCGCCTCCAACGTCGAGCCCTTCCTGATCGAGCTCCTGCCCGCCGTCCTGGCTGGTGCCGGTGACAAGATCACCAGCGTCAAGACCGCCGCCATCGCCGCTGGTCTGGCCATCGCTGAGGCCATCAACCCCAACGCTGTCAAGGCTGCTCTGCCCGCTGTCCTGGAGTCCCTCCGCAACGCCCAGAAGTTCCCTGAGCGTCTGCTGGCCCTGGACTTCCTCGACACCCTCATCAAGACCGCCCAGGCTCAGATGTCCACCCGTGTCCCCGAGCTGATCCCTGCCGTCTCTGAGGCCATGTGGGTCACCAAGAAGGAGGTCTCCGCCCGTGCTTTCCAGACCATGGAGACCGTCTGTGGCCTGATCGTCAACAAGGATATTGAGAAGTTCATTCCCGAGCTGATCAAGTGTGTTGCTAAGCCCGAGAACGTCCCCGAGACCGTTCACTTGCTCGGTGCCACCACTTTCGTCACTGAGGTCCAGGCCCCCACCCTTGCCCTGATGGTTCCCCTGCTGGATCGTGGTCTGGCTGAGCGCGACACCGCCATCAAGCGTAAGTCGGCCGTCATTGTCGACAACATGTGCAAGCTGGTCGACGACCCGAACGTTGTTGCTCCTTTCCTGCCCAAGATGATGCCCGGTCTGCAGAAGAACTACGACACTCTGGCTGACCCCGAGGCCCGTGAGAAGACTCGCCAGGCCCTGGACACCATTATCCGTGTCGGTAACGTTGTTGACGGCAAGATCCCCGAGGCCTCTGACCACGGTGACCTGAATGTCGTCCTGGCCCACTTCAAGGACATCCTTGGCAGCAAGCCTGCTGCTACTGACGCCAAGTTCGCCCCCGTCCTGACCTACATTGCCGCTATTGCCGGCCAGCTGGTCGACGAGAAGGAGACCGAGGCCGCCGTCTGGGCCACTAACCTGAAGCCCTTTGTCACTGTCGCTGTCGGTGATGCCGAGGCTGAGAAGACCGTCGAGGCTCTCCGCAAGCGCGCCACCCCCGGTGCTCTCGCTGATGCCGAGGTCGAGGAGGACGAGGAGGAGGGTGAGGATCTGTGCAACTGCACTTTCTCGCTCGCCTACGGTGCCAAGATTCTGCTCAACCAGACCCACCTGCGCCTGAAGCGTGGCCAGCGTTACGGTCTGTGCGGTCCCAACGGTTCCGGCAAGTCTACCCTGATGCGCGCCATCAACAACGAGCAGGTCGAGGGCTTCCCCAAGCAGTCCGAGGTCAAGACCGTCTTCGTCGAGCACGACCTGGACTCTGAGGACACTGAGATGACCACCATTGACTGGACCATGAAGAAGCTGGCTGAGGCCAAGGTCGACGTCTCCACCGAGGCCGTGACTGGTCGCCTAAACGAGTTTGGCTTCACCAAGCAGATGGTTGAGGGTGATATTTCTGCCCTGTCTGGTGGCTGGAAGATGAAGCTGGCTCTGTGCCGTGCCGTCTTCGAGGAGCCAGATATCCTGCTGCTCGATGAGCCTACTAACCACTTGGACGTGAAGAACGTCAAGTGGCTCGAGGACTACCTGATGAACTCGCCCTGCACTTCCATCATCGTGTCCCACGACTCCTCGTTCCTGGACAACGTCTGCCAGCACATTGTCCACTACGAGCGCTTCAAGCTTAAGCGCTACAAGGGTAACCTGAAGGAGTTTGTCAAGCGCCTGCCGTCCGCCAAGTCCTACTACGAGCTGGGTGCCTCGGAGATCGAGTTCACCTTCCCCGAGCCCGGTTTCCTTGAGGGTGTCAAGACCAAGGCCAAGGCCATTCTGCGTGCCACCAAGATGTCCTTCCAGTACCCCGGTACTCCCAAGCCCCAGATTTCGGACATTACCTTCCAGTGCTCGCTGAACTCTCGTATTGCCGTCATTGGCCCCAACGGTGCCGGCAAGTCTACCCTGGTCAACGTCCTGACTGGTGAGCTGATCCCCACCGGCGGTGAGACCTACCAGCACGAGAACATCCGTATTGCCTACATCAAGCAGCACGCTTTCGCTCACATCGACAACCACCTGGACAAGACTCCCTCCGAGTACATCCAGTGGCGTTTCGCCACTGGTGAGGATCGTGAGACCATGGACCGCGCCAACAAGATCATCACCGAGGAGGACGAGCACGCCATGAACAAGGTCTTCCGCATTGGTGACACCTTCCGTCGTGTCATTGGCATCAACTCTCGCCGCAAGTTCAAGAACTCGTACGAGTACGAGTGTTCGTTCGCTCTGGGTGAGAACCTGGGCATGAAGAACGAGCGCTGGGTTCCCATGATGTCTGCTGACAACGAGTGGCTGCCCCGCACTGAGCTGCTGGCTTCTCACCAGAAGATGGTCGCTGATGTCGACATGAAGGAGGCCCTGGCCTCTGGCCAGTTCCGCCCTCTGGTCCGCAAGGAGATTGAGTCTCACTGCGCCAACTTCGGCATGGACGCTGAGCTGATTTCTCACTCGCGTATGCGTGGTCTGTCTGGTGGCCAGCGTGTCAAGGTCGTCCTTGCCGCCTGCTCGTGGCAGCGCCCCCACTTGATCGTCCTGGACGAGCCTACCAACTACTTGGATCGTGACTCTCTCGGTGCCCTTTCCAAGGCCCTGAAGAAGTTCGAGGGTGGTGTCATCATCATCTCTCACTCGGCCGAGTTCACTCAGGACTTGACTGAGGAGGTCTGGGCTGTCCTTGACGGCAAGATGACTCCTTCCGGCCACAACTGGGTGCAGGGCCAGGGCAGCGGTCCCCGCATCAAGGGTGACGACGGTGAGGAGGAGGACAAGTTCGACGCCATGGGCAACAAGATTGCCGCCACCAAGAAGAAGGTCAAGCTGACCTCGTCCGAGGCCCGCAAGAAGAAGAAGGACCGGATGGCCCGCCGCAAGCGCGGTGAGGAGGTGTTCAGCGACGAGGACGACATCTAAACGCTTTAGTTTTCTTTTGCTCTTTGTCTATAATGAATAACTGTCTTAGCTAAGATCTCTTACCAGCTCTTAACTGCCACCAACTACTACTTGTTTCTTTTGTCATTATTCTTTCGTCGATTGTGTCATGTCTTTTCTTTTGTCATCATGTTTTCGGAGTCTTAAAAGATACGGTCTTGTTTTTTGTCTTGTTGCTGCCCTATGTCGTTATCAATAGTCTCTACTTTTGGGCCCAACATGTTCTTGTTCTTGTCATGTAAATTGTCGTCATGTACCAGCTGCTACCACATCAATCTGTGGTTTCAACTGATCAATTTGAAAAGGTTCTACATTGCCTTTTTCGCTGTTTAGCTAGACATAGAAAATAAACATGAATGCAGGCTCTGCTATTCAATAAAACTCTAGTCGCAGTGACACAGACCCGGAAGACTTGGTTGCATTTGCAAACTGTAGAAAGGTGAGACGATGCCGTTCTGATGTACAGCTGCGCCGTACTTTGTAGAAATTAACTGTGGTGCGGCTAGAGTAGAGATGAAGAAGGTGGTTGGAATGTTCTATGCATTGTTCTTCGACCAGCACCCATGGTTGTCGCTGTTGATCAAGCAGACTTGTAGGAATAGAACGAGAAATCACAAAAAAGGCGCCTGTCTCTCATGTTTTTATTGTTTTTCTTTACAACTCTTTTAGAAAGTAGTTTTAAAACATTATATAAATATTGTTTATGTATTTACATAGAACTGATTTGAAATAGTCATCAAAAATATGAAATAAAAGAAATATAATGACCACTGAAATACAGGATACAGCTGTGAAAAGAAAAGGACTACTACCTGTATTTATTGTAACTAATAAGAAACATTTCAGCTTTAAATATCAAAGTTGAAGATTACATCATGTAGACAGATGATATGGCTGTTTTGTCTTCTGATACTGACCAACTACATACCTCTCCCATACCTTACAGCCCATCTCTCAAATCAACGACTACCCGGATGCGAGACAAGGAACCCCCTGGTTTCTCATTTCACGAATCTTCTTACCCTCAAAATCGTCTTCCCCATCCGTGCTCAAACTTCCAAGTACCCAGGACCCTGACAGCGATCATACCCGAGTATATCGCAGTCAAAGTACATCATCTAGATAAAGATGTCTCGTGGACCTTTGCATTATCAGACAGACACCAGAGAAGCCACCTCGCGCCTGGTTCGGCTAATACAGCCTGCCTCATCTATCTGCATCAACCCACAAGATTATGCTTCTCGGCCTTTCTAGACGTCATATCATTACACTCTCGTTATACTTCTCGGTGTATTCTAGAAGCCTTCCCCGGATTCGACCTTTTGTGGTTGGGTTTTGGGTTAATTTAGCCAGCATCTGACGCCGGATAATATCTTCATCCTGTCATTCTGTCCTGGAGCTGCCACCAGGAGCCATTGCTTTAATGTGAAGATAGTCTCGGTCTCACTGTTCGATGGAATTGTTAGATCAGGGAACCAGGCAACCTTGTCCTTCTACAGCATATATATATATATATAAGTAGAACCCTCTTACCTCAACCAGGTTTATCAACTATCGTGATGCTTTGATTGACCTTAATGCTATTTTTGCACTCTTTAGTACCCTTTAACGCTATCTTGCAACCTTTCAACATTATACATATACCACAATGAGGCGGGACTTTGCCATTCATTGCCTCCTCCTCGGCGGCCTAGGCCCTATTGTGGCCAGCGCCGGCACTGTCGACAGGCGGCAAGACAACGACGCACAGGCCCAGCAGCTGCAGAAACAACAGCAGCAGCAACTCCAACAAGAGCAGCAACGCAATTCAGCTTCGGTATCATCCATTTCATCCTCCTTTAGCTCGCGGTTGAATTCTTTATCTACGTCAGCCTCCAGCTCCATCTCCCAGCTGCAGACCAGCCTCCAGTCCGCACAGCAGGCCGTCAACACCCTACAGCAGAGCCTCGGTAGTGCAAGCCGCAGTGCCGATAGTGCCAGCGAAAGTGCAGCGTCGGCCATTGCCTCTGTCCAGTCATCTGCGTCTTCTGCCGAGGCTGCCTTGTCATTGTCACTGCAGTCGTCCATGCTGGCATCTGTCTCGTCGGCGGGCGAGGTCATGTCCATTAGCATGTCATCTGCGATGGTGGCTGCTGTTGCCAGTGCGAGCGCGAGTGTGAGTGCTGGCGCTGTTGCCGCACAAGCTGCTTCGCCAGCAGCCGTGAAAACTGTCGACTTACCTAGTGCCACTGAGATGGCGTCCATACCAGCGGTCAACGGTGCGGCTTCTCCCGCGTGGCAAAATCCGGGCTCGCTCGCCGGGCATCCGCCGCTACCCCGACAAGGCAGCAATGTGCTAGGTGCATGTTCAACACCAGAAGTGGTCCTGGCCTTTGCTGGAATCATACTTGGGGCTGTTGGGGTTGCATCACTCGGTTGCGTACTCATTTTGTGGTGCTGGAGACGCCGCCATGAGCGCCGCCGAGATCTCGCTTCCTATGAGGCCAACTATAACGATGACGATAGAGACGCAAAAGACTCTGGTCTCTCTGGAGAAACGCGGACCGTGGCCACATCGCGCCAGTGGCGCATCCGGGCATCAACAATCCAGCCCAAGATAATAAATGCTGGTGTTGCCTTTCAGCCAGAGGTGCTTCCCGGGAAAGTATCCAAGTTGTCCGACGATCTCACAAAACATACAAAGACTGCTTTGACCGCTAGCCCCGAGCCTACGGCTCCGTCGACAGACGACCGTGTTATTTCAACGTGGTCATTTTCAACAGCTGGCGGGCGAGATAGCACCATGGCACAGCAGGTGGCCCCTCTCAACATATGGGGTATCCAGCAGAAGCTAGCGTGGATGAGCCGCACCTTTAGTCGTGGAAATCGGGTCACCGGTTTGCCAAAGACACAAACACAAACACAAGCACAGACTCAGATGCAGGCACGAACTCGGCCTGTTTCTAGTGTTTATGGGCCATTCAGCCAGACAACACGGGCTATCCTCCGTGGTGTCGGTATCACCAACGACAGCGGCAGTAGTGGGAACGACCCGTTGACTGGCCTTAGCCGTATTAACCGCATCGAGGAGGAGTGGAATCGCAGCCAGCAGCAGGGTGTTACAACGGTAAGCGCAAGACGAGGCCCGACATACACCAGCAACTATGCCTTCTACTCTAAAAATGAAGACAAAATGAAAGCTACAACGAGTAGACACGTGAGCCAGGGGAGCGCCGATAGCCTGGCCCGTGAATACCATGCTTTTGTGAGCGAGCTGGCACCAGTTTCACAGTATGGGACGCCGCTCGAACGCGACGAGGCGGGAGTGCCACAACAGCCCCGGAAGAGCTCCCAGCGACCCAGCATTGGGGGGTTTGATATTCGGCCGTATAGCACGCCAGGCTTGATCTGATGAGCGTTTTATGTATTGAAGAGATCTTGGATTTAAAACTATTATTATCGTGTACTATATAAGGAGCAAAGGAACACTCAATTACATTATTACTCATTACTCATTACGCGCGGATGGCCTAGTTGATGCCAGCCTCCGGCGTTGTTTCTGATGTCTTTTCAGCTTCGGCCGTCGCAGTCGTTGTAGTATCCACGGGCTCAGCTGGTTTTGGTGCCTCGACAGAGCTGTCATTTCTCGTGAACATGGACCGTGATAGAGTCGGCATGGCCAATGAAGGCATGGCCATGGATGGCATGGCGGGCATCGCTGGGATGCCCGGCCGCGACAGTCCATCGATGCGCACCATTTTGGCCGGCAGCTGTGAGGACCACTGCGACGACCAGTCTCCCACACGTTTAAGACCAGTGCCTGCGTTCTGGGCTACCGACAATAGATGGCGTAGGTAGTTGGCCTTCTCTTCGGCTGGTACCTCCTTTGTGTCTGTGTCTGACGCCATGGACGACATAATATCAGCAACGGCATCATCGTTGTCGTCAATCATAATGGCCGCGTCTGCGCTGCTTCCGGGCCGTGGCGCCTGTTCCAGTAGTGATGCGGTCGCTGCGATGTCGATAGGAGATTCATCAGGCCCTGTCCCCTTGTGTTGGGTTGTCTCTGCTCCATCTGCACTAGCCTCATCATCCACGGCCTTGCCAGTCTCTTCCCCGGTCTGGCCGTCAATCTCCACGCCGTCCTCTGTTGCATGGATGGACGACTCGTTTGTGTTGACTTGTGCATCAGCCGCCATATCGGTAAACGTTTTGACATCATCAATGATTGGTTTTCCGATGTTCTCAAGCCAGCCAACGGCCAGCACGGCAGCTCGCCGTGTCATCTCCTCGTAGGCCACATTCTTTTCTCGCTTGAAAAGGTTAACATGGGCCTGCACCTCGTCTTCGCAGCTGCTCATCGTCCAGCGTTCAAACAGAGCAGATTCCCTCAGCTTGGTCTCGGCATCTTTTTCTGCTGGCTGCCCAGTCCCAGACATTGACTCTTCAGGGGCCCCAGTCTCTACAGCCGCCGGTGCGGTCGTGGGCTTTTCAGGGACGGCGCAGAAAGTTCGTTCCGGGACAAAGTACCCGCCGCTCCAGTAGCCATTGGCACCAAGCGAGATGTACATATCATGCACTCCCACGCCCTGCAGCGAGGCCAGTCGCTGAAGCCGCCGGTTCAGCTCGGCCTGTTTCACAAGGGCACCCACAAAGGTGAAGTGCTCAGACAGCCATACAAAAGACGCACCAACACTTCGCCTGTTCACATATGCCAGACCCTGGCCGATGGCATCAACCCCAGACTGGTAGCCTTCTCTCAGGGACTGCCGGTCAAGACTGCGCATCTTCTTCACGCCTTCAACAATAGCCTTGCGGTGGGTATACGCGGCAACACCGCCGGCGGCAATAGCGCCTACCGTGCCGGTACGCACAGCCACAAGCTGCCATGCGCGCCACCCAAGTGTGCGCGAAGACGCAGAGCTTGCACTGGCCCTCGGAATTGACGGAGATGGCGAGTCGGATGACCCGGAAGCAGCAGCACCAGGTTTGCCACCGGCGGCGGTCATCGCGAGCTTGCCAAGAGCCAAGGGCCCGGCCGAGATGGCTGTCATGACATTGAAAACGGTCTGGATCTTGCTGTAGTTTGAAAACGCGCCATAGACGAACATGGAACGCGATAGGCCGTTGTAGGGGGTATCAAATGCGAGGAGGCCCTGGATGGGGGGAAACATGGGCGGCAGCGACGCGTCGTCGGTGGTGTCGTCGATACCTTCGGACGCGATCCTCTCGCGACGCTCGTCGAGGGCTAGAAAGAGGGCATCGGCAGCCACAAACCCGCTACTTTGTTAGTACTAGACGCACAACGCTTGTCCTGGCCGGGACTTACCCCATGGAGTGCGCGACAATGATCACGCCAATGTCATTGTCGTTTGGTGGCCACGGTGTCGTGCAATGGGCCTTGCGCAAGTCCATAACGCGTTGCTTGAGCCTTGAAAGTCAGTACATATGCCGGAGACAGCCCACCCTTCTCGAAATGACTGACCATTCTAGGAACCTCTCGCTTGCCTGAGCAAGCTCGCCTTTGGTCTCGTACTGGGGGTAAACGGCAGTCTCGACGCGATGGTCGGGCAAAACGCCGGCGACCTGTTCTTGAAGGTCCTATATAATTAGCTATGAGTAGTAAGCCAGCTGATAATAGATACTCACGTCTGGAAATGTTCGAAAGGTGTTGTCGCCGCCCTAGATTGTCAGTAATTATCATGAGAGGAGGTGACATCGGCGCGATCTCACCCTGAAGCCGTGCACAAAGCATAGCAATATAATACGCGACATGTTGGTGGAGTTTGTTGTATGCTAAAGTGGCCACTTTTGGCTTGGCTTCGAATTACAAAATCCAATAGAGATCTAATAGTGATGTGGTTCTGCTCAGAGTAGTGGTGAGATGCAGTTGACGAGTTCGTGATGTAGGTGCAAGGCACATAGAATATTGATTAGTCAGCAAAGACGTCACTTCTCAGCACAGTGGCAAAAGGGTGACAACTACAAAGTGCATTCTACCCCAAAGGCTGGATCGAAGTTCTTCTGTCAATCGGCACTATGCACCACGACTT
The DNA here is from genome assembly GCA_022392945.1 of Ophiostoma australiae. Taxonomy (NCBI): domain Eukaryota; kingdom Fungi; phylum Ascomycota; class Sordariomycetes; order Ophiostomatales; family Ophiostomataceae; genus Ophiostoma; species Ophiostoma australiae. Next base: position 2,024,678 of record JAKRGJ010000002.1, on the reverse strand, counting down.
AGTTAAGGTTATAAACAGGTTTATTTGTATCACCAAATACCGGCCAAAAGAAAATACTATAATAAAAAAGGCAGAACACGTCACAAGCAGAAAAGAAATAGTAAAAATAATTGTGAATTTTCTGTGGTATGGCATCAACAAGATCGAAACCCCGTTGTAGGTAAGTAATGGTCTAAAAGGTAAAGAATACATAATAGGTAAAGAAGCGAAAAGTGGTATGAAGAAGTAAAAAGAGCTCTGAACAAACAAAAGAAATGTCGGCATGAGCGTGAAGTAAAAGTAGCAGAAACAGAGTATGACAAAGGAAAGAGTACAGGGTAAATAGCAGTGAACAGGTAAGCAAATAAGGAAATGCAAAGAAATAGGAATCATCCAGCGTGTATGCGTATGAAGAGGCGGAGTGTTGGAGTTTGTTTTGTTGTGTCGACATTGTCGTGAATTAGTCTTGCACCAGGCGAATTGTAATACTCTCTCCCATCATTAAGTAGCAATAGCAACCGCGAATTAGAGGGCTCCTCGCAGGTGGTCTTGTCAAAAGGCACCTGTTTGCTGTGTGTTGTGTGTGCTTTGTGTCAAAGCGTCCGTCATCAGAAACCAGTTCTGGAAGTGTCTGGACAAGGTGCTTAGAAAGCCAGCAGAAGACCAGCAGCCAGAGCCAAGAAAGCACCGGCGTGCGAGACGACCTTGCTGGCACCGGCAGTGACGGGCATCGAGGAGGTGGCAGCGGCGCCAGTGCCAGTCTTTGCGTACGAGGCAGTGACAAGCGTGGCAGGGGTCACGGGAGCCGAAGTGCCGACGATGGCAACACCGGCAGGGACGGCGGTGGGAGCGACGGTGGTGGCAGCGACGGGAGTCACAGTGCTGGGGACACCAGTCATGGTGATAGTGGGCTTGACAGCAGTGATGGTGGTGGGAGCAGTGAAGGTGTTGGCGGGAGCCGAGGTGGCAGGGTAGGTGGTGTAGGTGGCAGTGCCCGAGGTCAGCGAGGCAGTGGGGATGACGAAAGTGGAAGTCGTGGTACCGTTGCCAGACCAGTGGATAGTGGACGAGGCACCGGCAACGGGGCAGACAGTGGTCTTAGCGTAGACGACCTCGGTGACGACCTTCTGGGTGAAGGAAGCAGGGCAGTTGACAACGGAGGCAGCGCACGAGGTGATGGTCATGGTGGTGGTCTCGTAGTAGGTAGAGGTGGTCATGGTGCCGCTGGGAGCGCTGGTGATCGCGCCGTAAGCAGAGGTGGTCTTGGAAGAGCCGCTGCCGTTGGGGATGGTGGGCTTGCCCTTGCCGCCGCCGGGGGTGATGGTAGCAGTAACGGTGGTGCCGGAGATGTCGACGGAGGTGACAGTGTAGGCCGAGGTGGCGCCCTTATCAGTGGAGGTGACAGTGGTGTCGTGCTTAGAGACGTAGGTGACGGTGGCAGTGGCCAGGGTGGTGGGGCTGGAGGTCACAGGGCTGCTGGCAGACGAGTAGAAGACGCTGGTAGCAGTAGGGCCAGTGGACGAGGGGACACCAGTGGAAGAGGCAGGGGCAGAGGTGCTCGAGGCGGAAATGCTGGGGATGGAGGAGCTCAGGCCCTCGGAGCAGGCGCAGGCAGCAACGCAGCTGGTAGAGGCAGGGGCAGCAGCCAGGGTGACGGAGATGGTGGGAGCCAGGGACAGGTCAAGGATGTTGAGGACATCAACGTCGAGGTCGACAATGATACCGACGTCAAGGGACAGAGACTCCTGGATACCAGTGGTGCAGTTGGGGGAGGGGTTGCCAATGATGACGGAGGTGTAGTCGCACAGGTTGATCCAGACAGCGACCTCAGCACCGGCAGACAGCAGCGGGATTCCGAGCAGGTCGACATCAGCAGTCAGGCCAAGCTCAGTGCGCAGACGGAGGCCGACCTGGAGAGTGACCTCAGCATCAAGATCGACATCGACGCCCAGAGACAGCGGCAGTGCCTTGGCGACGAGGTCGTTCAGGACGTGGTCGACAACGGTGGAGGTAAGCAGGTTGACCTTGACAAAGGAGCCCTCGGGGAAGTTGATGTAGAGACCAGCAGAAAGCTCAATGGCAGCGTCAAGGCAGATAACCAGATCCAGGGCAAGGGCAAGACCGGCCTCGATGTCGAGCAGGCCGGGGATATCGAGGGAAAGCTTGTCGGAGGTGACAAGCTCAACAGAGACGTAGACCTCGGCGTCAGCCTTGATGTCGAGCTCGACGTAGGCCTGGACACCGCTCAGGTCGATGGTAACAGTGGGGTCGATGAGGAAGTCAGCAGGGAGCTGGACATCGACGTTGCCCTTGATGACGGCGTTGGGAATGTTGACGTGGAGGTCGACATCGGCAGTGGCGCCGTCAGTGGCGGGAGCAAGACCATCGTAGAGAACAGCCTGGTCGAGGGTCTTGGAGAGGTCAAAAGCCTTGCTGGAGGCGGAGCGGCCAGCCAGAAGCTTGGGCGAGGCAATGTTGCGGGTGACCTCGACAGGGGAGGCGACGGGCGAGGCCTGGACGGCAGCGAAGAGAGCTCCGATGACGGGAGCGAACTTGGAGAAGTACATTTTGTCGGTTGGTTGTGTGAATTGAATTAAATCAAAGAAATAATGAAAGTGATCGAAAAGAGTCGATGAGTGAGTGTATGATTGATATCAAAGGAGTGTATCAAAAGAGAGTGAAATTGCCAGAAAGAGTGATGGCAAGAGATGCAATTGCAAAAGCAAGCAGGAAAAGAGAAAAGGGAATGAAAGGAGAAGAAGGTGAAGGTGAAGATGCTGGATGATGATGATGAGAAGAAAAAAAAAGAGAGGAATGAGGCAGGGGGAAGGCCGTCTTATAAAGACATCTGGAAGAGGAGGACAAGGCAGATGGGAAGCTGGGAAGAGGCGATGAACCTGCAAGACGGGCCTGGTCCGTACGTGCTGATTACCAAGAATCGAGTATCAGAGTATCAAATTGGAAGAAGCGCCTATCCTGTCGCCCGTGTATCCAGGAGAGTGGTCCTAGCCCTTCTGCCCTTTGCTGACATGGGTCACCTCAAGCCCTTGCTTGCTCATGGGTTGCCTGGGTGTGGTGGGCAATGTCGAAGCAGTCTGGTCTGGTAGTCTCGCGGTAGTCGGTCCATCGCAGTGTCTACAGAGTAGTTTGGTCTGATCTAAAGTGATGCACATCGGGAGGCTGTGGTCCGTGTAAGTGGATGTGTGGGTAGGAGACTGCTGGCCCAAGTGGACGTTGTCTAACAATCAAAAGGATAGGAAAAAGAAAGCACACCCCGTCCACGAGAGCCAGGGAATAACAGGAGAAGGAAACTAACAGGCAAAAGAAAGAATAGGGGAGGGTGTCTCGTTACCTCTCCGTCTATGAACGGTCATGATCCGCCACTTGCAACTTGGCTGTCGCTCTGGAGCACACCCACCACCCCGTTGCCCAAAGGGTCCATCTCGATGTCTCAGTGGCCCTCGAGGGATGTCATTTATTTCGCTTCTTTCTTTCTTTTATCGTTGTTATCACATTCACAATGCCCTATTAACTGCCACGGAGAATCAACCGGCGCCCTTGTCGCCTCCCTGGAGTACTCGTACGCAACAGAGGGTTGTCGATCTCCATCTTAGCCCAATATTGGCAGACGAGAAGACGTCCTAGAGTGAGCCTAATGGCGGGCAAGCAGCAGTAATAGGCTTTAAAAAGGAAAGAAAGACACTATGCAGTACCTGCATTAGCCAGGCACTATCGATGCTGGCTGTCCCCGGATTTCTTTGGACGTGGTTGCCACCGTGAAAGGTTTTATTATTTCAGATTGTGTCGTACAGGCCAGTAGCACGCATAGCCCGTTGAAATACGATATCAAAAGCCAAGCCAATGGAAGAGCGAGAGTCAGGAGGCTACTGCTTCTGGCCAAACTATCAGACGATGTCGGGTGCACAACTGGAGATGATTCATGCAGAGATGGAGACAGTCATGTGTGGATGCTCGACATCGATAGTTTGCAATATTGAGATTTAAGATATCAAGATCAATCTCAGATACAGCCCAGGCACTGGAATTTACAGCTACTGCCGGTGTGATCACTCCCTAGCCATGGCCGTCGGGACAGGATGTACTTTGTGCTTGTTCCGTATATTCGCTGATAATTATATTTTATGCGGTTGATGATGTGTTTTGATTATCCCTTTGCTTCTGGATCTCTGATTTGATCTTCTCTTCTTGAATATTCGATTACTATTCCCTCCTTCGAAAGAGTAAGAGCGTCTCTGAGCTCCTCTGCTTGGAGGGAGGCTCTCCCCGGCGGGTTGATCAACGGGCACGTCCCTTGCACCCTGGTCGTGTTCAGACGCTAGTTCTAGCGTGGCCTATTTGAGAACTACACAGGAGAAGAGAGAGAAAGCGGAGAAAGAGCGGGCTCTATTATGTATGTCAAAGAGAGAGGGGCTCGAGACGAAAGAGGGAGACTCCACTGGAAGATGTCATTGAGATCGACATCGTCTCCGGCTCCAAGGGAGTCTGTACGTATTACAGAGCATTGGGAGAGCGGACTTTGACTGTCTGAGTGCGGAGTCGACGTACTATGTAGAAGTCGAGGTACCATGTATGTAGCTGAGAAGGGAAAGAGCTGTTTTAGAAACAGCCGAGATCAGAGAAGAAAGGAAGAAATGAGAAAAAGAAGAAGAATGTCAGCTGGGGCTAATGCTGGGACTTTTATGCTCTTCATTACATCATTCAAAGTTGTGCTAACGGTATATATCCTTGTCTGGAGTGGACAAAGACAATGTAAATTGAATACATGGCATCATAAATGTCATCAGAGCAAGGTTGTAATAATGTTACTCTGTAGACGTTAAAAGGTAAGAGGTGTAATGTAGAACAAAACACGATATCAGACAGACCGTCAATCGGATAAAGAAGGACTGTCTCGACTGTCGGTCAAAGAAACGCGATTTATATTTCCCCGCCCTCGGGTTGGTCAATTGTCTTGCTGTCTTGCTATGTCTCTGATCAGGTAATGAGGTTGTGGGCTAAAGGGAGAGGAGGGAGCTCGCGACTTTTGACGCCAACAAGAAGCCGTTGAAGCAAGGAGTCCCTGTCCCGCAAAATGTCTTGGTACATAGTACATACTCGTAAAGAGAGACGAGACGAAAAGAAAACAGAGGAGGAAGAGAGGGGAAGACTCAAGGCCAAGAAAACAGATAGCAGGGATGGTTCCGGCTAGTGGCAGATCGCTGTCACAGCCAGGGCAGTGTCTCTCTCTTTGCACTTTCTTTTTCTCCTTTAGCTCTCTCTTACCTGTTGTTCTTTCTTTGACTGAATCTCTTCTTGTATGCTGGATCGAGGTTGCAACCAAAAACAGGCTGTGAGCCCTGGGGATCGGCCGCGTTTAATTCCCCAGTCTCTGGGCCCTTGCTTCTGAGTTTGTACTTTGTAGCAGGACATAGGACGATACTAAAAGGGGTCGAGGAAACTTTCGAATTTACTTTTAATCAGAACAAAGAGAGAACAAGTCGTCAGAAAGAAAGATATCAGAGAAACGCCAGTTCGTGAATTCGAGATGCAACTACTATGCATGCGCGATGATATGCATCGGAATAGACTACGGGAATGCGCGAACTATGAAGACGGAGAAAACTTGAAATATATAAAAGAAGTAGAAAAGGCTGGAAATTCGAAGGGCGAAGAAGAAACTTATCACGGAGAATAAATTTAAAAATAGAGAAATTGCATTCAAGAGAAGCAGTCCAGTATGAAGAGTCTACGGAGTAGAGTATGGGTGCTAATTCTTGCATCCGCCTAGCCAGGATATTCAAGCCCCTGTAGTTAGTTATAACGGCCACTTCTCTACGGATTCGTATTGCTGGGGAAAATTACCACCACCCCTGTTTTTATATTTTGCATTGTGCATGCAGTATGCTGTATCTTGTCCAAACAGTACGGAGTTCTTCTAATTGTATCTTACTTCCAAATACTAAGACGACATGAGATGATATAGACTTGGTTCTCGCATGGAAAGTCAATACTAAATAGACTATATTAAGAAAGTAATAATAATTTTAGCCTGGTTGCCAGCAATATACACACATCATGTCTTACAAGTCAGAGCATCTAACTAGCATACTCGAATTCCGATTCTAGACTCGGTAGTATCTCATTGATGCGAGGTTGGATACAGTGGATGAGCTGGCCGATAGCCTTTTGCCTGGCCCCGATTAGCAGCGCCGTGTTCCGAGACAGCAAGGAGACATCGCGAGCCTTCTCCCTGTATCGAGTTAGAAACTCCGCTGAGATATTGACATCAGCCGGCATACACTGCTACATAGTTGTTGGTAGTCAGACTGTCTAGCCAAGATTGCCTGCACCAATATTCTGACGGGGCAAATCACGGTGGTTGACTCCATACTTTGGGCATCCTCTGGAGCATCTTTTCTTAGTGAAGGCTGGAGATGCAAGGGATTGCATGCACAGCAGCTTAAGCTTTAGAAGCCTGGGGGCATTAAAGGAGAACAAAGCAAAGACCCTTGAGAAACTCCGTCTTATATGGAGTACCTTGCACTATCCAGAGTTCCAGCCTCCAGCCATGGGTACTGTGTCGAAAGAGCTCTGTATTAATATACGCGCCGCTTTCTTTTATGTTGTCAGGGAGTCAGTAGAACACCTCACTCATGCATGAGAGAAGGGGCGAGTGGCGCATTGGCAGAGGTGAAATTCGGAATAGTGTCAACTGAAAGAAACTCAAAGTAGAAATAGAACCAACTGAATAGGCAACATGCGCGTGTTGGCCCAGCACAAATTCGTGTTGTAAGACATTGAATTGCCTATTTCGGCATTGATTGTCATAAGGCTCCCTAACGGGCACTCTCTGTGGAGGCAGATGGGGACAGACGGAGGCAGACAGAGGCAGATGGAGGCTGTATCGTAAGATAAGCAATGTAATCATGAGAGGCCAAGAAGGGAGAAAGAAAATTCAAAGGTCGAGAGAAGGCTGAGAGACATTTATCAGCCCAGAGTCTCTACATCGTGGCCGCCGTCTGTGTCTCGCTGTCCGGCTGTCTTGTCAGTCCTTGGTTCTAGACATTTTCTGTCTCGTACTACCCAGCCATTGCCACTCCACGTTGTTGACATAGCAGGTGTCTAGAGGCCAGTCCAGATCATTTGAAAGCATTTATGGCAACTTCCGGCTGAGACATCAACACTAGCTTTGTAAAGCCATTCTCTATCTCATCTGAATGCACCCCGTGCATCGTGCAGACATCCCGACGCTGTGCATACTGAAATGAGGTTCCTCCAATTGCTACATCGGACTTTTTTTTGTGCCGGAGAGTATCTGCGTTGTAGGTGTGCTCTTCATCTATTTTCGTATAATCGCGATGAGACGTCCCCTGCATTGGTGATTGACTGCAGATGTTCATCACAGCTGTGCGGAGTGTTGCATCCAGGATGATAATACATGCATGTGCATCACTCTATGCATATCTATTTCTGCGTTCCGCTGGACTCTGTTTGATTTGATCTACCTAATGTCTCACGAGAGCAGCGGAGTCTTGCCTTCGTAATCATTCAGCCGGCAACATAGGGCCAAATATACAAAGTATCATGCAAGGAAGCTCTACTATGTATTCCGCCGATGGTATACCCGATGCAAGACCAATATTCTCCATTTTGAGGGCATTCTAATTTGATGGGATGTAAACAAAGAAATAGCTGGACAACGGAAGTAAACACGGAGTCAACGGCTTGATGTGGATAGAAGTAGCGTAGGAATATGGAAACTCGGCACGTTTTCGCCATGAGCTCTGAATAGGAATGAAGTAGTCAATGAAATGGCGACGCAATTGAGAAGAAAGTCTTGATGTCAATGTTTCTTTACACCTAGATATATCATGACGTATCCGCTTTATAGTTTATTCTAAGTACTAGTAATAGTAACCTCGATTAAGTTCATAAAGCTCCTGTTAGAGGAAAGAAAATTATGAAAATTGAACTGCAGCGTACAAGATATTAGAATTAGTTGGCATTCCCTCACGGAGAATATCGCGGAGGCAAGAAATTGTGACTTTAATTTCTATTATTTTTATCAAAAATAACTAGGAAGTATATTGCATAGAAAAATAAAAATTAAATTACTAATTACATGGAAAACTTACTTGAACGTATTTCTATATATCAGAACCTAAGTAAATAAGATACTGGCAAGCCATTTACAAATATCAGTTGATGGAAACTTTTCGAATGAACATAATTTTCTTTCATTATTAAAAAGGCATGCATCTTAGATCTATGTTAAAGTGTCACCAATGGCCGGCATAAATATATTTTTCAAACCAATGACCGCCATAATCATGGAATGTTTGTAGTATTTAAAGTTTGGCTTCCGATAGCACTAAGTAAAGAAGGAATGAAGATACGCCAAAAAGACTAGCAAAGCTGTTCCATCGCGTGGCCTAGGAAAATGCCAGTGCATTCCATTCTTATGCCATGAAGATGTCACTGAAGCAACCAACTATATCACGGCTTCGTTGCATTGGCGATCACGCTTACCTGAGTTTAAAACTAATACGCTGTTTAACTTGAAACAGGCCAAGCTTGGTGATATTGCATGCTTGCTATTATGATGCTGGACTAGGTAGCCCCGACGATGTTATGAATCTTAAGGCCCTAGCATGTTATCTAGTCTCCAGCATACATGAATAGTGTAATCTATACACGACGGGCTATCTTGGACTCATGTGGAACATCTTCGAAAGCTACGGATGTGGTAGACATACATCAGCTTACCAACAGCCTGGGCGGCCTATCGACTCCCTTGATGCATCGGAATTGCATCTACTTGCCCCCTCGGGATGGGGTAGATGTTGGGATGCTGGGCATGATACATATGGTAAATTACATAGATCTGAGGGATACAATGCATCAAAGATCCAAGAAAGATCCGAAATCATGAAAGATCCAAGCGAGATCAAGGAGGGAGATCAAGGAGCCCAATGGAAAAAATGTAGGAAATTTAACGGAGCCAAGTCCGTAAACTATAGATGGCCGGTGTTGAGCGGCGCCTGCCCGGTCTCCAGCCCCTACGCCAGACAGTATCAACTGGCATCTGGAAAAACAAACCAGATCAGCCGGGCCCGATAGCGCGTCGTTGAATTTATGGAGCTCTCACGGCCGCTTTTGACAGACGCCTGCGCTCACCGGTTTTGGCTCAAAGGGAGCTGGCCTGGCATTCCATACAGGCATGGCTTAGAACACTCTACTCATGCCATCTTTGCTTCTACGTGTATTGCATCAATTTTATAACTTGCAAGGTTACTTGAAACCTTGGATGTCAGGACACAATAATATAGTTCGGGTGTCTCATATTGGTGAGCGACAGCGTCATTCACATTCTCGAGACGAGTTCACCCATGATCTTGAAATAGTCGAGGATAGAAAGAGCAATGATAGATGCATTAACCGCCTTCGCGATCATACCCATGTTAAATCAGATTAAATGTCGGACTGGACAAGTTTTGCCGTCAAACACTGACCTGAATTTAGAGTTCACAAACCAAGCCGTTGCCCTTTGTTGCCCACTCTCCGTGGCGCAAATGACATACTCCCTTTCATCACCCTTTGGTTGTGCTTCACTTGAGCCAGAGGATGAATCAGGCTACATACACCGGCCCTCTATGTCTCTTTGCGCCCCTTTTCTGTAACGCCCTGTCTGACGGACATTATTTCGCACGTCCTTTTGCCTAACTGACGTCTTTTGTTCAACTGACAGCATACTGCATCCTCCCTGGGTTGGTCGCCCCTTCTCACATTTCCAGTACTCCTCCACCACATTAACTTCATCTCTTTCGACTTTTGCCTTTTGCTTCGTTGACTTTTGCGTCTTTCCGTCTTTGACTATTTAACTCTGTACATCCCTCTCTCCATCGTGGCCAGTCTACATTCCTTATATGGCCGGCCTCCTTAGATGAAGGTGGGTTACACTGATCGATCTCCCAGGCGCGCTCACCTGTCCAAGGGATATAAGTCTATGTCGCTGGAATGCAGACAAAGCGCGTTTCATCTACATACCACAGAGTTTTCCCACGGACTTGAGGAATATGCAGAAATCAATTAAACCTCCTCACGTCGTCATCAATCGAATCACTTTAAGTTGATAGGCCAAAATACTCAAGTAAGTTTTCGAATCCTGATTCTCGGGTGTCACAGTACGCGCACATTCTATCCGCTAACAGTTCATCCATTCCATAACCCCACCAAGTTGAAGCGATTCACTGCCACCTCGCTGTATTCGCCCCCTACTGACGACGATACGGATGCTGGTTCTCTATCAAGGTCTGTTGTATATTTTTGGGCGAGTGCGTCAGCTGCGCATTTTCTTCCACGTCATACGGTATGCCCGTGGCTATCGCAGCGCCAGTACCATGGCCAGTGTTGTGAGTTGCGAGAGACGAAACCGTGTTGAAGTGAATCACCTGCTCTCGGGGAGATTCCGTCCAATTATTGGCATTAAGAGGCGCATGCTCGTCCCGCCCTCCCCTTTCATCTTGCTGTCTGCGCTGCTGTAGGTCATCGAACTCGATGCCGCTGCTGCCTCTGCTGGCAGGCCGCAGACCTTGGCCCGATTTCAGCTTCTTCTTTAGCTGCCGCTCAAACTTGAAGAATTCATAGCCCTTGCCGAACGCTTCGACGAGTGCAACAAACAAAAGAAGTATTGCTGTTGTCTGGCCAAAGTCCCACTCATTTTCTGTGGTCTCTTCATCTGGAGACAGCTCAGCACGGACAAGCAGCCGAGTGGCTGCTTCTGACGTGCCCGTTGCCTCCTCCGCGGTTATACCCAGGAATCCTTGGTTGGCTGACCGCAGCGCAAGCATCATGTAAAAGTGCAGTGGAAACTGCACAAAGGCCGCGACAAGGATAAACCGGCGGTGGCTGGCATTGCCAAAAATTGCAAAGGCCATGACAGTTATCATCCAGCCAAACGTTACCCATACATAGATGCGGTCGGCCTGTGGGTGGGGGGCACCCGGTCTGCTAGTCCAGTGCGAGTTGTAGCACGCGCCTGCCACCTCAAGATCCCACTCGCCCAGCTTGTTGTTTAACAGGATGGTCAGTACCAGATAGAATACGGCAAATACATATGTTGCACGGTATCGACTGGACAAGGAGAACTTGCGAATAATAGGGTTCTCCTTGGACAGCTTTGCGAGCTGCGGCACTGTGTCGATCGTCCACTTGACCAGCAGCTGCAGAGGGCCAAACACTTTAAAGTAGGTCTCGAGCCAAGTGTCATCCTTCTTTCGTGAGCTGGTCTTGGCTGCAGTATCATAGTCGCTGGGGCCAGTGGCCTGGCGCTGCCGCTGCTGGCGATACTGCTCCTCGCGCGCTATACAGAATGTGAAGCACACCAGGGCGGCCGCAATTGACACACCGACAAAACTAACTGTGTCGTAGATGAGCCGCAGGTGATAGAGGTCTATGCTGTGGTACGAGGCGAAACCGGTAATCATCAAAGCAACGCCCGTCATTAGCTGGATGTCGTTGCCAATCATGAGGATGTCCCGCACCATCTCCAGCCGCTTCACCTCAATCTCGTGCTCGCCCGACCCGTCCTCGTGCATCATATCCAAACGGCCATGGCGCGAGAAGAAAAACACCCAAAGTGCGAGGATGAGCGACAATAAGCCTTGTCCACTGAAACCGGCGAGAATCTGATTGTTAGCCAAGTAGACTCGTTGTCTAGAACAAAAGAACAGGTATACATACACCAACACCAGCAATATCGGGCATGGGGTCTCCGACAAACTGGCAAACACCCGGTGATGTATCGTCTGCCATTTTGGGGTTCCAATCTTTGGACTAGAAGATGATTGAAAAGGAAAAATATATAAATAAAGCCCAAACTTCAAAAAGTGAGGAGGCAAAGCCCACGAGGATAACAGTGAACAGACCCTGTTCTATTGCAGGTGCAGAAAAACATATCACTTCCAAGTGCCAAGGACAATAGCATTCTTTTATATCTTTGATATACACTCAAGAAAACCGCTTGACCATATCTTCAACTTCATATGTAAGATGTTGATCAAGCTCACCAAGAGCTGTCAGATTGTCTTGGCGGCTGGTAATTTGATGTTGGCTCTGACCAATGAGAACCAATATGCACGTTTACGACCCACTTTAATAGCTCTCATGCAGATGGACGTCCGCCTTGCTGGCCTTGCTGCCATCCACTCGGTGGCTATCACCAGGGATTATAAAATAATTACGTGGCACTGCCACTTTTCAGCCCTGTTCTGACGGTGAGATGTTGAATTAGAGACTAAGACTGGAGCTGGGAATAGATAGATGACTTGTGCATGTGCTGGTGTTACAGCCGATCTTGCTTTGGGTGCTGTGATAAACTCGCGATATAATACCCCATCGGGAAACAAGCGGTCACGATTATTATGTAATCAATTTTGGTAGTCATTTGAACTCTGGCAGTCGTTTTTGATGTCAATTAAATCTTAAACCGCTGCGGGCTTTTGCGTTTATTTAATATTATATTATAATTCGGTTCATATCGCCTTGATGGAAAACCAGGTGCATGTAGCCAGGTTATCCGCCTACATTTCCGACTTCACGATTGCGCCCTCGGCCGCCAGAGTGACATAGTACAGCTCAGTCTCGGCGCAGATGACCATGCGGCCCTTGCCGGCAAACTGGAAGTTGGCGGCACCTGAGCCCAGGTAAATCTTGCCGATGAGAGTACCAGAGGGGTTCCACACGTGGACACCGTCGCCACAGCCGGCATAGACGTTGCCCTTGGAGTCGCAGTGAACGCCATCCGGGATGCTCTGGTCAATGTAAGCAAACGTCTTGCGGTTGTCAAAGGTGCCGTCCTTCTGGACATCGAAGCGGTAGCTGGGCAGTTAGCAGGGGGGGCATTGACGGGCGAATTAAAAAAAAAAACATTAGAGAACGTACATGGTGGCAGGGTCGGAGTAGTTCTTGCCCCGCAGGCTCTTCATCATGCCGCTGTCCGTGACATAGGCGTACTTGCCGTCGGGCGAAAAGGTCACGCCGTTGGGCAGAACAAAGCCGTCAGCGACAACGGTCAGAGCGCCAGTCGACTCAACATAGCGGTACACCTGGTTCGGCAGACCGGGGGTGGGACGGAAGTCCTGCAGATAGCCGTATAGAGTGTCGGTGAAGTACAGGTCACGGTTCACGGGGTGCACTGCAAGGTCGTTGAGAGAGTTGAACTGGCGACCAAAGTAATTGTTGACAAGGACTGGTTGTTAGTATAAGCCCGCCAAAGTTGGGCGGAAAAGTACATACCAGTCGTGTTGTAGGGTGCCTTGGGGTTCATGAGGTAGACAGCCGATGTGATGTTGTCGCCCTGGCCCTCGCCGGCAAAGACAATTTGTCCGCGGTAGTTGGTGGCGCCTGATTGTCAGCCAGTGCTGCAAAGAAAATCGTATCAGCGGGGAAGGGAATGACATACCGTTGGGGTTGATGACCATTGGATCGGAGTCAACAGTAGTAACGGTCACCAGCGTGTTGTTGCTGCCGGCAGCTTTAGCGGCAGCGGCAACGGCGGCATCCGCAAGCGAGATCTTGCTGATGATGGCAGACTTGAAGAGTCCGGTACCAGAGGCGGCAGAGCCAGCGTTTTCCACAAAGAAGACCTCATCTGTTTCGGGCGTCCAGACGACGGCCTCATGGAAGATGGGGTCTGTCTCGGTTTGGCCAACCAGTGTAATTGACGGGTTTGCGCCCAGGATCTGCGTGAACTCGCTGTTGTAGATATGGAACGGCTTCGCCAGCAGCGAGTCAAGCGTGTAACCGGGCGGCACAAAAGGCTTCAAGAATGTTAGCGGGTCCTCACATTTCACCTCATCTTCAGCAAGTTGTGGAACGTACGCCGGACGTGCCGTTGAATTCAGTCGGCGGCGGCACGTATGCCAGGTTGTTGAAGGTCCTCTGGTCAATGAACTGGGTTTGCGACGGGATAGCGGCCGGCGTCGAGTTCTTGGCCGTTGCCGCAGCGTTGACCAACGGCACCAGACCAGAGGCGCCGATCAGCAGGGCGCATGACCGCAGAGTGTTGCTGAACAGCAGCTCTGGCCGCCGGGAGTTCAGAGAAAAGCCCATTTCGTCGTTGTCGTTGGTAAGGTTGTCTGGGTTGCACGACGCGAGAGACAGCGATAGAGAGAGAAACAACAAAAGACTCGGGGAGGACGAGAACGAAAAGCACACCATTGTGCGCGGCTTCCACTGCGCTTTTATTGTGATTCCACCTGCGCTGTTTGACCTGCAGTCACTCCGCTTTCAATCTGCGGTCACTATGGTATTGTCACCGTGTTATTACGTATTCTGGATTGATTGAGGTAGATCGCAGATGTAATGGCACAGTGCAAGCATAAAATTAAGTGCTTGGCGGACTGGCGGCCAAGCCTGGATCGGGCAAGGCATGGCAGCCAAGCGTCCGCACTGCCGATCTAATCCCACCGCCTCGTCTCCCATTCGTACAAATGCACTGCATGGGATGGCATTTTGTTTCTTTATCGTGCCTTTTGTATTATTTTTCTACAAACACAGAACCATCAAAGCGTTTATTTATACTGGGCCAAGTCTAAACATGATTCATAGCAAAGAAGCAAAATCAGACAAATTTTAATGGCGCATTGGTTGGATCATCAGTTAGTTTTATACTGGAAATATCATTATTAACTCGGGGCAACGTGGTATCAATTCAAATAATCCAGAAGACTGCATATGCATGCAGACGACACTGGCAGCATACAGATCATCATCGTCACTAACGAGCGCAATCTACCCGGCGCAATGAATATCCGCCGTTGCCGGCTTGGAACTGCCATGCCCCATCGCCACCTTTAACCCGCCAAGGAACTCGTTACCCGGCTTTGCACACCATGGTTTCCAGATCCAATCATGCACATAACTACTTCATAGCTTGCCAATATGTTAATGCTTGAATGAATAGAACTGGGAGCACATAAGAGCCGCGTTTCTATTATCGCCAAAACTAAGAATAATTGCAAACGCGAATACAAAGAAACCCCACGTCTGCAATGTCCTGGCCACCAACACATGAAGCATGAACAACGATAGGAGATTTCATGAGGCTGGCGCCTGGCCAACCTCTACCTAGTTGATCACAAGCTGCACCCGTAGAGATGTTTCTGATGTGCCTGTTGTATCGGGTATAGGGTATGCACGCAGATTGATCTGCAATCCGCGAAAGCAAAGACTTGGATTCATGGCAGGGGCCATGGCTAGATCCTTCTTCAGCCGCTGAAAGGAATTCTTTTTGGAGTCCTCTGGTTTTGATGGCCATAGAGTAGCGCTTGGAATGTCAGAAAGACCTTTCCAGTGTAGACCGATGGCAACATTGAGCTTTTCGCCGTTAATCATTTGTAGCCTGGTCACCAGAAACATGTAACGGTCTGCTTCTCCTGACAAGCAAACATTGCCGCAAGTAATGGCCCCTTTTGCTTGGTGTGACTGCAAGTCTACAGCCGAATCACCACCGCTAGGCCCATTGAAGACAAGAACACTCGAAGGAACTGCGATCCCGTGTGCCGTGATAAATAGGCTCACTGGTACCTTGGTGGTCTTGGGAGGTCTCGGGATAATGCTTGGTATGTAGCAGTAGAGCTTGGCTGGATCCGAAAGTGCAACGCGTCCCGGTCCGGAAGATCCGTTTAGAGACAAGGCCGGTACTGCTTTGTACAGGGCTCTCAACGGACAATTCGCTTCGAGTCCGCTTGGGTCATATGTGGGACTGACTGCCTTGACTGCTCTTGAGCCATGAACAACGGAATCTTTCTGTATCCTCAATAGGTACCTCGGAATAGACCCATTACTGACATGAGCGATGTTGAAAACTAGGACTTCATCGTACGAAAGTTTCCTAGTGATTCGACGAAGACGGGCATGCATGCAAAGGCCTTGGCTCCAAAACAACACGCCTGTGCGGCTCTCGTCGTAAATAACTGGCACCAAACCACCACAGTCTTTGAACTGGCTTGGCCTCTGAGCCAGGAATCCAGATTTACCGCCTCGCACTGATTAGTATTAGTACAGTTGCATCAAGCTGCGTACATGTATTAAAATACTACTTACCATTCAGTGCATTTTTGTTTGTGAACAGCCAAGCGAACATTGTCTCATCGTCGTGCACTTCGAGAATGGCTTCCTGCAGACGCTCAAAGGCTTTCTCTCGCTCGCCATAAATCAGCGGCATGTGGATATCGAATAAGCCCAGCAGGCAGTACGCCTCGTCTTCGATACGCTCTGTTTTGCGTTGGGAAGCCCAGTAGAACCTTTCTGATACAGACGCGTTGCGGAACAGATCTCTCCGCGTGAGATAGTCTACCCCAATATTGGTGGCTCGGCTTATAATCGACGACAGACTGTCCCGAGTACCAATCTCTTTCCAGCCCGAGTTGAAGAAGATAACAGACCATGGTGCAAGCAGTTCCTGAAGCGTCCACCCGCGGGTGAACCAGCGGCAGCCGGAAATATCATAGCCAATGCTGTGGTGGTCAACCAAGTATGCAAAACACACGGCAGCTTCTCCATACCACGCAAACATGGAGCTGATGGCTTCGTCGAGCTCAGCACTATTCGTTTTATCGATACAGCACGTGTCGACCCAGACATAATCCCAGCCGTAGTCCCTAGCCTGCTTGCAGCATTGCTGGATCTTGTTCCAACCACTGAGCTTTCGGTATTTCAGATCGCTGCCCTGTAACATTTGAAATGTTACCTCTTGGCCGGCTTTCCAGGTGTGGGAGAGAATGGCATATGGCGGCCTTTTTCTGGCAAAGCTTTCAAGCTTGAGTGTCTTGACGTTGATGAGCCGCATGGTGTCTTTGGGTGAGCGTGCTGCCCGATGTCCAAGGAGTTGGCGTGAAGTCTTGAGAAGTTTTGTGATAATGAGACAAATGTGAAGAGCGTGAGATGTTTGATAAAGGAGACATACCTTGGTTCTATATAGGCCCGCGGTGCAGTGTAAGCGAGAGAGGGAGACATAAATAGAAGACTCCCGTCAGAACCCAGACGACTTTGGTAGCCGCCGTATCAGAATAGCCATGGTGTTTCACCTCTTCTGGCCTTACCGCGAGCTGTATCTCTCAAAATAAGCCGTTTCATCGAAGACGCGGAACTGATATGTAATATGTGTTAAAACGTTGTGTAGGCGGCTCCTAAATTTTTATATCAACGATCATTTCTTGGCGGCTGTTCAGAGGAAGTACAATAATGAAAGTCATCACAAAAAGACGTGCATCAAGGCTGCCACAAGGATCAAGGCTGCCACAAGGTGCTCGTATTGACTTGCACAACCAGATTCTCCATGACGTCAATGTAAACCACTTGTTCGAATGAGGGTCGAATACTTGAGAAAAGCTGTCTCTGTGTCGGCCACACTGAGTATTTGAGCCATGCGTCGTCAGCACGAAAGTAAACATCGACAGATTCATAGATATATATGGGGGAAAAGGCTCCATCGGCTGGCAGAGAGAAAACAGACGTAGACAGAGAAATGAATGCAAATAAGGCACCAAACGAGGTGTCAAAACGGTGGCGATGGCTGCCTAGTTGGCCTCAGTGTCTCTCATACATGTCTTGATCTTTGCAACCATTGATCCATCTAATAAGATCAACAACCGAACAGAGAAGCGCGCGGCACCACCACAGGGTGTCTCATCCCCGCTATGAGTCCCGCAGACCCGCCATGAGGCCGTCATGTCATTAGTAGCTGATCATTGTTTTTCTTTTTCCTCCTCGTCAAGCACCACTCAAGGAATCGGTAGACTGCATGATTGCATATAAGCTCTCACGGAGAGTCCCTCCTGGCTGTTGCTTCGCGGCCAATTACCTTGAGCCATGTCAAGGGTACATAATTGTCATCGGGCGAGTCGGGGATATCGGTTAAGAGATAGAGAGCGGGCGAAGAGCGACCGTAGAGCGGCATAGAAAAATGGGACTGTGCATTCAGCATATCACACTGCCTGGCTGACGGATTTCTGTACAATCATTCACGGGGCCGACACCGGCGAAATTTGCCCTGAAGCCGTGTTGTAAGACGGCATCTATTGCCGGTTTTCCTATGTACTAGTTGCAAGCCAGCTCTCCATACCATAGTACCCGAAGACGGAATATCAGCGGGTTTTTGTTCGCACATAAAGGCCAACCGTTGCCTGTCTCGGTTGTCCGCCATACCGCACGCCGATATAGACTACATTGTTTCTTCTGCACACAGAGTTGCAGTGACGAAATAGCAATTTGTGTGACAAATGATACACACTCGCTCCTCACCATACATCTGCCCGATTTGCCCCCCATCGAAGGATGCCAACCAACGGCTTCTTGGTTTTGGTCTTGTCTAGTTCGTTTTTGCGTCACTCGCTTGCCCGATTCCTAGCTATCCGCTTTAGCTCCGGGTAGATACACTCGCTCGTAGATAAAATTGATAGCAAAAAAGAACTAGCCGTAAAATTCAACCACGAGATGATGAACTGGAGGGACGAGTGATGTGCTCGCGTGAACAGTTTTCTAGAGTTTTCTTATTTTTTTAAATCTATCACACTTGATTCCTTTTTTCTTCGATTGTTCTTCACTTTTTAGTTGATCAGATTGAACATTGATTCCCTGGCTCAACGAAAGACGTTATAGCCAAACTCAACCTCACCACCTAATCGCCATTTGTGCCCCTCCTTGCCAATACCGACCCCCGCCACTCTCGATGACCACGCGCATCGTCAAGTATGTCTTTCGCGAATCCGGGCTCGCATCCGTCTACGCCACCGGCTTAGATGCCTGGGTCGTCATCTTTGCTCGGAGCTGTCGCATGTTCTCCTACGGCGCCAGCTCCCTCATTCTCGCCCTCTTTTTTGCCGAGCTCAAGGTGTCTGACGAGCGCATTGGTCTTTTCATGACCCTGACACTCGCCGGAGATGTCGGACTTGGACTTTTACTTACCCTTGTGGCCGACCACGTCGGCCGTCGACGCACCATTATTCTCGGCTCCATACTCATGATGATGTCGGGCGCGACGTTTGCTCTGTGCGAAAACTACTGGCTGCTGCTAATAGCTGCCGTCGTTGGTGTCATTAGTGCGACGGGTGGTGATTTTGGCCCTTTCCGGGCTGTCGAAGAGTCGATTCTTTCCGAGGTCACTAATCCGGCGACCCGGGCAGATGTGCTGGTGTGGTATGTCACAACGTCGGCTCTTGGCACGGCGGTCGGCACGGAAGTAGCGGGCCGCTTGATTCACTACATGGAGAGCGCACCAGAAACGGGGGGTCTTGGCTGGCCGCTGCTGAAGGCTTACCACGTCTGCTATTGGGCCTACGCCGCAATGGGCCTCATTAATTTAATCCTGTGTCTTATGCTATCAAAAAAGACTGAGCTTCACGGCGGCCAGCCAGAAGGAATCAACAGTCCAGCCAACGATAGCACCAACGACATTCCTCTGTCGTCGCGACCGAGCAGCAGCAGTCGGAAGAGCCGCAAGAGCCGCGATACCGCCACAACGATGGTGGGCAGCAGCAGCAGCGCATCGTCCGACACAGATTCCGTGTCCATTGAATCGTCCAAGGTCGACCGCAAGAAGCATGACGAAGGCAGCGCCCACGAGAGCGATAGCGACAGTGATTTTGAGAATGACGACCTACATCCATCCCCTGCGCCCGCACCAAAAAAAGGCCGCTTCAGCCAGATCTCGAAACAGACGCGCTCAGTCATGTACGGCCTGTGGTTTCTGCTCATGGTGGACTCGCTCGCCGACGGCATGGCCAGCATATCTCTGACGTCGTACTATCTCGACTTTAAGTTCCACATGAGCAAAGACTCGCTCGGCAATATCCTGTCCATCAGCTACCTGTGTGCAGCTTTCATGAACATCACCGCCGGCCCCCTGTCGCGCTACATTGGCCTTGTCAACACCATGGTCTTTACACATGTTCCGTCGTCGGCAGCAGTTCTGCTCTTCCCGTTCCCTAACAGCATCGGGTTCACATATGCATTTCTCGTCCTGCGCATTGCGTTAAACAGCCTCGATCAGGCCCCGCGTGCGGCCTTGATTGCTGCCATTGTGAAGCCCGAAGAGCGCACAGCCGTCATGGGCATTACAAGCCTCTTGCGCACGCTTGCGTCGACCACGGGCCCGTCCGTGACTGGCCTTCTGGCGGGCCATGATCGTTTCTGGATCGCCTTTGTGGTGGCTGGCGCTCTTCGCTTGGCCTATGACTTTGGTCTGTTCGCCCTATTTGTCAACATTCGCCTATACCAGCACGAGCCAGACGCCATCCAACCCCAGTCGGCAGGCAATCCTACGGTGACGCGCGGTGAATACAGTACCGTGCCTGGCCATCCTGATGCATTTGTGCTTGACGAAGAGGAGGAGATTGAAGGAGACGGGAGATGATGCTGATATCAATGCTCATTGATGCCCACAAATGACTTTTTTAATTTTTAGATTTATTTTAGAATACCCAAACAAATCAATGTATGTTCTTTCTATTTTTTCGCTTCCTTTAGATTCACGCACAGAGACCGGTTTAGCAGGGCCGAGGATTTCGTTACCATGAGGCAGTATATTGAGCTGGCATGTTATCTGGCAGGGCTGTGCCGCCTATGATTTCTGCATATCCGCGTAGTGTTGATATAAATGCTTTTATATTAATCTTCATTGTGCGCCCCTTCGCGGCATTATATTAATGACATTGAGATACCAGGCCGACATTGATTCCAAATACAATATAACTAGCTAGAATACACGTTCCGGTGTGACTGTACATGGCCACCATGATGTTGTTTTCTGCCTTATTTAAGTATATAAAGTTGGACTTCTCCCGTGCATGCCAAGAAAACCGACAAACAGTTTTAAATCATCGACTCTATAGCAATGAAGATCACAACTACTACATTCTTTGCCGCCCTGGTGGCAGTCGCATCTGCCCATGGACTGGTCACGAAGCCGGCCACGCGCGAGCCAGGCGCTGCAACCGCGGCTGTTTGTGGCGAGACCATGGTCAAGTTCTATATGTCGGACAACACATCGTATCCTGAGGCACTGATGCGCGCTCACGGCCTCGACAAGGGCTACGATGCTACCAAGTGCAACCTGTACCTGTGCAAGGGCTTCCAGTTTGACGACAACAAGGCCGCCGGCGACGTGCAGTCTTACAAGTCAGGCGATATTGTGGACATCGAAGTGTACATCCGTATTCCGCACAAAGGCTACGCCAACGTGTCCGTGGTGGATACCGCCAGCAACAGCATCATCGGCAGCCCGCTCATCAAGTGGCCGAACAACTATGCCGCCACGCTGAACCCGCCCAAGGACCAGACGCACTTTAGCATCACCATCCCCGAGCTCGGCGACAAGTGCACCTTGCCTGGCAAATGTGTAGGTTGGTCGTTGTTGCGTGACGTAGAGAAAAGAAACTGATAAAGACAGGTTATTCAGTGGTACTGGCTGGGACAAGGGCAGACGTACGAGTCGTGCATCGATTTTACTACGCCCACTGCCAAGAAATCCAAAGCATAGATGATGCTGCAAAGGAGCCGAAAATATACAGTGCTTTCTATTTAATGCAAGCTATTCACCAGAGCAAGGGCATTATATAGACATAAGACGACAGTCGCTGGGGCAAATTATGGCAGATCAGAAACAGGATATAAAATGCAACAATATAGTTCTACAATATAGTGACAAAAAGTAACAGAGAAAACAACAACTAGTATACTCTATACTGTACAAATGCTTAAATAAACAGCTTGCCCTGGCGGTGCTTCACACGCTCGCTGTAGGAGGATGCGCTCTTGGCGGAAAAGTCCTCGAGCGTGCGGTTGGGGAAACCATCAAAGGACACCGCGTAGGTGGCAACCGAGTGAGCAACGAGCTTGGCGTTGATCTCCCAGGCCGTCAAGTTCAGGTTCTTGGTGTCGTCGCACAGCTGGTGGTAGCAAGGATCGTACCAGTCACCGGCAACACCGCCAAACATGAGCACCTCCTCGTCGGTCTTGACACCCTCGGCACCAGTGGCAATACCACCGGCAGGGATACCGGCGCGGATGAAGCCGTCGTAATCGCTACGGCCGTCAAAGGGAATCAGGGTGTAGTTGAGGCCCTGCTCGGTGTAGTAGTCAATGTAAAGGTTGCGCAGCGCCTCGGAACCGATGGGGTTGGCCTCGTCGAGGGCATCGTAGACCTGGTAGGCGAAGTTGGGACTAGCCAGCATGTCGTAGTCCATGAAGAGACGGATCTTGAGGTTCTCCTCGGGCGTCAGATTCTCAGCGTAGTAGTTGGAGCCCAGAAGACCTTCCTCCTCGGCTGCCCACCAGGCAAAGCGCACGCAGTTGGAGACGTTGTACTGGGACAGCTGAGTGGCAACCTCAAGCAGTGTGATACTGCCAGAGCCGTCGTCGTTGATGCCTGGGCCCTCGGCAACACTGTCGCTGTGGCCGCCAAGCATCACACAATTCTCCGGGTCACCCTCAACGGTCTGTGCCACAATGTTCTTGGTCACAATCGTGCGGACCTCCGAGTCGATGTAGGCAATGCCGTCTAGCGAAGTGCCATTGGACAGTGCCAGAGCCAGGGGATGGCCTTCGGCACCAGACAGGCCAAAGGTCGCCACATGGTAGGGGCTGGGAGTGCCCAGAGTGCCACTAAGAGAGCCATCCTCGGTGTTGTAGACGACAGCAGCAACAGCACCAGCACGGCCGGCCAGCTCAGACTTGGTACCAAAGGGGCAGACACCGCGCTTGATGAGGGCGATGGAGCCGTTGACAGAGGCTGGGAAGTCCTTGGCATCACAGCCGTCGTGGGCGACAAGGGCCAGCTTGGCAAAGACGGGCTCTTTGTCGGCCGTCGGGGGGGTAAGACCCATGGGAGCAGCGTTGACAAGAACTGTGTCGTTGAGGACGAGGCGCGACTCGTAGACCTTGCCAGTGGTGGCGGGGAAGGTCTGGTTCCAGACATGGTAGTAGCCCTCGACACCAGTAGCGGGCTTGCCGCCGCCGAGCTTCGAGACGACCGAGTAGATGTAATCGAGGGTGCCGTTGTGGCCGCCGCTGCCGATGACACGGGTAGGGTGGCCGTACTCGGCAAAGCCCTTCATGGCGATGCCGTAAAGAGCGCCAGCGTGGCTGTTGAGGCGCTTGGCAGAGATGTTGGACTGGAGGGCGAGGGTGTCGACGAGCGGCTTGACCTTGGGGCCAGGGCCGGCAAGTTCAGAAGGGATAGCATCGGCAAAGAGGACGCTATCGTCGACGACGGCCTCGGGGGTGTTGGCACTGAGAGGCTGCTGGCCGGCATGGTCGCCGACGAAGGGGATCTTGAAGGCTGAGGCACTGCTCAGAAGCAGCGAGGCCGCGAGGGGTGCTTTCCAGGCAGGCATTTGAACGAGTGTGTGTAAAGAGCGCGGATTGCAGATATGAGTGACAACAACAAAACACAAAGACGCAAACGATGCCCAAGATGCAAACAAGAGGAAATACGCAGTGCTGATGACAAAGGGAAAGGCTGAGAGAATAGAAGCAGGAAGAGGAAGGAAGGAAAAGAGGGAAGAGTGAAACAGAGGGAAGGTGCGATGGCGAGAAATAAGGCGAGATAAGCATGGCAGGAGCAATCGAGTCACAGGCGAGCACGAGCGCAATCGGGAAGGCGCGAGCTCAGGGCATCTGGACTCAGGTACAGTGTAGCTATGGCTTGGCAAAGTGGACCTGTAGCTCTATTCAGGCCTGATGTGGAGGCGGGTGGCGGCGAGTGCAGCTGATAGCTCTAGATAAGATATAATATGGCATTTGGTGGGGCGCGTCGAAAGCGGCCAACGGTGTCTGAGGAATGCGCAGCGCAAGATAAGGTTAGCGGCTCTGTATACGGGGTAGTTACAGGGCATCACTACGGAATAGTGAGGACACTCTGTGCCGCTACAGCAGCTAGAACCGGCCAGAGCTTGGTGGAAGCCGCCATTACAATCAATCAACCGAGACCATTATCAATTGAGCAGCTACCACTACACAACTCGATGAGATATATATTGGCATCAAATTCAAGGGTCCAATGCAACGCTAGCCGAGATCCGACAGCTAGGATAGGCCAGGTCTGGAGCTATATCGTTGGAGGGCGGCAACGAGACGAGACTGGATGCCACCGCCGTCACAGGATTAGAAGAGAGCGCATCTCATGTGCACAATGAGGATGTGACAAGGTGGTGTATGCGGTGTATTAGAGATGCGTTGTCATCCTAGCACGTGGTGCTTTTGAGATATACTATGGAGACGACGAGGAGATGAGATGAGAGACGAAAAGATGAGAACGACGAACAAAGCAATGGCAAAAGTTATTAAGAGACGATTGACTAGTAAGAAGAGGTGCAGAGAGACGCAGAGATATAGGCAGCGTCATGATGACCGCCTATTTGGCGCGGTGGGTGAGGTTGATATAGAGCGGGCCCTTGTCCCAGATGAGAAACGACTTCTGGTTGACCCAGTCGTAGCTCTCGGGCCGCAGCTCTGTGTCGAAGCTGAAGACGATACGGGCCAGGACGACGCGCATCTCGGCATAGGCAAGGTAGCGGCCAATGCAGTTGCGCGGGCCGTACGAAAAGGGATGGAAAGCATCCTTGCGGTCACTAACAAACCGGCTGTCGGTGCCGAGCCAGCGCTGGGGCATGAACGAGTCGGGCATGTTAAAATTGCGCGCGCTGTGGAACATGGCGTACTGCGGGATACCCAGTGTTGTGTTCTCGGGCAAGTAGTAGCCCTCAACAACGACACCGCCCTCTCGGGCCTCACGGGGGAATGTGCTGACGGCAGCGGGGTGCATGCGCATAGTCTCGTCAATGACGGCCGACAGGTAGGGCAGGTTGCGGACAGCAGCAAAGTCAATCTGGTCGTCCGATGTGAAGTGGGCATCGAGCTCAGCGCGCAGCTTCTCGAGGGCAGAAGTATCGCCCTCCTCGGCCTTGACAGAGGACAGGTAGTAAACAGCAGTGGCAAGGGTGGTGGAAGATGTCTCGGAGCCGGCGGTGATGAACGTGCTAGTGGTGCCCTGCATGCGGCCAAGGTTCCAGAACTCGGGGTCTTCAAACATGGGGGACATGAAATCAGGACGGCCCTTGCCCATAGCACGGCGACGCTCAAATTTCTCCAAGGCCTGCTGACGGTGCCGAATGAGCTTATCACGCAGATCTTTGCTCAGCAAGAAGTTGACGGTGATGTCGCCCAGACGCTGACCGAGAAGACGCATGACGTTGGCGCGCAGCACAGCACTCTTGACCGCGGTAGGCATCATGCTGACCCAGGCGTGCTCAGTGCCGTTGGCGAGACTACCAAAGGCCTCGCCGAAACCAAGTTCGCCAATAATGTCAAATAGGGTCCAGTTGATGTACGACGCGATATCCACGGGGCTCTTGGAGACGGCCGCCTTGCCGACGGCCTTGTGCAGAAGCTTTATCATCGAATCAACGTGCTGCATCACCAGATGCTCCTGGTCGGCGACAGCCTTGGCAGAAAAAGCCGCGTTGAGGCTCTTGCGGGCCGGGACGTGGTCATCTTTGTCCATGATCAGCAGACTGCCGGGCGTGCTGACATTTTTGAAGAAAAGATTCTCTTTGGCGTTTTCGAGGAAATCGTGGCCGTGGCCGTGGCCGTTGCCGCCAGCGCCAGCAATGCGCTTCTGGCCGTAAACGTCGGACCAGGCCTTTGGGGCAGTAAACGAGACCTCATTGGGGGCGATGCGGACGACGTCTCCGTACTTGGAGTGCAGCTCGTGCAGCCTGCTGTGCGAGTAGCCGGAGCCGTTCATGCGGTAGCGAGGGAGGCTGGTGGCGGCATGCCACTTGGGCCCGGGGATCTTGGCCAGAGGGTGCAGGTACACGTTGTAAAAGATCTTGGCAAATACGCCGAGCACCACAGTGACGGCGGCAATTCTGAACAGCGAAAACGCAGCGGTAAGACCGTTGATCTTGTCGATCTCATTGAAGCTGCGGAGGTGGCCGTGGCCGACCATGCCCAGCAACAGCGCGCTGATATGTGACTCTGACATTTTGACAGTGTCTGTATCTGCGATGTAAGTGTATCAAGTGATAGACACGCGTGGTCGTTCAGGGTAGCTTCAACACGATCGCAAGACCATAGGATAGGTAAGGGCCGTA
Source organism: Ophiostoma australiae (assembly GCA_022392945.1). Classification (NCBI taxonomy): domain Eukaryota; kingdom Fungi; phylum Ascomycota; class Sordariomycetes; order Ophiostomatales; family Ophiostomataceae; genus Ophiostoma; species Ophiostoma australiae. The sequence continues at coordinate 1,998,543 of JAKRGJ010000002.1, read as the reverse complement.
TTTATATCCATGGCAAAGGATCCGAACGCTCGTACATTGTATACACGGGACTGGATGAGCCATGCCGCAGGCGACTACCAATGTACCCGCCCTCTACTTTGGCGGCAACTATGCTTCCAGATACACACGTTGCAGACCGGCAGGGCAGACCGGCATGCAGAACCTGGCAGGGTCTGCAACAAGCTTGTGGCAGCTGACCATTGCGGATCTTCAATACGCGGGATGCCTACTGTACATACTTATACTGCAAAACATCATGGGAACATTTCGTATTAGATACCAGCCCGGTAGACATGCACCATAGCGTGCGGAATGGGCAGGGTATGATCAGTATTTGCCAGCGCACTGGGCAAGAAAATTTTGAAGAAGAAGGGACCATGCAAAGAAGAAACCGGGGGTGATAGCACTGGTGACTAATATTGATTGTTTCGATATGAATGGTCAACATCGGGATCGGCAGTCCCCGCAAGGACCAGGGCAGACAACCGACTAAAGACTAACCGCCGCAAGACTACTCCGTACATAGCAATATAAAGTAAGAAGCTGGTGAGATGGTACTACTAACAGTCCGAGTGCAAGTGAGGTTTCAGGCCCGAGGCGGAATAAGACAGAGTGAGAGTGTGAGAGATGTATTACGTCATGAATGTACGCGAGAATACACCAGACCAGTAAACCGAGCTGGACAATGCCAAAGACGGGCTCGTCTCTGCTCGGCTTCAGGGTATTTTCAAGGTCGCACTCAGAGGATGGACGGATACAGATTATCATGGGCGGGAGACGGATTTTCCACGGGCCACGACGGAGGGTGTTTTCAATGCACGCCCAGTCAGTGATAGTGTACTACAGTATGTATGGCTTACTCCGTATTTAGCACTGCAGAGCAGCACTTGCAGGTAGAGACTCGCGTCAAGGGGACCGTGGTCCGCACATGGATACTCAGGTGGCTGTATATATCCGGACAGTTTCTAGAAGATCAGCGTGGGTGGAGAGGCTGAGTGGTACTTTACTATGGTATAGAGGCTTGAATGTAGATTATGGCAGTGAAGAAAAGAAAGAAAACAAAAGAAAACAATAAATCTAACGGAAACGAAACATCACAGACTGAAGTCATGCTTTTTCACGGCACAGTACTATTGACGGGTAATATCTACGATAAGTCTTAGCCGGCCCCCAATTAGGACACAGTACAGTTAGTTAGAATGGGGAGGAAGAGATGTGGCTTGTCTATTTGTTATTCGTACTCGTATTGGGATAGTATTTCGAGGCAAACGAGACGTAGATGTGTTGGAAAATGGGATTTTGCTGAATCTAACAAAGCTGTTGGTATCTGATAGCATTCAATCAACAAAGGCCGAGTGGAAATACAAGACACGGGACAGCATAATATTATTCGAAAGCAGCTGAAAAAAGCAAATGGAGATATCTCGAATTGCAGCAGAGGCGGAGGCACAGCGAAATACAGCCATCTACTGAGTCTGCGGGATTAAATAAAAGACTTTGACCACCGGCGTAGACATCTAAAGCAAAAGAGATATCAAGGATAATAAACTGCCCAGACTGTACAGTGCTCTATCGTGGCCGCGTGGTACAGTATATTGAGCAAACTACGTGTATTGACCAGTTTGTGCGTCTCCCGAGGGAACAGAACAAGAGAAATGCAACTGATTTTCGCCACCGTCTGTTGGAGACCCGGAGCCAAGACATAGATATGAAAGAAAAGAAAAAGAAGAAGAAGAAAAAAAAACGGAATATAATATATGAAATCGAGTAGGAATCTGAAAAATGTCTAAATTATGAACCAATAAACAAAAAGAAAAGGCGAGTGTGAAACCAAAAATCCTCCGGGTATACAGTATCCTCCTCCTCCATATGCTCCACAAACCCGCAATCCGCAAACTTAAAAATCGAATATCCGTCTTTACTCACGCACCCGTCGGCGTCGTCGACCCGTGCAGCGGCCGCTGGATGTTCTTGGCCTTGGCATCGATGACGCGCCACACACCCTTGGTCCGGTCGTCGTGCAGCTCCAGCCCTGATCCACCGGTTGTCGGCACCGCCTTGCTCAGCTGGCGGAAAGTTTCCGCCGCCGACTTTGATGCCGCGCTGTCGCTCTCAAATAGCAGCGGTGTCCATGTCTCCCCTGCAGCCGCCTCGCGCGCCCGCATGCGCCGCTGGGCCTGCTCGATTTTGGTCTTTTCCGCCACTGTCTGGCTCAGGTTGCCCGTCTGCAGTCCCTCGAGCACGCCGGCCCACGCGCGCCGCGACTCCCACGGGTCCTGCTCGTGCGTCGGTGGAAGATTGATCGGGGCAGCCTGGTTTTCGGGTGCATCCACGTCGTAGCGCTCAATCACCTTGCCGTTCTTGTCCTTGACTGTCCAGCCCTGGCTCCAGACACCCTCAACGGTGTAGACGACTGCTTTGTGTGCATCAAACACCTTGGCCACAAACGCGTTGCGCTTGCCACCCCAGGCAATGCCCTGTCCACTGAATTTGATCTCGGCAGAATAACCGCTGCTGCCGACAACGTGGTAGACATCGGTGATCTCGGGATACAAGCGGCCCGACAAGAAGCCGCGAACCTTGATGGCAGGCAGCGGAATCAGGTACTCTTCGTCGTAGGCATCGATGCGCATGATTGCGTGGCCGACCTGGCGCACATTGACGGCACCATTGAAAGTCATCTCGACGCGCGCATAGCCGTCGGCGCGAACGCCATTAGCCTCGTCTGAAATGTGCATGGCCGTGATGGGCGGGTGGTGGCTGACCTGCTCGGCCACCAGGCGAGTTTTTGCCTTTGTATTTTTAGGGGATGAGGAAGATGTCGAGAACACCGAAGGCGCCGTGCTTGTGGTAGTGCTGCGGCTCAGATCGTCGTCGCCGCCGCTGGCGGTCGTTGTGCTGCTGGC